>CM037089.1:4951454-5551454 GCA_020916435.1 Oxytropis ochrocephala
ATGGCAAACTCGTGGTCGTGGTCTTGATCCAAAGCACAGTGGAAATACAAACACTTTTCTTTGTAGCAAAAATAAAAATATTTACTGTCATTGTGGAGCAAAGGTTATTTGGGTTGTACCTTCCATACACCAAAGCATCTTGTTGACCTTTACCAAACAATCATTTAAAAATAAAGATAATAGAATTGAGATCCATTTTGCTTATGAATATGATGATTTCAATTATGGATATTAATCACTTAAATGTTGTTGATTTATTTGAAAATCTTGATGGAAGTAATCACCTTATTGAGATAGAAGTGTCAAGAAGTAAATTTCTATATATTTTTCAATAATAATAAAGTTTTAAGTTTAATAGTGTATTTGGGTTTCCTATGCTAATGAAAATAAAGCTTTATATTTTAGTGTGTTTTCAACTTCCATAAATTACATAGATTATGTTTATATAACATAAATTACATAGATTATGTTTATATAATTTAATTATAAAGTTGTCATTCTTTTCATGCCCATCTCTAATCATTTTTATTTTTATTTTTGATAGAATGAGTATTCGACACTAAAGATCAATAATGGAGAAATGTTATCACTGATGAGTGAATTACCCATACAATTTTATAAGATAAAAATATTTCTCCTATTTAGTGTGTTAGCACTATATTCAACTCTTCAAAGATAATTAAAGCTTCTAAATGGATATTGAGAATGCATTATATTCCCTATGTTCTCGTAGAAATTTATGTCTAAATGAATATCATATTGAAACAAAAACAAAGGCCATATTGAATATATTTATATAATGAGAGACATACTTTGAATAAAATAAGTGTAGTGGAAAAGTTGTCTACATTTTCTTCTAGTTTGTATTACACTTATATCAATGCAATTGAAACATACATTGTTGTAAACTAGAAGTTTACTAAATCACAATAAATTTGTTGTTTGGCATGACCAGTCAGCCATATCCCGGTTCAAGAAACGATGCAAAAATAATTGAAAACTCATGTGCACGGATCATCAATTGAAGAACTGGGGATTCTTCAATCCAGTAAGTTCTCACGCGCACTTCTGCTCACAAGGAAGTTGATACTTAGACCACTACCAACAAAAATTACTCTCAATTTTTTAGAACGCATACATGGTAATATTTGTGGGTCAATACACCCACCATGTTTCCTATTTAGATATTTTATGATTTTGATTGATGTATCAAATAAATGTCACATGTTTGTTTGTCAGTCAACTCGCAACCAAACATTCGCAAGATTGCTAGCTCAACTAATTCGAATAAGAAGCTCACTTCTCTGGATTATTCTGCTAAGAAAATACGCCTTGACAATGTTGTTGAGTTTCATCTCAAGCATTTAATGAATAATATTGTATGTCCATAGGAATTGACATTGATCATCGTGGTAGCACATGTTCATACACAAAATGGACTCTGAGAATCTTTATTAAATGTATAAAAGTTAATTGCAAGACCACTTATCTTGAGATGCAAACTTCCATATTTCACTTGGGAACATGCAATTTTTCATGTTGCAACATTGATTCGCAACATACCAACAAGTTTATCACGACTCTTTCCCTTACCTTTTGGTCAAGAACCCATATTTCTATCTTAGAATTTTTTGGATGTGGAGGTACGCACTGCTTTTTCCAACACAACGCACTAAGATGGGCCTTAAAAACTTTACTTATCATGTGAGACTTGAGTCATCGTTAAGCGCTAAATTAAACTCTCTAACTCACCCAAAGTGGAAATGTTAGTTTTTTAGATTCAACCCTGCACCTCCTTCTATATAATATCCTTTGGGACAACACACTATATGTGTGTTAAAAAAAGCTAAAAAGAAATATGGAAGAGAAAACATGGAGAACAAGATGATCATGAATTGGAAAATGAATTATATATAATATTACCGTCCAAAGTGGAAATTAAAAGAGGTGCATCGGTCATAGGGGCATTTCAATAGCAAAGCAAATGATGATGCTTTCCATGATTAATGAAGTATATATATATAATACAAAACACTTTTTCATCATTTGAGTTTTTGTTTTATTATTTAGTGTTAATGAACTGTCTTACATATTTCTCACATAGTTCATACTCCTTTAGGAAATTGGAAATGCTGATTGTTGCAACTTGCCATTTGGTACAAGAATAAATATATATATATATATATATATATTCTTATAGTTTAATTAAAGGTTGACCTGCATGGTTGTGCAACCTGGGTCCGTGTGTTATGTTGGCCACTCAATATTCTTTCATGTCAACAAACCTTAAATTAATGAATTTGCATCCCACAAAGATATCAAATTAAAGTGAATCTTAATTGTACCATATTTTAGCAACACCTAAATTTTAATCATTAGTGTGTATGCTTAAGATAAACGTTTCATATGGTGCGCAAATACTGTATGTAGGATTCTAATGAAGTGTCCAAAATAATGAACAGTGCTCAGTTTGAGAGTAATTGGAACAAATTGTGACTACATACTTATATATATAGTTATTCTTAATTTCATATATGTTCAGGCGATGGTCAGAATGTAATGGTGCCGTAGCATGTTATGTTTCTATTCAATCCGGGAGGGTCAGAATGTATGTAGCTCAGTTAAATCAATTTGAGTTATTCTATCTTTTAACTTTCTCACTGTTGGGTTATATGTTTAGGAGTTATAAGGATGATCAACGGAGGTTTTTTTTTTTTTAAAAATATATATAAAGTTAAGTGGTTAGTAAGAATTATGATGTTAGTAGAGCTGTAAGAGTGAGTATGAGCTCAACCTCATACATCTATGTTTCACATACCAATAATAGAAGAGTTGTATTATGCTCGATGTTTTCTTGTGGCACATGTTGCAACAATATTGGCACATGCCCCTAATTTTGCACTCAGTCTAATAATATAACATTCACATCTATCTATCTATCTATCTCTCTCTCTCCCTCCTCCCTTATAGAGGATAACTATGAGTTTTGTATTTATTTAATTAAATATATTAATATTTTATTTTATATTTCTAGTCATTCATGATTTTAAAAATTCTGACCCCAAATTCCTAAATCTGCTACTGGGTATGAGATACATGATTTTTTTTTAAAGGATATTTTCTTGTACCCCACCATTTTTTTTATTCTCATATTGCTCCTATAAAATTGGTTAAATAGATTTATATATTTTTAGGATAAATCTGTTTTTAGGACACTTTCCCTATTACATTATATATATTATTTATCTATTTTTTACTACTATATAATTTTTTACATAACTTATGGCAAAATCATATAGGGGGGATACAAAGGAAATTAGCTGTCCACGACCTTACGAAATGCTGGTGGAGTGACTACTTGTTCAGTTGTTTTGCATAGAGAGAAAATGAAGACCTCAGTGATTGCTTCAGTCTCTTCATGCCCTCCCTCCTTCATTCCCACAAACGTCAATAGAAAAATGTACTCCAAGTGTATAATGTGGCAGACAAAATTAGGGTTTTCCCACAATATGGAGAACTAACTGTTAATTTGTAATAATTATACCATGATTTTATTATTTTAAAATTAAAAAGACCACTCAGTGCGTCAGCTTCCCAAACCAACAACTATCAAATATGTGGGGCGATGATGATGGGCACTAAAGTTTCGTGACTTGGTACAATTTCCTCGACTTATTGGACACCCCCAAAACTAAATAAAAATATCGAATATCCCTAACTAAACGCAAGACTTCCATTTTTCTCCAGAGATTATGATGGTTTTAAAGTTCCCCATCAAATCGCTCAAAGCTTACCACCGAGTATTCAGTATCTTTACGTACACCCTCTAATATTGAATTTACTGTGTTGAGCTCCCACCGATCCTGGTTCAAACTTTGAGGCCGGATCATTTGAAGTTTTAGAAGAAAATAAGTGGGGTAATTTGAAGATATTAGGTGTGGGGTGTCCACCAAAGCAAAGTTGAAGGAATTGTATGAAGTTGGGGTCCGTGACTAACAAAGCTGGGTCACATTGTGCAATCCCAATTTTAGCCTTTAAATTAAGGAGATACTATTTGACATTTGTTTAGACAAATGTCGGTTGCACTCACCATTTACCTAGTTACACTTCTTACATTTTTGGTCTGGTCTACCAACATCCCCATTTAGTCTATTAAGACTCAATTTGGCAAAAATTAGGGGTTAATAAAGAAGTTATCGAATTGAATTTAAAGAGTTTGATAATATTAGTAGTTCAAGTAGCTTATTAAATATAAAATTACGTAAATTAACATTTGTAATTAAAGCTTAAAATGAGAGATAAATTCATTTAATGGAGGATACATGATGATTTTAATTAAAGTAATGAGGTAAAATTGAGATAAAAATGAAACTTTATAAGCTATAAGCTCAAATGCCACTTCAAGTAGTGCTTGCCAAAAATGCTATAAGTTAGTGAAAAATATGCTAAAAGTTTATTGTGCTAAACACTTACAACAACCAACCGAAATATAAGTTAGCAGATCAACATTGTCAAAACGTAACCTAAGACTCACTTTCTCCTTAGCCCTACTTATTTATCCATTCTTTGCCTTTTCTGTCGCACATCCCCATGCCTCCATATTCGCTGCTCCTCCATTCATGAAACTCACGCAAGTGCTTCTCCCAAATACCCCAAACCAGCGTAAGTGTGATCGCCTCTCGCCTTACAAGCTTCTCCTTCGTTGTTCCCCGCTTCATCTTCTCTCGCTTCGAGCTTCTACTTCATGTAAGGTTCCATTCACGCCTTCATTTCATGAACTTTGAAACTTCTAAAAATCGTGACTACCTCCACATACACTTACTTACCATTTTATGCCTCCATCATTCATGTCCGGATTTGACTCCATTTTTGCCTTCTTCATTCAATCCTGATCCGCCTGTAAGTCTTACGCGCCAGGATTTTTTCTCAAATATATGAAGTCCATCGTGGAACCGAAGTTCACTAATGTGACAATGAAATGAGCTTCCTAGTGTGATATTGAACTCAATTCACTAGTGTGACCGTAACACAATTCAATGTGTTTTGATTTTCAAATTCCCTAGTGAATTGAGTCGACTAGTGTAATCGTGTGAGTTAAGCTTCTCACGCTATCGGCGAATGTGTTTTAAAGGGATAGTGTAATGATAACATAAATACTCCGTGAAATGTACACCTTTAAAAACTCACACTCATTATTTTTGTTGGCAAACAACATAATGTCATCCAAAGACTTGATAGATATGGTGTGGAATTTGTATCCTCTCGCAATTTCGCTCGATGACAGCTTACAAATTTCATACTGGAAACAGAAAACGCCAGTTCGATACATAAAAATCTGTTCAATAATTAATTCAATGCACTGTGTTCGACATTTATAAATCGAACTCTGCAAGTTCTTCGAAAAAAAAGAAATTAACGTAAGTGGAGGAGACAAAATTCATACCTTTCTTAGACCGATCAAGGAATGAACTAAATTAGAAATCAAATGGAGGAGGGAAAGAAAGGGAGAGAAGGATTGATATGGAGGAATAGGGAAAATTTGGGAGAAATGGGTTTAGGAAGGAATGGGGTGTGTGGAGGAATGGGGAGGGTGATAGGTTTTAGAGGGAGGGTATTTTGGGATTTAGGGGTTTGGGTAGTGTGGGATGAGTAGATTTCGCGGGGGATTTGTCTTCTGGTCTGAGAGGCTTGTTGTGGGTCAAGGGCTGTTATTAAAGGCACCCCATCAATTTCCAAGAACACCCCCAAACCATAACACCCCTAAAAAATTAATTATATTTTGTAACTTTTTGTATCTACAGAAATTAGATAATTATTGTTTTTTTAGATAAGAAAATTGTATTAATGGGAGCACTAGAGTGCGCCAACCCATTTATAGTAAGGGAATGGGGATGACCTCATTAAAACCTCCTCGAGCCAAAATCCATTTGGGAAAATTAAAGACTCGGGCAGGAAAAATAAGACTTCAAAACAGATATGGATTGCTTACAATGTGAATATCAACCCACCGCTTCTCCCCTTGAAGCACGATAGAGGGTCGAGCCCCATAAAGAAATAGACATGGAAGATGTGCTCTTCAATTTATAAATACACCAACTCAAGAGAGACTCTTAACCCTGCTAACAACCGAAGTTCACGCTTAGTTTCCACCTCTTTCAAGACGACGCTGCTTTCTTGCAAGCCAAATACTCCAACACGTGGTGAGCCAAAATACATGTTTTACTCGCTTGGACTTCGCTCATGGCACCAATGAGCTTAACTTCAGAAAATTCACCATACTCAGAGACAAGTCAACATTCACGCCAACCACGCTCCAATTGAAGTCCGCATCGATCTGCAAAATGAACAAGTCATGAACAAATGTTATGTAGTCTTCGCAGCGTAGATGACATAGCTGACAAAGGCCTCCTCTCGCTATTAGAATAACGCTCATGTGCAAGAACTGAGCTACAGAAATATAATTATTGTTTATATTTGTTCTTTCTTCCGGAAGTTAATATTTACTTATATAAATATTTATTTTAAAAATATATTTTTCAATGTTTAAAAGAATATTTCTTAAAATTAAAAATAACTTACCCTCAAAATATTACACTAAACTATCCTAATAAATAATTTGATCATCGTCCCATCATCATTATTAAAGAGGGTTCAATCATTCTTCAGTGCCTAAATAAGATCATTGTTGAGCTTATATCCTTTACAATGGCTACATCAAATAGATGAGATCCTTCCTTATGTTACTGTAGATTAGATCCTTCTCATATAGATTTAGAGTGAGAGTGAGAGAGAGAGAGAGAGAGAATTTTCTTTCTAGAGGAACCAATTGCTGTAGAGGATCCTCACTCCATCATTAATTGCCTCATCAAATAGATGATATCTTTCTCTTATGTTACAATCGTAGTTAGAAAACGTGGTCTATTGTTTTCTATTTTCACTATAGTAGAAAACTTGAGTTAATTAATAGCAAATTTGGTCTCCCAAATTTAAGAAAATATCAGTTTAGTTTCTGATATTAACAACATTCATAATTACTCTCTAACTTTTCCAAACATTATTTAGTTTAGTACATATAATTCTCGATGTCACATTTAATTCCCGACTTTACAACTTAATATCAAGTAAGTCCTTGACTTTTACAACTCACTAGTTTTTTACCCGTGCATACGCACGGGTGATACTGTATTTGTTATAATTTGTTATGAAATAATGAATACGTTAAAAGTTGCAAAATGAAATAAAAAGAAAAGAAAAACTCGATAAAATATATTTGGAATTTATTAAAATAGTTTTGTTAAGTAAAAGTTAAAAGAAAATGAACAAAAGAGAAAATGAACCTCGCTGCAAAAATGAACAAAAGAGAAAATGAAATTTAAGGTAAATGTGCACGCTACGCTTCCGCTGACACTCTTGTTCCTATTGCCAATCTCTCGCGCCGCCTGGCCGATCTCACATGCCGCCTCTCAATATTGTGTCTCCCGCTGCCACTTGTTTACTCCTTTTTTTTTCTATATTCACTTAATTATCAAAGTTATTTTACAATTTTAGTAGTTAAATATTAAATTAATATTTTTTTTGTTGGAAAAAGAGTTTTGAAACTATTGTTAGATATATGATTTTTTTGACAATTGGTGGTAGTTAAGTTAATGATTTGAATAGTTAAATAATAATTTCTTTCAGAAAACTTATAAAAAATTTTATTAAAAAGCTAAAATAGAATTTTACAAAACTGAAAAAAATTTAAATAAAAATTTTTGAAAAAAACAGAAAATAAACATTTAAATAAAAACTGAAAAAGAAAAGTTAAAACTTTGACACCCATCGCTGATGTGTCAACACAATGTAATTTTTTTTTAATTTTTTGAAATTTTTTGAGAAAAACACATACGATTTTGAAAAAAATTTGGAAAAATTAAGTATTTAATTAAAAACTGAAACAAAAAAATTTAAAATGAAAAGTCACACGCCACAATCGTGTGTCAACACACGCCGTTGTTTTTAATTTCTTTTTGAAAAATCACAAAAATTGTTTATTTTTGTCTTTAGTGAAAGATTTACTGGCTTTGACCCGATTTTTGCCAAATGGCAAAATTTTAAAGTGTTCAAATTAGTTATTTTCCTAATACTTGATTTTACTATATTTGAAATCAGTTTGGTCCCTAATATTTGGTTTTTCGAGACTAATTAGAAATATTGTTAACGTTAGAAACTAAACTAATTTTTTTAAAATTTGCTAGCCATTAACTTTAGAACAATTGCTACCAACTTGGTCTTCCAACCACAAAAATTCAGACAAATTGTCAGGATATTCATTCATTAAAATCTTTGAATAGCAGAAACAAAATCTTTAACATCCATCTCTATCAAAAGATAAATGAATAATTGTGCAGTTATTTACATAATTGTGAATTTAATTAATAGAATAAGAAATAATTTGAAAATATTTAATTTCTATACAGTTAGTTTTCCAAACTGAATACTGCAAACTAGCTACCTATTTATAGTAGCAAAAGTTACTTAGCAGAAATAGTTAATTTACGATAGAGGAAATAAATTTTTAGATATATTTATGAAATTTTATTTATTGGGGATTGTCCTCAAAATTGTGGGGTGTGTTTAATAACAGTCTTCAGAGGTAGCTAGTCAGGCTCCAATGTGACTGGGACTGGGGTCCTTTGGGCTTATGAAACCATAAGATGAATAATAAGATGACTGCCAATTTTTGTACCCTTACATTAGGCACCATACCCCCTTAATTCCATTTAATACCAAAATACCCCTTCTGCTTTGACCAAAACTCCATATCACCATAATTTTGATATTTCCTAATTTATCTAGTAGAGATAAATCCGTAGTTATATTTTTTCAACCACGTAATTATCTAAATGTGATAAATCAGAGTTATATTTTTCAACTACTTTAACTATCTAAATGTGATAAATTCAGTAGTTAAGATTTGATAAATCCGTAAATTTTAACTACGGAATTATGAGAGTGAGATGATTGAGAGGGAGTTGTAATATAGTGAGGGGATAAACTGTAGTTATATTTTCTCATGTATCAAAAAATGTAGAGTTTAGAGAAAGTTTTGTAAAATGGGGTTTAAAAGAGTCTTATATGATCACATAATTTTGAAGTACATACATAAATATATGTTTAAAAGTATTTGGACCATACAGATATTTTTTGTAGAGTCTGTTAAATTCATTTTGTTATTTACAAAAATTTCCTCCATTTTCTCTTTTCATTCAACACACAGTGTTATTTTGACCCTGTCATTCATTTAAATAATATATTCAACATTCAACTTATTCATTTATTTAATCCATTGTTTTATTTACCAAAAAAAAATCCTAAAAAAAATTATTCATTTATTTAATCCATTGTTTTATTTTCTCACTGCTTCTGCATCGAATACAGGTAGGTGTCAATTGTCATTCATGAAAAAAAATAGGACATGATAACAGAAGGGGGATAAGAATCCAAGAGGTGTAAAGTGTAATAGAAAATGTGAAATTGAACTGAGCTGGTCCGATCCTTCCATTTGGAGAGGAAATGGACATTTCAGCTTTTTTCATAAGATCGCGACACTGGCCATAAATGTCATCTAATCGGCTGAGGTTAAAGTTTTAAATTAATTAAAAACTTCGTAAACACCAAAGGACATAAATCGAAAGTTATGTTCATCTTCTCCGACCTCTCCCACAACCCCCACCGCCGCCGAAACCTTTCCATTGCCGACCACCACCGTCCCACTGAGCCCAAAATCCAGTCGGGTCCAACCACCACCGCCGTCGCCGACCCTTCTTCCGCTGTTGTTGTTGAGCCAATCGCCATTGTTGTCATTGAGCCAATCGCCACCGCTGTCGTCGCTGAACCGCCAACTCTCATCATCGCCCTGCATAGCATAAGCTGAGGAGGAGAAGAACTTCACTCTTATTCACTCAGTGTTCTATTCTTTTTTCATTGTTTTAAATCCCGATTTTATTCTTTCAACCATTCACTCATGGTTTAATTTTAATTTTCATTCTTAATAGTTTTATTTCATAATTAGTTCACCGAGTTGTATCATTTAACTTTAAATTTTACCACTAAATATAAGGATGATGTATATGTCAATTTTCAAGCCAAAATCAAGGATTTTGGGATTTCGTGATTTTAGAAATTGAACGAAAGCTTAATTACTAAGAACGAATGTAGTAAGCAACGAATTTTAATAAATCGTAGATACAAAGAACGCATGCACCAACAACAATGAAGGATGTTGCAACAGTGCACATGGCGACACGCGGTGCGTGGGGTTGCACAAGGAAGCTCGCACTTAGAGATGAGTCTTATGTTTTAGCGAAGGGAAGATGTTTCTGGTCAAAAAAATTAATTGATTTGTCAAAAATTTTAATGTCAGTCGTTGGATATCATTTATGACACGTGTCGTGATCTAAAATAAATTGAAATTCCATTTCTCTCCAAATGAAGAGGATCTGGACCCGAATGAGTTTAGAGGGTAGTGATGGAAAATACGTGTGACCTTAGGAGAATGCCGACAGTCACAGTCAAAGGAAACGTGGCCACGGAGTCTGTGACTTGTGACTTGTGACCGATGTTGATTTATTTGACGGTGACACTAATTTCTCCTTAAACTGCTATTAATAATTTTGTTTCCCCCAAATAAGAGGATAGGATACCCGATGATGTTTTCTCAAATTCACTTCAACATGTTCCTCTTCTTATTTTTTTTACCCCCATTTTTTACTTTAACATCCCCACACACATGATGAAAACCCCATTTAACTCTCTTCTCAATAACAAAAATCCAAAAACCCTAAACCGGAATTACGTTAAATTTGGTAGCAAAAAATTTTCTAAACTAGATTTATATATTTTTTGATAAATCCGTTTCACCAAAAAAATTTCCCATCAGATTTATCGTTTTGAAAGTTAACTCCGTTTTGATGTTTTGAAAATCGGAAACGGATTCATTGTAATTCCCTTATGTGTTGTGAAAATCTAAACGGATTTATCTCTCAATTGATAAACCCGTTTTTTTGTGATTTTTTTACATAACTAATATTAATTATTAATTTTACTAATGTGTTGTTATTTTTCTGCAGTGGCGCAAACTAGAGGTAGAGACTGCAGAATCATGGGAGGGCAAATCCATTATTGCGAGAACAAATGGTCGCGATTCACACTGGCGAAGACGCGAATTGGCACGAAGGGGCAGTCACCGAGGAGTATTTATTGCATTAAAGAAACAGGGATAACTGTGGGTGGGTATTTATAGTGATTAGCATTGATTGTGTACCTTTGATCAAGATAAATTATGACCGTTAAAAAAATCTAAAAAAAATATTATATTTTAATACAAAACATTTTTATCATTTTAGTAGATAAATCCGATTTTAAAAAATGCAAAACGGATTTATCTATTAAAGTGATAAATCTGTTTTGTTAAAAAAATATTAAGAAACAGATTTATCATCTCAATAGATAAATCCGATTTGCATTTTTTAAAACCGGACTTATCTACTAAAACGATAAATCAATTTCTCAACATATTTAATAAAATGGATTTATCATTTTAATCGATAAATCCGGTTAAAAATGCAAACCGGATTTATCTATTAAAATGATAAATCCGTTTTGTATTTTTGCTAAAGGGTAAAATGACAATAAAATAAAATTGTGGGGTATGGTGCCTAAATGTGGAGGTATAAAAATTAACATCTTTTTTTTTGTCCAAAACATGTGCCTCTTCAAGACTTCAGCCTAGGCCTGAACATCGGGCTTTGGGCCCAAAACCACCTATATGCCTCAATCCGCATTGGGTTGTTTTTTTCATACCCCCACCATTTCCCCTCATACCCCACACAATTGGATAACCCAAAAATACCCTTTGAAAACTAATTTTTTTAAAAATAAATAAATAAATCGTATATACGTTTTGAGTACGTATATACGATGGCTATTTTATGTCCAATCGTATATACGTACTCAAAACGTTTATTTTTTTTAATGATTTGTTTTAATTTTTTTACTAAAAGACTACTAAAAATTCGTTAGAGTCAAAAATAATCAAAAAAATTTATAAAAACACCACTAAATCTATTTTAGGCCTTAATTAATTTTTATTTGACTAAAATAAATAAATAAAAATACCATAGAGATCAGATATATGTTCGGGGGTGTATATATATGACTTAACATTATGGCCATCATATATACACCCCAAAGCGTATATACGATTGGCCAACCTCACATCAATCGTGATATACGCTGGGGGTGTATATACGATGGCCATAATGTTAGGGTCGATATACACCCTGTGTGTATGTATATACACCCCCAAGTGTTTATACGATTGGTCTTAATTTAAAAAAATACGCTGTATGGCATTTTGGGGTTTCACTTTTTGTGTGGGGTATATGGGGAAGTGGTGGGGATACCCAAAAACCCATACGCATTTTATATTGTCAGCCCAATTCCGCCCTATCTTCTCGGGCTCTGGCTCATCAATTGTGCGGGTTGAGCGGATGAATTGGGTGGGTATGGTGGGTGGGCTTAACTTGGCTCAAGTAACATTTTTGGGCAAAATTATTTTTGTATGTATTTTTCTATTTTTGTAAGAGCTTATTTTTAATACTAAATTTGATAGGTTTAGTTTAGTCTAGTCTCTTCATTGGTTCGGACATTATCCTATGACCTCATCAGTTAACTTTCCCTTTAAGGTAATATTCCTCTCCATCAAATAGGTAAAGAGCTGGAAGGATTCAGTGTCTTTGTAAAAGGTGAAAGAAACTCATACCCTTAGCTAGTGGTGGACAACATGGTCCGACCCGCCCACACCCGCAAAAACCGAGACAAAAATTGATGTTTCGGACTGTTAGTAGTAATCGAACCTCAGAAGAGCAAAGAATCGAATTTAGTGGTTTTAAATGGGCGATTTCGGATTTCAATATTACAACCATAAGTAACTGAAACCGCCCGCGCAAGACAAAGATGTGTAGTAAAAGATGAAACGCTTGTAGAATAAAGCATGACAATAGTTACCGCACTCTTTTCTCTCTCTAATAAAGCATGTGAAAAATTACGCTATCATTGCTTTTAAAAACAACAAGACAATACCATCTTTCTCTGAAAACTTATGTTTGTTTCTGCTTCCAAGAAAACCATGTTTGGTTTTTCAACACCATTTACTTTTGTTTTTGAAACCACTAACGAAATGTCTTGAAAACTGATACACACTTGTTGCATTGAACCAAGAGTGTCAGATTGAGAGAGAAACCAAGAGTGTAACGTGTTGAAAAACTTATCTCTCCCATCCTCACCTTCCTCCCCTCGTCGCCACTCTCTTCTTCCATTTTTTCTCGCAACCTCTCTTCCATTTTTGACAAGAAAGTAATACTATTAACCTTCTCTTCAACCTGCTTCTACCCACCCACACAACCCGCCTAATCACAAACCAAACCGAACAAACCGAAAGTTAACATATGGGCGGTTATGGGTTTGATGTTTGCAAATCGTGGGTTTGGTCGGATCGGTGGTTTTGGGGCCCAAACCGCCTCGATGTCCAAAATTTCTACCCTTAGCTATTTGTGTTTATATTCGTGGTCGACCCAATCAGCTACATTTGAGGCCCAAAGTTAACTTTTGACGTGAGGCCCCTTTTTTGTAATAAATAATATAATTCCTACTTTAAATTCAATATAATTTGAAACTCCATTTTATTGATTTTAATGAATAAAACGGTTGGCATCGTAATAGCAACAAAATCATGCTGACGAATAATCGAAGTCCATTAAAAATACTATTTGATTAGCTTAATTAAATAAATTTAAGTTATGTAAAATTAAAAAAAAACTAAAACCTTTTATTCTATCCAAACTTTCTTGCACAGTGTCAAACATTCTTTTTCTAGGAAGGAGATAACTAATTTTGTAACAAAAGCAAAAATTGATTATATAACAGTTAACATGTTTTTTTGTTGTTGCTGAAAACAGTATGTTTAATGGTTCTATACCAATTTCCAAATTGTTAGTTTTATACTCTTTCAATGGATGGTCTGTTGGATGTTTATATCAACTAGTTTTCGATAATTGGCCCCTCTCGACGGTCAATACATAAATAATATTATCGTGCCAGAACGAATGCAAGTTACTTATATTTATGCGCCCCTGGGAAAATAAGCTTAATTATGCAGACGCTGAAACTCCCTATAGACATAAGTTAATTATGGCTAAATTTCATCGTGATAATCGAGTAATTAATTTCTTTCAAAGAATAATATAGCATCGCATTTGAAAGAAAATTTTGTACTGGCCAACATTGAGCTTGTCAACCGTGATATAAAATCTAATAAGTATTTTATGCCATTAAGCAAATGAAGTTACTTTGTAAAATATAAAATCTAATTCTTGTGAATAAAAATTAAATTATAAATATTAATTAAATAAAAATATTATAAATTTAAAATGAACTTTAATAAAGACATTTAAATTGAACATCCTTTGTAGATAAAATAAGAAGAAAAAGTCTAAAGAACTTTAATAATTATCAACATTCATTAAATACAAATTCAAAAAATGAACCCATAATAAGAGAGAAATATTGAACAAACTCAGATATTTTTTTTTTCTCTCATCAGAAGTGACAAGACTCTCTCAGGCTCATTTCAATGAAATTGCTTATCTAAAAAAAGGACAATACAATGAAAAAGTGAAAGACTCTTGTATCATGCATAATAGTTGAATGAAACCCATGATAAAATATAGAGAGTAGCTTATACAAAGTTGAAAAAGAATATGGAAGTTTTATTGTAAATGTGATCAAGGTCCCGCAGTTGAAAGAAAATGATGAAAGTTCTATTGTAAACGTGGTTGAAATTCCCACTGGAGTCAATGCAAAGAACACCGCATGTACTCGAATATTAAAGAAAGATAAAAATATAAAACCAATTAAAGAAAAGATTTAATATTCGTTGGTGCAAAATGACCAAAATAAAGAAGACAATAAAATAGAAAGTGAAACACGTAGATCGTGATGGATTTGATGGAAATTATTAATAAAATAGAAGCACATAAAGAAAGTTGAAAGAGTAAGATTGATGATATATTGTAAATGTGCACAAGTTTCCCGTGATATAAAATTAAATTGAAACTATAAATTAAATAAGAAGATTATAAAATCAAAAAGAGATGGTTATTGAGGAACACACTTCGTGTATTTGAACATCTACAATTTTTTAGGTCCTAAAGTACCCTAAAATACAATCGCTAACATCCCACTTTTACGATTTCTTTGATTTTTCACAAACTTATTATTATATTTTACCAAACTTCCGGTATTTGAAGAGTTAGTTTTTTTTTTTCAAATCCTGTAAGATTTTCAAAACGCACTACTTAACATTTCACTTTAGACATTTTGTTACAAAATTAAAAAAATTTCACGATCAAGTACACCAAACCACATTTTTAGGATCTCGATTTTTACGTAGTTTTTCATGAAATGAATTTTTTTACCGAATCGATTATTGAAGAACAAAATTTACATATTTAAGATCTACAAATTTTAGAGACAAAGAAATCACTCCTTAAAATATAAGAGAATAAAAAAAATCAAGAAAAACCAAAAAGAAACAAAACAAAATGGAAAAAGAAGAGAAAAAAAACTAAAACCAAAAAAAAAAGTTGCAGATCGCAAATTTGAAAGGAACTTTAATAAAGACATTTAAATTGAACATCCTTTGTTCATTAAATACAAATACAAAAATGAACCCATAATAAGAAAGAAAAATTGAACATCGTCCGTGATATTTTTTTTTTTTTCTCTCATCAGAAGTGGATGGCAAGAGACTCAGTGCTCTCCTTTCAATGAAATTGTTTATTGAAAAAAATGACAATACAATGAAAAAGTGAAGCACTCGCATCGCGGCATGCATGGTTCAAGGAAAACTCATGATAAAATAGTGAGCAGCTTATACAAAGTTGAAAAAGAATTGAGGTTTTATTGTAAATGTGGACTGTATGTCTCGTTGAAAGAAGATGATGGAAGGTTCTATCAGAATGTACTCGAAATTCCACACGAGCCAATGCAAAGAACACCGCATGTACTCAAATATTAAAGAAAGATAAAAATATAAAACCAATTAAAGAAAAGATTTAATAATTCACTGGTGCAAAATGACCAAAATGAATTTTTTTACCGAATCGATTATTGAAGAACAAAATTTATATATTTAAGTATCTAAAAATTTTTGAGACAGAAATCACTCCTTAAAATATAAGAGAAGAAAAAATCAAGAAAAACAAAAAAATGGAAAAAAGAAGAGAAAATAACAAAAAAACTAAAACCAAAAAAAATCGCAGATCGCAAAAAAAAGGAAACCAAAAAAATTGGCTCGCTTTTTTTTAACTATACAAAGTTTGTCCATCATGAATTGAATTCGTGAAAGACTAAGTCGACTTCGCTTTCCGAGTACCTTATGGCAATGGAACAATGGTGTTGATTTGTAAAATATATAGTCAAATAACCGTGAATAAAAATAAATTATAACTATAAATTTAATAAATTAAACTTCACCCAATTGATTATTGAAGAATAAACATCACATATTAAAATATCTTAAATTTTTTGTGATCGCAATGTACTCCTTAAAATATATAAAAGAGGGTCCCTTAACCATTTTGGTCATGGCTCGATCACTAATCGATATACGTATAAAAACATTTGTTGAGAGAGTTCAACCCCTTAAATGGATATCTGATACCTCAAATAGATTAGTCTCCACAATCACCTAGAGGATATGTTGATTTACAAAAAAATATAAAAAAAAAAAGACAAAACTTTAAAATATAAAAGATAAAAATGGACAAAAAGGACAAAAATCAAGAAAAAAAAAAGAAAAAGACAAAAACAAAACTAAAGATGATGGAGCAAATAGGCCAATTTAATAAACTTCATCCAATTGATTATCAAGAATAAACATCACATATTAAAATACCTTAAATTTTTTGGGATCGCAATGTATTTCTTTAAATATAAAAAAAGAGGCCCCTTAACCATTTGGGCCATGGCTCAATCACCGATCGATACGTATGAAAAAACATTTGTTGACAGAGTTCAACCCCTTAAATAGATCTCTCGACACGTCAAATACATTACCTCACAATCACCCTGGATGATACCTTGATTTACACAAAAATATATCAAAAGAAAAGACTAAACATCAAAATATAAGAGATAAAAAAGGAAAAAAGTGACAAAAAATGTAAGAAAAAAAAGGAAAAAGGTAAAACAAAAAAATCATGAGCATTATGGAGTTACCGCTGCCGCATACAATATTAAGATTTCCAAGCCAATGTAATTAATGGGGTAGTATGCTATGTTCATATAATACTCGGCCAATCAAATTAATCAAAAACATAGCAAAAATATAGTTTGAAGGAGTCGAACCTGAACCAAGGAAGATTAAAATCTCTCGGTTGCCAAATGAGCCGTACTTATTCATTATAGTATTTGTCGACATTTGGTTTTCATACTATGCTAGAATAGATCATGAGGCCCCTTTTTTACCAAATTTTTGAGGCCCAGAGCCTCGCATTAGAGAAATGCCTACTGGGTCAAGACTGTTTATATTTCACTTAAGAGGAATTTGATGCCTTTTTACAGACAGAAAGATGCACATGCCTTTACCTATTTTGTGTCCATCTCTATCACCAATTGTTTTCTCCCTCTTCTTATATTATTTTTTCTCTCGTATTCTTCCCTAAAAAAAGACTAAAATTATGAAAGGTACCAATAATAAAAGGCACTCAATCTAAATCCATATCTCTCCTCAATTATTTTTTTCTCTTATCTTATCAAAAAGCTTAAAGTCACCAAATGTACTAAAGGCACTCAATCCAAATCCTAGAGAAAGACTTTTTATTTACTTTTTAATTAACTTTAATAATTAAAAATTAATTTTTTGTTTTCGTAAGTAATTAATTTGATATCAAGCCAATAGTAGAGAGTAGGTCAAACATTAACTATAGTAGAGAGGGCATGTGAAAAATAAATAAATAAATAAATAAATACTCTCTTCGGGATGTGTAAAGCACATAACACTCTCCATGAGACACGTGCTGCAATCGATCCAACAAGAGTCTCCAAAGCAAAAACCATTTTTTCATAAGACCTTTAGACTCTCACTAAGCTAAAATAACGATGGAAATAAAAAGTGGAAAAAATAAAATTAGTCTCCAAATTTGAGGTCACTAACACATATAGTTTACTTGTTTGGTGAGAAAGAGGGACGATCGAAAATGAGAGAAAGAGCATGGAAATATGGAATTTCTCGCGTTTGGTAAAACAAGAAATTGGAAATACCCTCACCCTTTTCTTTTCTCTGCTTTTGGGCGAAGGAAAGGAAGAGATTGTCGCTTTATTTTGTTTATTCCTTCTATACCCTTATCCCTCCCTCCACAAGGGTCACTTTCTAGTAGTAATGCATAGTTTTTTACCTCCAGTAGTAATGCATAACTTAAAGAAATGGATCTCAATAAATATTTCAATAATTATGTATTCTCGCTACAAAAATTTAAAAAAGTTTAATTGAAGTTAAAATGAGAATAATTTAACTAATTCAACAATAACAATTGTGTATTTTTTTTGGTACATATATAATAATTGTGTATATAATAATTAAATTAAACTAGAATGATAAAATAAATTAAATTAAACGAATTGAATTACTTAAAATGATATACCTATTAAAGTTCATTTCATTATTTCATTAAAATAATTGTATATTAGATTTTTACTTAAGGGTATTTTTGTCTTTTCAAAAATACTAAACACTTCATTCTTGCTTATTTCTCTTCTCTTTCTCTTGATCAAAACATTACCCCCAATCTACCCAATTCTCATCTATTTCGCCTCTAAATTTTTGTCGCGATTTCATCTTTTTCTATTTGTGTCTTATAAATGCGTCCATTGTCCAACAAGAGAATTAGTGGTTT
Source organism: Oxytropis ochrocephala (assembly GCA_020916435.1). Taxonomy (NCBI): domain Eukaryota; kingdom Viridiplantae; phylum Streptophyta; class Magnoliopsida; order Fabales; family Fabaceae; genus Oxytropis; species Oxytropis ochrocephala. The sequence continues at coordinate 4,970,453 of CM037089.1, forward strand.
GTTTGGATGAAAATGAAAGTTTGGGGGAAAAAGTAAGACACAAAAATTAATTAGAGATTTAAATAGATTAATTAATTAGCCAAATTAAATTATTAACTTGATTAATTAATTATTTTTATAATTTACAAAAAAAATATTATTTTTATCAACTTTTTTAAGCAATTATTTTTATCAACTTATTAAAATAACTTTTAGATGGAGTTTATTTAACTTTTAATGTAATATAATCTATTACTTTTTTTTGAGATAATATAATCTATTACTTAAATATTTATTTAACTTATTTATTATTGGTTTAAATGCACTTTTGGTCCCTCTATTTGACTAAATGTGCAATTTTGATCCTCTATTTTATTTTGGGCAATTTTGGTCCCCTATTTTATTAAATGTGCAATTTGATCCCCTATTTTATATTGGGCAATTTTGGTCACCCTATTTTATTAAATGCGCAATTTTGATCCTCCTCCTTTTTTTGTGCAATTTTGGTCCCCTATTTTCCCAAATAATTTTTGTATAAATAAACTATTTTCGTATTTTATATTTTCAATAGTTAAATATTTATTTTAAAAATAGAAAATTATTTAATTATATAAAATAAATAAGCAATTTCTATATTTTTAAATAGTTAAATATTTATTCAAAAAAATAAAATTATTAAATTATTTAAAATAAATAAACTATTTATATTTTACATTTTCAATAGTTAAATATCTATTTAAAAATAGAAACTTATTTAAATATCTATTATTAAATTATTTAAAATAAATAAACTATTTTTATATTTTATAATATAACTTAAAATAATTAAATATTAAATTATTTTACAGTTTTTTTATATAAATATTTAACTATTGAAAATATAAAATAAAAATATTTTATTTATACAAAAATTATTTGGAAAATAAGGGACCAAAGTTGAACAAAAATAAATTGGTGGATCAAAATTATGATTTAGTAAAATTGGGGACCAAAGTTGCCCAAAATAAAATAGGGGATCAAAATTGAATATTTTGTAAAATAGGGGCGACTAAAATTGCCTAAAATAAAATAGAGAATTAAAATTGCACATTTAAGAAAATAAGGACCAAAAATGCATTTAAACCTCTGTTTATAGTTAGATTTAATTTAACCAATTATAGTGGTTTTATAGTCATGAGTCATGTCCAATAGAAGAAGCTCAACATCACCTTTCAGTCCAATTTGGGCCGATGCACTTTTCATGTGTATCAAAAATCTTGTTTTCCTTGTAGGTAACCACATAAAGAAAAATAGAGTATTCCCCATAACCTTTTCCTATCTCTTTTTTTGTTGCTATTTTCTTTTAAACCAAACATATTACCAAAAAACAAAAAAAAACATAATGAAATTTGTTTTACATGGTCATATAATCGATTTTGAGGAATTCATTTTAATTTAAAAAATGATTTTAAGAAATATGAGTTTAAAATAATTGATTTGTTTTTAATTAATAGTGATATCTTAAAAGTGGGTTTAGAAAAATCGATTTCGATTGATTTTTTTGTCAGTTTAGACAAAATGACAAATGAACATCACGTACACACACTATCACACAATTACAATTGGGCTTGAAAACGAGAGTCGGAGTTCTTGTATCGCTGAATTACTAATACAACCAATAATAAGGGACATTAGTTGCATTTGATTTTATTCAATGCAAAAGCTATAGGAAATAGTATTACTTCCACCATAATTTCTAATCATATCAAAAATAGTAATTTTATACCTCAAACACAATAATAGTGATTTTCTATTATTGTGACCTTTTTTTAGAGTTTTTTTAGTACAGAAAAATTTAGGAGTGAATGATAGCGCCTCCAAAGCGCAATTACAGCTTTCAAATTACAAAGGCAATTACATTTACCTTACTCTAAGAGAATTAGATGAGTTAAACTGAGATCTCTCAGATAAAACTCTCACATGCTTCCACCAAGTGAACCCCTTAGAGTTTTTCTAGAGTTGATCAGTAAAATCAGTGATCTAAAAAAATATTCAGGACTTAACAATAATTATGTAGATTTGACTGAAAAAGCTTTTGAGATATCAACTAACCACAACCAAGAAGGATTAATCTCTGACTACTTCTCAGTCGGGGGTCATCCAAAAAAACAAAATTACAAAATATAAAAAAAAAAAGTATAATAGTAATCATAATAATTTAAGACGTAATATACACTGGTCATCATTTTGCATTAAGACAAACGAAATATTTTCTCTTGAAACAACAATGTTATACGTATATTTTTAGACAAAAATCGATAAAAACTAACTTACGACACTAATTAACCAAATTTTTTAGACTATTAGCCAAATGATCAATTAACCAAGTTTTTTAACAACGCCTCGAAAACTGTAAAAAAACAGGTTGGTTAATAGTCTAAAAAACTTGATTAATTCGCATTGTAAGCTACTTTACGCGATTGGCTCAAAACCTATGTCCAAATATCATTTTTGCTCTTGAAATAAAATTGTATAACTGTATGTAAGATATTCTAAAACAACCTATATATATATATATATGGGTTCTAAAACTAGCTAGTTGTGAGCCCTACCTTAAAGCTGGAACGTATATTTGTTAGATTTCATTTGTTTTATCCTAGATATTTATATTTTTGGAAAGTGATGAGTATGGACAAGGAGCTGATTGAACTTGAATATTTTCATTATCATTATCATAAAATACAGTAAATGATAAAACAGCTGACGTTGTCCTTTGTCTTGTTCGTAGAAAATGTTACTAATATCGTGGATTCCTTAACTAGGAAAACACTTAAAAGTTCAAGCCAAAATATTTGGGGTCATACTAAGTGCCTCAAAATTTTGTGGGGAAAAAAATCTAATTATCATTTGCAACTCTAGAAGCTATTGGAAAGCTTCCCATTTTCATCAATTTTTTTTTTTTTGAGTTTAGATGTTTCTTCATATATATATATATATATATATGTCTCAGAAGACTTCCTCTTGAAAAAGGAATAGGTTCTTTTACTCTTAGTTATTATTTTGTCGATAAATTTATCAAACAATGATTTACATAGGAAAAGAGAATAGCGTATCCTAATCCTAAATTAGTTAAACGCAACAATAGTATCTCAATAAGCAATGATGAAATCTCTAAAATTAAAATCAGCTCAAACAAATAAAAATGGCATGGGGTTTATGTGGTCGAAAATAGAGAAGAAAAATACCAAAGACTAAACTGCGGATTACTATATAGTGGCCTCTGGGTCACTATATAACTATGGAATCAATTATCAGATTGGATTTGCATGCACTCAGAAAATCCATACAATATCGCACCATAAACACCTTGGAGTCATTTGATTAAGATCGACCGGTCTTGGTTTCAAATACGAAATTTAATATTAACCAAATCAAAAACTATTTTTTAAATCAGCATTGTCGACCAATCTTGATCAAACGACTTCTAACCCCTTTAGTGCACGACTATATGAAACTTAAACTGCACCTAATCTGAATTCACTTTTTTCCTTCAAATTACTAATCATGTGGATTTTGAATTTATATTGTATGTACGTACGGAAAATTTGATTGATGCGAGTCAAATCCTAGTGATAGCTTCAAATTCAAATTCAAACAGTTTGAAACTAGTACATGGAAAATTACTACATTAATATTCCTTGAAAAGGCTACGTATTATGATTCCAGAGAGTTTTTTTAAAAAATCGAATATCTTCTACGCATAATTGTAGAGACTAATTTCTCAAATTGAGTAGGACTACAATTTGAGGCAAAACTCTCACTCAAAAGATTTAACACTACTGTATATATGAGACTGAATTCAAACTCAGGATCTTCATTAACTTGAAAGAGACCCTTACATTTCATTCAAGTGCTCTTGGATTAATTAATGACAGTTTAATTTCAAGGAAATGGAAAACTTAAGAGGAAAGGCTGTTGCCAGTCATGCATACCCATTTATGTACATTTTTGTCTAGTTTGTTGAAAATGAATAGTGTCACTGTCACGTGCACATCACACCTGGGTGTACCAATGAGCACTAGCCACTTGCCAAAGCAAAATCCAAAAACTTTATTATATTATATATTATCAACCATTGAACCGTTTACAATTGCAGAGACAGGAGTACACCTACTCTTTAATATCCCAATTAATCTCTCTGCCTTTACAATCTCTGGTCTGGTTGGCCGATTTGGAGAAATATAGAAGACAGAAGTTGATAAGAAAGAGTGTGAGAAGAAAAAATAGGTATGAAATAGAGTAGAATTCAAAACTAGATTATCTCCAATGACTTTATTGTGCTGTTTAAGACAAAAATGATGGAGAAATATTAAAAAAATTGAGAGAAAAAGAATCTAATAATAAAGATTTAACACTGGTAACGTTTATAAAAATTTCAATAAAGAAAATCCTCTCACGTAGAATTGATGCATTATTTGATATAAAAGAAATAAAGTATATTGCTTAAATAAATATACTTTAATTAAGATTTATTTAAGCAATAACTTACACAAGGCATACATTATTTAATAGGAGCCATTTAATATTTAATTAATAAAAGATAGTGTGTATTGAGAAATCAATGTTAGAAGAGGGGATACTAAATCAGTCCAAAAATGTTAATCCACTATTTCTCCCCTTTCTAGAAATAAACCAAAGCAAGAATTACCTGTAATCAATAACTTTCAAGCGTTTGTCAAAGAAAGAAAAAACTCAAGCTGTCACTTCGTGCATTCCTATGTCACTTCGTGCATTGCAAGAATATAAACAAGCTGTCTTTCACTCTTTTGTATAAATAATAGAGTAGGATGACGGTAAATATATACTTTTCAGTGTCGACATAATATAATATAGTTTCACACATATCTTTACTTTAAGCATTTTTTTATGGCAAATATATAAAGATGTCTCTGTTAAAACTTTACGATATAAACTAATAAGATATTCACAAGATATACACACAAAGCTATTGTTGCCATATATTTTTTTATTTATAAACGAACTTGCATAAGATTTAAATAAATGAAAGATTACCCTCATAAAATAAAGACAAATTTAATGTAGAGAAAAAAAGAGTTTCAAATAAAAATAGATAAATATTAAAATCTAAAATCAGTAAAAGTATAATTTAAAAACAATTCACAAGATTTATCCCAGATATATATATATATATATATATATATATATATATATATATATATATATATATATATATATATATATATATATATATATATATATATATATATATATATCATTATAAAGCTTATCCTCTTACTTTTTATATATCATCGCAAGTATCCCGTGTTTTTTATGTATTAGTGCAGTTATCTCATAGTTTCAATTGATTATTTGAGTTGATTAGTAGATTATAGAAGATAGTAAAAGATAGATAGTAGATTATCAATAAGAAATACTTATCTTGTGTTTTTTATATATCAAATGACAATTATTTATTCTTGTTTAGGTATTAGTGACAAATATTTGTCACGTGTGTTTTAAATATTAATCAGTTTAAATATTCATTAAGCTTTCATTTTTTTTTATAAATTGTAGGTTTATAGTGGTCTTCAAAAATTATAATTATCAATGGAAAAATATTAATTCCGTGTTTTTCTACATATCGTTGTAGTTATTCGGTGTTTTTTTATATATCAAATGCAATTATCTCTGAGTTTAAATTGATTATTTTAGTTGATTAGTATATTATAGTATAAAGTAAAAGAGAGATAGTAGCTTATCAATAAGAACTATTTGTATTAAATTTTAATCAGGAATTTAAATAGTCAATAAATCTTCTTGTTTTTTAGATAGTAGGTTTATAGTAATCTTCAAAAAATTAACTATCAATGATAAATATTAGTGCTGTGTTTTTTATATATGAGAGTGCAGCTTATCATGTGTCTTTTTATATATCAAATATAGCTTATTTGTCCTTTTTTTAAGTATTAGTGATAGATATTTGTCACGTGTGTTTTAAATATTAATAAGTTTAAATAGTCATTAAGCCTTCTTGGTTTTTTAGATAGTAGGTAGTAGTCATCAAAAATTATAATTATCTTCCGACAAAAAAATTACAATTATCAATATATTCATCCCGTGTTTATTTATATATCACTGCAGTTATCCCTTGTTTTTGTAGATCGTGCAGCTTATCTCAGTAGTTTCAATTGATTATTTTAGTTGATTAGTATATTATTGTAGATAGTAAAATATAGATAGTAGATTATCAATAATAGGTGATAGTAGATTATCAATAAGAGTGTAAACAGATTTAGAAGAGAAAATAATTTTAGTAGAGTAGTGTTTGTATAAATTTAGAAATTTAGGTAAAAAAACTAAAGTGAAGTGATAAGAGAAAATAAATAATTGTTTATGTGAAAAATAAAAGTAAAGTAAAAAGAAAAAATGAAGAAAGAGAGTGTGAGGGAAAAGTGAAAAGGAGGAAAAGAATTTAAGAAGAAAGAGAGAAAAGTAAGAAAGAGAGTGTAAGAGAAAAGTGAAAAGGAGTAAAAAAAGTGTAAGAAAAGAGAAAAATGAATAAAGATATAAGAAAGTGTGGGAAGAGTAGATAAATTTACATTTGAGGTGTCATTTAGATAGAAGGAGGGTATTGGTAAAATCATAGGTGGTTTAGATGTATAAAGATAGTGTAGAAAATATCGAGAAGGAAAAAGTATTTCTCCTAATTTTATTAAAAATGCAAAAAAATTAACAGAGAGGCCAAAACCTTTGGCAAGAAAAGAAAATAGAGTCAAAACAATAATAGGTAGCCCCTAACTTGTTACGACGAAAGACCCCCTAAAACAATTCATCCTAGAGACAAGTTATAAGATGATTTAAGGACTAAATTACAAAATTCATATAAAAAAGACGGAGATAAAATTTGCCCTTGAACAAGTATTATAGCCATTGACCAATTTGTTTTTTGGTGCAATTTCTTCTTTTGGGTCTTGGACACAACTGATTTGAAATTGTCATCTCGCGCAATTGTTCATTGGGTATCAGAAGCAGTAGGATCACCAACATAATCTGACACATGACCCCAAAGCTTTTCTTAATATTATCATGTCAGATGCTAGTGTTGGATTAGACATAGACACAAACTCTGAGACATTTAACGAATCTAACCCGGTGTTGGGAGGTTGAGTGGAAGATGAGACAACCTCACCTAACTGCCCTAACACATCACCCCGAGGCTTTCCTAATATTCTCATGTCTCCTACTACTACTAGATTCGACGTAGCATCGAAATTTAGCAAATTTAGCCTGGTAGTAGGAGATTGAGTGGAGGATGAAACAATATATTCTCTCAAACTCCCAATATGCATATCATTTATTACATTTGCGTTAGAGTAAATAATTGGAGTTTCAATATTACAACCACTAATAGTATCAGATGTAGTAGCATTAGTCAACTTCTCAATGGTGTTCAGAGAAGTCTTCATGCGCTCACAGAATCGCAAAGCGACACTTGCTTACCTTCCTCTAAAGCGAAAGAGTCTTGGAAAAATTGGATAGAGTCTGATTCCTCGTTAAATTGCATGACTGCATCTCTAATCTCATATTCACACTTGAATGTTGTTGCACATTCATTGGTAAAGTTTGTTCAGCATTAGATGGCTTTGTAAACCCATGTAAAGTAATCAAAAGACAAACATAGTATTTTAGCCATAGTCGATACATAGTAAAAGACGGAACATGAATGAATGTAAAACCCATGTAGGCTACTAGTAATCATCTTAACGAGTACATCAACATTTATTAGATCAAATAGATGGAATGTCCATAAAATAATTTATGTTTAACGAATTTGAAACTTAGATGATCAAACTGAGAAAAAAACTTAAAGAACCAAAAATGTATAGTAGCCATAGTTGAATACATAGTATCCTTATATTATATGCGAGCACCACGGTTCCACGCCAAATTTCATCATTTTCTTCTTTTTTCTTTTCCATATTTTAAGTAGTACTTTACTGTTCAAACTTTTTTTTACATATTCAAATATGCGAAAATTGTTACTCAATAACCGCTAATTAGGTTAGGTAAAAATCAACTTCATGACGAAATAATTAAGTAAATTGAGATGCTTTTTGACAAAAGGTAAAGTGATATGTTAAACAGTGTGTTTTAATGTACTTTATGGTTCAACAAAGTTTTAGCTGTTCTAATAGGCAGGCAAAACCGTTCCTCAATAACTAACTGGTTTGATGAAAAAATAATTCATGGCAAAATAGGTAAAGTGTGATGCTAAGTAGTATAGTTTGGGGTACTTTAGCATCCAGAAAATTTTTTAATTTGGTAAAAAAAAAATTCGTGACAAAATACATAAAGTACGAAGCCAAACTGTGTGTTTTGAGGTACTTTAGCGTTAAGAAAAATTATAACTGTTCAATTACTCAAAGTTTGTTCCTCATTAACATGTTTGATGAAAGAAAAAAAATAAATTCGTGACGCTAGCCCGTGCAACTCACCCTTTTACTAATTTCATCGCTTTAAAAAATCAATTTCTTTTTATACTTATTGTCTTTCTATTTTTTGGAACCATATTTTTCTGAACCTTGAAAAAAGAATTTATTTTTATACTTTTTTTTTGGCCAAATTTATTTTTATAATTGTTCTTATATTTCTGACCTTGAAATATATATTGAATACATGTTTCATTTTCTATTTGTGTTGTATTATTTGTCTTGGTCATTTCACACCAACAAGTATTAAAAACATAATTAAGTTGGTGTTTGTATTTTTATCTTTATTTTATATTATTCGAGTACCGCATTGGGGCATTTACTCCCGCAAAAACTTTAGCCACATTTACATTTGAACCCCGTGTTTCACTTTCTAATTGTATTATTTTTAATTATATAATATTGTTATTTAAGTTATAGTTGTAACTTGATTTTTTATTCACAATTATTAGACTATATATTTCACAAACCAACATTGTTGGCTCATTGGCATATAAGCTACCTGGGACGCGGGGGACGACTCTCTGCTCCCGAGTTTGATTTCCGCAATGGACAAATTCGACGTTGCCCAGTACAAAATTTGCTCATAATCAGAAGCAGATATTAATCATTAGTTGAAAACATAGAGACACTTCGTTGTTAACTCGCAGTGGTTCATACTAAAAAAAAGACTATATTTTACACAAACCAAATTAGGCAAACCCGTGTATCGCATTGGTTGGTATTAGGGCCAATTTCATTGTAATCGAACATTCACTACAAGAAACACGGTCATTAGCGAGGGAATTTTCGGTCGCTAACATGCCCAATTCCGTCGCTAATTGCCATTAGCGAGGGAATTAGCGAGGACCAGCTCGTCGCTAATTCCTCCTCGCCAGTGGCATTTAGCGAGGAATTTGTGTCGTCGCGTTAATTAGCGAGGACCACCCTCGCTAATTCCTCGCGCACGCCGACAAAGACGCAACCCAAGTCCGATTGGCACGCTTATCAATTTGAATTTTTTTTATTATTATTATTATTATTATTATTATTATTATTATTATTATTACTACTATGTTATTATTATTATTATTATTATTATTATTATTATTATTATTATTATTATTATTGTTGTTGTTGTTGTTTGGATGTGGTGTGTGTGTGGTGGTGGTGGTGGTGGTGGTGGTGGTGGTGTAGAGAGAGAAGAAGAAGAGAAGAGAAGAGGAGAGAGAGGGTGGTGGTGGTGGTGGTGGTGGTGTGGTGGTGGTGGTTTTGTGAAAGAGAGAGAGAGAGAGGTTGTGGTTGTGTGGTTGAAGAGAGAGAAGAGTGAGAGTGGTTGTGGTGTGTGGGGCGTGGTGTGGTGTGGGGGGTGGTGGTGGTGGTGGTGGTGGTGGTTTTGTGAAGAAAGAGAGAGAGAGTAGAGGAAGAGGAAGAGGAAGAGGAAGAGAGTGGGTATTGTGAAAGAATGGGTATCAGTGAGTGGTGGTGGTGGTGGTGGGTGGGTTAGAGATTGTAGTGAGAGAGAGAGAGAGAGAGTAGAGGAAGAGGAAGAGGAAGAGGAAGAGGAAGAGGAGAGGAGTGGGTATTGTGAAAGAATGAGAGAAGAATGAGAGAAGAGTGAGAGAAGGTGGTTCTGGTTATTATAATTAAATATATGACAAGCTTTATGAGGGAATTAGCGAGGACTCGCCCTCGCTAATCCTCGCGCTTTCCTGCCAACGCCACGGGTCGTAATCCGCAAAATGTTACCAATTAGCGAGGACTTGAAAGTTCCGCCGCTAATCGCTTAAAAAAAACGCGTCGCCACCAATCACCGTAACATCTCATTTCGCCGCTAATTTCCTCGCTAACGGGCACAACGGCGAGGACCTACAATTCCGCCGCTAATGTCGGCTTTTTTTGCGAGGACAAATATTCCTCGCTAATCCGCCGCTTAATTCGCGCTTTTTTAGAATGATTACTCGTGCATAGCACGCGAGTTCTACTTACTAGTTATATCTAATTAGCCAAAATATTCATTTCATTCTTTCTAAACTATTTTCCTCATTTCCTTTTAATACGGTTGTTTCAAGCTAAGCAACTACTATTATTATTATTTTTAAAAAAACAGCTATTTTTGTTTCTCAATGTCAGATGTTGTCATTATATTCCTAAACGTATCAAAATTGCAAAAGATCATGAAATATGTCTTTAATAAGTCATTTTTGTCCTCGTGATATGTCTTTTGTTACCATTTTACTATCAAACGTATTTTTCATAATCAATTTAGTCTATATTCAAAAAAAAAAAAGATAGTCAATTTAGTCTCTAAAATTATAACGACTATTTACTTGTTTTTCTTTAGTACACAAGACAACTTGTACTACATAAAGTCACGTTGAAAATTACTTAGTAAGTAAGGATTCAATTCACATACCACAAGAACGTGGATTAGAATTACGCGAATTTGAAAACTTTGTTGGTAAGTAACATGTAAGTACATGCGTAAACACTAAAAAAGACTGAACTTGAACTTTCTGTGGTGAGCTCCCATAACCAAAGTTGCCTAAACTTTTACTATTCTTAAAAAATAAATTCATTCCCAAAACAGGAACAGAAATATACGAAATATTTCACCTCTCTTATTTCATTAATTTCTAAGAAACATTTACAACTCAAATGAGACGAAAGAAGAAAACATCCACACACGGATTTGCAAAGACGGACATTGAATCAAGAATGACTCGTATATAAATAACAAACAACTTTTTACATTCATCGAATAAGTATAGTTTAAATACATTACTTTTTCAATTAATCTAAAAAATTATTTATTCTTTATATACGAGTCTCGAGGGATAAACTAACATAGCAGCAGTCCCTCAAAGAAAAACCACAAGTAACTAGCTGCGGAAGAGGAGACACAACAAAATTTTTAAAAAAAAAAAAACTAAGAAAAAGACATTTATACAAAGAAACACAAACATTAGTAAATATTAAACATCAAATCAAATCAAATAAAAATTGTCGAAAAACTATTTACCAAACCAACCCCAATCTCTGTCACTGGAAAACACTTCAAATTCTTCCATCGTTTGCAAACAAGGAGGTTGATGATACATCCAAGCATCAGTACTAGAATCCATAAACACAAACTCATTCTTGAAATCATGATCATTACTTTCCAACCTAGGAAGTTCAATTAACTCACTCAATTCATAAGAAGCAGAAAACAAGGAACTTGTTGAAGATGAAAACTCAAACTCTTCCATGTGAGCAGCTTTTGTTGCTGCAGCTTGAACATCACGAGGAGCGAGTGAAGCGGGTCGAGGAAGCGAGTTAACTAACTCAGGAAAGTTGAGAATTGCAGTGTTACCCTTTATGCTTAAAGCTGCTACATCGTGTGCTCTTGCTGCCATTTCTGGTGTTGGAAATGTTCCAAGCCATATTCGTGATTTTTTCTTCGGTTCGCGAATTTCTGATACCCATTTTCCCCAGTTTCTCATTCGTACACCTCGATATACGGGGTGATTATTATTCGTGTCACGAATGCGTTTTATCTTTTGTGATGATGTTGCTGGTGATGTTGATAATAATGAGTTTGAGTGTGTGCACTCTGTTTCTGATTTCTGGCTTTCAACAATATTCATTGTTGTTATCAATTATCATCAAGTCACTCACTTTTCACTAATGCCTCATATAGACTATAGAGGATGCTTATAAAGCCACAAGGTATATGTAGAGCTGTAAGACTATGCCTTATAGGTCCCGACGTGTCCTGATATGGTAGTCTCTGAATGGAGTATATCAAAATTGTAGACACGTCCCTTGTGTCTATTTTTTTTTTTACCAATTTTTTTTTGTAATCTTAAGAATTAAGGTTATTAATAAAAAAATACTTTTAAGAACTAAAATGACTAATATAAATTATATTTGAGCACTAAAATGACTTACTAAAGAGACACTTGGGGATGTGTTTCCAATTACAATATATTGAAAGACTATAATGACAACGTCTCACACATTCAAAGACTAAAATGATCGTTTATCCCTTACTTTTTTGTTCGATTAATCCCAAGTTAAACTCAAGGACTCAAATATATTTCATAGATTGAGGTTGATTTTGAGTAATAGCAAAGTTCTGGTAGAGTCGGTGTGTTAACCACCCGCACTCGACTTTGAATTATTATAACTTAACTTTACTTATAAAAAATGGTAATTTTTATGAAAACAAAAAGATATCTTTAAAAAAAAAAAGATAAAAATGTTAACTGAAAAAATCAACGTAACGTTTTTCCAATTAAAACATGCTTTAAATTTGGGCTGTTAATGGACAGGACATTATTGGACCAAGATGGGGACCACAGAAGAAAATGAGTTACCCCCGGCAATTTTCAGTGACCACTAACTGTACGGTCCTTCATGTGCCACACAAATTAAACTCTCTCTCTCTCTCTCTATAGCAGCTTATGTACTGTTATTCTTCACTTCGTACTTATCTTTTTAACCTCTTTCACCAATTTTACACTGTTCCTGACTTCTGGTGTGTAGGTATCCTCGTCTCACCATTTTCAGCCTCAACAATGCCATTTCCGTTTAGTTTTAGTAGTACATTTTAGTACTCCCTCCGTTCCCTTTCTTTTGATATTTTACGATACTAAGACTATTTTAATCAATTTTTTTCAACAATATCCTTTATAAATTAATAAATAATTACAAATTAATTTTTAATAAACACATATACCAATACTATTTATCTCTCTAAGTAAATGGTGAATATATATTTACCCAAATAAAATTGTAAAAAACAAAGATGATAAATAAAAGTATTTTAGTCTAACCATTACCTATTTAATGTTTTCTTATTTCATGTACATATACTAAAACATTAAAAGAAAATGAACATACAGTATTTTACTGCATAAATTGGCAGCGACAAGTTTGGTTAGTGGGATTTATAAAAGTTGTCCATATATGAAGTGGCAAGGACTCGCTAATTGTCACATCAGGCTACCTTCATTTATATAACTACTTTTAGGAAGTGATTCCTCTCATGTGATTAACTTTTAAAAGATATTACGAGTACACTATTCATAAATCACACTTTGTTGAAATAACAGTGTCACATAATTTGTTTGTTTTTGTTTGGTAGCAAAGAAAGATGGAAGAGAGAAAAAAGAACAGAGAATGATTTTCTATTATTTTGCTTATAGAAACGAAATCGAGAGAAAAAGAAGAGGTTAATTTAGTACTAATACTTTTTGTTCCAGGGTGGAAGAAAGAAAGAGAAAATGGATCATAACTTCTCATAGTTCCAAATTTATCTTTTATCAATTATTGCCTGCCCTAATTTTTATCAACTATTGCCTTATCAATTAAACTTTGTAGCTTTTGTGAAAAAAAAAACATTTAAACTTTTTAGTTAGTTGGAAAAGTTACATTTTAATTTTGGTTATATAAAGTTTATGTGAGTTAGGTCTGAAGGGCTCACCGAGGCCTCAAGGCTTTTTTTGCTGCTTATAAGATTTTTTACATATTACTTAACTAATGAGATTCTCACCCTATCTAGCTTGGATTTGAACCCACACGTCCTTGCGAAATGTGAGCTAATTTTCAGTGTCAATTATGAATAACAATTATTCTAATTCATAGAATTAATATAAATTTATGTTAAATATCAAAAATAAATATTTAACTAATTAAATTAAATGACTAAAACAAATATTTAGCTAATTTAATTAAATAATTTAAATAAGTATTTAGTTAATAAAATTAAAAAAATTAATAAATATTTAGCTAATAAATTTAATGAATAGATTATATATATATATATATATATATATATATATATATATATTAATTCAAGGGTATTTTGTCCTTAAACCAAACAACACTCATAATCTGCTCTATTTTGCATCTCTTTCAATCTTCCCTTACACGCCCTTGTTTATTTCTCTTTCTCTGTTCCCAACTTCTCTTTGAAGCCAAACACACCTTTTAAATCTTTCTCTTTATTCCCTTTCTCTCATCGCTTATCTTTCAATTAATTATTTAAATCACGAGGGAGAGTGAATTAAGAGAGATATAGAAAGAATAATGAGAGAATCCAAGCTCCTAATACCTAGGCTAGCTGTTGGTGTGTAAAACTCAATTGAGCAGCATATATTTCATTGATGCATGCATGGCCATGGAGTTTGTTCCGTTGTCTGTCTCCATAGCTAGGTAGCTACTAGCTAGCTAGGTATTAATATGGCCAACCAATGCATGTGGCTGCTTTTAAAACTAGACTAGATAGTCAGCCTCCACAATCATTTTAGTTTTGTGGACTTTTCTCCTCTTTATTTTACCTAATGTTATGTATGCAATTATTTCTCTGCATTTTTCGTTCATTAATCTGCGATTACATTTACATTACATCTCTCTCTTAAATTCATGGGGTCTATCTATGTTTGATCCATCTTATCACTCCAATTAATTTCAGGGACCAAACGGTAATCTTGTCTTTCTCTCCTCTCTTCTCATACAGTATTAAAAAGAAAAAAACTTGTGTTCAAAAGTTCATAGTAGTAGTCCTAAAAAATGTGTGATTGAAAAGCTTTTCTTCTGTATGCGTCCCAACCGCGTTATGCCGGTGTTGGTGCGCTATAGGTGTTTCCAGCTCGACACGTGGCATGCGCAAATTATCATTAGCTATTTTAACTTTATTTTATTTATTTATTTAAGGAAAATGAATGTACTCCCAAAACATAAAGTGACATTGCTGTCTCAAAGAGGCCCTTTATTATTAGATTTGAGTTTTACACGGTACAAAATTCTTGTAATTTACAGTCCCCTTATTGTATTATTATTATTATTATTGACCTACGTGTCCAGCCCATAGAGGTAGATATATACTTTAGGTCTATTTTTGGAATATTTTTTCGTCTTAATACTTTCAATGAAAGACTAATATCTGTTAGTGTTTATGATAAATTTTGTCACTCGTCAAAACCAACTTTATTCACGGTGGGAATCGGACTCATACTTCGTACAACCCCTCTACTCAGTGAACACCCCAAAACGCGTGAAAAGACAAAAATGCCCTTAATGAAATGCGTGTTTTCCTTTTTTGGAGATAACGATGGTTCAGACTTTACGAAGTGAACCAGTTCGATTGTTCACCACCAAGTGTTGTATCTTCAGAGACACCCCCGTAAAATTGTTTTTATCAGGTTCAGACCTTAAAAACCGAACTGCTTCGACAATTAAGTCCCGAACCACTGTAACATACGACATATATTTTATGATTTTTCAACGGTTCAGAACTTTGAGTCCAAACCATTTCGGTTTTAAAGTGTCGAGTATACAGGTTCAGACCTAAAGTCCCGAACCGTACAGAGTTTCAGAAAAAAAGGAGCGAACGAAATGAAATGGAATGATTTTCATATATACATGTTTGAGCGCAGCAAACACGAAAGGAAACAAATTGGGAAGTGAAATGGAGGAGAGGAAGAGAGGGAGAGAGGGATTGATATGGAGAATTGGAGAATTTGTAGAAAATGGGTTTAGGGTGGAAAGGGGAGTGTGAGAGGAGAGGAGAGTAGAGTTAAGAAAGGAGAAGTTAATTTTCAGAAGGGCATTTTAGGGATATTGGGAGGGTTGGGGGTATCTCTTGAGTAGGGAGGGAGTTGTATGAACTATGTCCTGAGAATCGAACCTAAGAGTATCGAGTCGAGTCTCGTATTCCAAGATAGATTAAGTCACTGGGTCAACAATGTTTGTTATTCTTTTGAAATATTTTAAACTAGTGAAAGCAAAAGTGAAGCAAATTTAAATGAAGCATAATGAAGAGAAATGAAAGAAGTCTCATTTTGATATTTTATAGTAAAACTGAATAAAGTTTTCATTCCATTATTAAAAAATAAACAGAATGCAGAGGGTTACAACTTTTTTATTCCAATTTTACTCTTTTTTATAAGAAAAAAATTCATTGATAATAATAGGAGCACTTGATAGAAGAGGTAAAAACAAACTAAAAGAGTAATGATATTCAGACAAAAAATTTCAGATAAATATAGACAAAAACCAATTCACACCACCAATTATCCAAGTTTTTTAGGCTATTAACCAAGTAACCAATTAACCAAGTTTTTAGTTAATGGCTAAATAACTCTGAAAAAGCAGATTGGTTAATAGTCTAAAAAACTTGATTAATTGATGTTGTAAATTAGTTTTTAGCTATATTTGTCTCAAAATTTTTGTCCATATAACATTAGTCAAACTAAAAAGGCTAAAAAATACAAAAATCTAAAGTTGCCATGAAGCTGAAAAAAACAGCCAACAACATGACAACAAGTACACCGTATACTGCTCTTAACATTTTAGTGTAGTGTTATATAATCAAACTTTTTTAGACAAAAATAGACAAAAATCACATTACAATATTAATTTAACCAAGTTTTTTAAGTAAATAATAAACCTACTTTTTTACAGTTTTCTAGGCCATTGGCTAAAAACTGTGAAAAAAATGTTAGTTATTTGCATATAAAACTTGATTAATTACTGTTATTATGTGGTTTTTGGCTATTTTGGCTTGAAAAGTTTGGCTATATAACATTATTGAACATTTTAATTTTACCCTTATTTAATAGTGGATACCTTTATTAAAAAGATTAAAAGTTTACGCCTTATAATTTCCAAAAAAAAAATATATAGAAATATAGAAAATAAATAATAAGGATGTTCATAAATTGATAGACACATCAAACTGCATATATATATATATATATATATATATATATATATATATATATATATATATATATATATATATATATTAGATAAGCTCAAACTGCAAATATTAAAAACCACGTTGGTTCTTTTTGGTTTGCTTAATATATTTTATTTATTGAACATTAATACAATTTTGGTTGAAACTAAAAGTATTAAAAACCACCAAGGTTCTTTTCCTTTGCTTAATATATTTATTTATTGAATACTAATACAATTGTGTCGAACCTTGGAACTAAAAGATAAAAAGCTCATGAATTCAGCCATACAAAAAGAAAATTGAATTTTTTTTTTTATTGAGATGAAGAAAATAAACATAAACTGAATCAAAAATTAAAATGGTGAGGGAAAACAAGGATAAAAAATTGAAATGAAAAACAATATGAGTCTTCCTACCCAAATTGTGGGGAACCCGCTTTGCTCTCGTTGTAATGTGGTTGATGAGAGTGTGTTACACTGTTTAAGGGATTGTCCGGATCAAGAAATACTGTTTAAGGGATCTCTCCTAACAATCTGAGAGAGGTAACATGACACCTCTCTAGGGAAACCTCTACTATTCTAAACGTAGTTTGGGTAATCCGAAGCCTTCTGGTATTAGTGGACTGCTGCGTAGTGATGATGGTGTTTGGATCGGTGGGTTTTATGGTAACATCAGTGTGTCGGATAATCTTCAAGCTGAATTGTTAGCCATGCTCTATGGCTTGTCTCTTGCATGGGAGATAGGTGTGAGGAACCTGATCTGTTACTCAGACTCTTTTCACAGTATAGTGTTAGTGTTGCAACCTCTTGACCCTTGGCATCAGTTTGCGACCCATATTTAGAAAATCAAATATTTGACCACTAAGGAGTGGAGGTTCCAGCTCGTTCACACTTTGCGCGAAGATAATGCATGTGCAGACTTCTTGGCTAAGTTTGGTGTTTCTCATGTTCAATCCATTGATGCTGGCCCTTTGTTGCTGGAGCAGCCTCCTCCGGGATTACACACTCTTCTAAGTGATAATGCTAGGAGAGTATCTTCTCTAAGACCCTACTTTGTTTTGCGTCTGTTTTTGTTTATTTTTATTACTTCTACCACAAAAAAAATGTGGGGAACAAAAATGGGCATAATGGAATGGATTTGAATTAATTTCACCACTTACCATACTATTTGATCATTTTTTGATATCAAAACAATGAAACATTTTGCCATTTTACTTTATTTCATCACATACCACCAATCAAAACAGATTCATAACATATGTGGTTATTCGCTTAACGTGGAGTTTGTAAATAGTTATATATCACTATGACATTTTCAAATTTTGTGCTGAGAAAGTTTCTTACTTTCCTCGAGTCTTGACAATTAGATATAACATCAAAGAATTCAGTAACTGAAATTAAATTAAAGATTGGCTACCATTTAGTGTTGTGAAAATCAGACAGCAGTCCGACTGAACCGCCTAGAATCGGATTGAATCACGGTTGAACTGCTTTAAACCGTCAATTGAATTGGGTTGAACCGTTCCAGACAACAGTCTTCATGATTTCACAAGATGTCTAAACAATGATATGCTTAACAAACTCTACTATGATTTCATCCTACACAAAGTTTTCTACAAAACTGATACATCATTACATCTAGCTTATGTGGAAAAAAGTCTATTGTACCAAATTGAATGAAGAAGCATATGAAATAAATCATACTTTACAGGCTCAGGATGCCATATAAAATGCTCTTGCACCTTTTTCACCCTCTTATGCATCTCTAAGTATCTTTCTTCAGAGATGGAAAGTAATATGTTCCTCAAATTAGGAATATCATTTTCCGCAACAAACACAGCAAATGATTCCCAGTTCAAAACCTCAAAGAAAGGAGGAATAAAATTGTCAGATATGATAACCGGAACGCACTCGTGGAACATAGCCTCTACCACACGCGGACTATTAACTTCATGACCTCTTGCACAGATACAGTATTTGCTGCTCTTCATGAGCTCGATGTAGTTTGCATTACCCTTAACATGTGGCAACGGACCGGATATTTTCATGTCGGGTTCTTTGTTCTCCCAATAGTGCAACAGAATAGGTCGAACATAACCATGCAAACCGCCAGCAAAGAATGCCAGGACAGGCCTCTGAGAAGGAGGGTTTCCCCCTAGATTTTTGACAGGATTCTCAACTGACCTTATATATGTTTCTGGAAGAGAAACATCCTTTCCTATCTTGAATCCTACTTCGATATCAGCGTTGCATAGGGCTCGGATGCAATTAATCATGCGCCCTCTTGTTTCTGCAGGAGCCTGAGAAATTGCGCTTTGTTAAATACTCTTCCACTCAATTACTGGTGAGACTGCTTCAACAGAAA
This sequence comes from Oxytropis ochrocephala, assembly GCA_020916435.1. Taxonomy (NCBI): domain Eukaryota; kingdom Viridiplantae; phylum Streptophyta; class Magnoliopsida; order Fabales; family Fabaceae; genus Oxytropis; species Oxytropis ochrocephala. Next base: position 4,989,992 of record CM037089.1, read on the forward strand.
TTAATGGTTCAATCATAATGGTATGCAAAAGATGCACTAATCATAATTTTCAATCATACCCAATCATGGCAAGCAACGACGAAGTGATCTGTTCCGTTAGTTCTGTTCCAGAAAGGGTACTTCTTAGCAATCATGTCGACATACTTTTTCATGTACTCGATTAAGTTTGAGCGCCTGTGTGATTTATGCATATAGAGAGTTAACTGCAACAATCTTGAACTGAAAGGTATGTAAAATAAGTGAGCCTTCTCAGGATCTTTAGTGACAAACTGTTTGTTTTCCTCCATTAATTTCATAAACCATCCTTCAGATGCATATATCCCTTCGAGTAACGGCTCATGAAAGATTGGTCTGTCTCCATCTTGATAGACGTAAACTTTGAGCATCTTCTCCATTAGTTCATAACTCCTGCAGATATGGTCAATTGAATTTCGCTTAGGAAAGACAGCACAGCAAGATTTTATTTGGATCTCTAAATCTGTAATTGATCTCTAATCAATCTACTACTACTATATAGACTAGATGCATCAATTATTCAATGAATCAAAAACTGTATTGTCTCTTATAAAGTGGACCAGAGGTAATATTAGATTCAGTTTACTTTTTCGGAAACAAGTGGTTGAGCAGCTAATAAGTCAGCATAATTATATAAATCAATTAGAGTTCTAGTCATTTATGGTTTAACCACATTGCAATGTTTCAGCTCAAAAGAAGAGACTCTACATTGAAATATCAAATATGATAATTGTTTATCATACCTTCTGAACATGGAAACATTTCTGTATAAATCTGAGTAAAGTCTTGTATCATCCATAATGATAGGAGCATTTTCAATCTCTGATCTTACATGCAATATTTCCTGATTAACAGCTGAAGAACTTGCTGGTTTCTACAAACATTAAATAAAAACAGATAATTAGAAATCTGATAAAAAATTTAAGTCTACATTACTAAAATACTGTCCATAATGTACAATACATACTGTTAACTTTGAAGAAGCATGTCTATTCTGCAACTGTAAGTTCATCTCGGATATCGAAACTACTTTCGATGGCTTCTTTCTTGATTTCTTTGTAACCACAGACTTATCATTTGATTTCACCAAATTTCCATCCGCGTAGGACGGATCGGTTGCGTTTGATTTCACTGAAGTTGCAGCTGAAATGTGAGGTGGTATAATAGGACTTGTTGAATTCATTTCTGAATCTAAAAATGTTCTGTTGGGCAATGACACCATAGGCTGTGGTGCAAGCAATGAAGATGCACTATCATTTCTAAAAACAACAAGATTATCAACTCCTTTATCTCCATCTTTCTCAGGATTTGGAGCAATGGGTGTAATTGAAGTTGTGGCATTGTAAACTACTAAACTTGTAGCTTGATCTAATGGGGGAGAGGCTTGAGGAGTATTTGCTACTACTATATTATCTTGTAATGAATGAGTGGAATTTGAATTTGAAAATGTATCCATTGTGAAACTAGTGATCTTAGCAGTAAGAGAAGATACAAATTTAGAATTTGGAAGTTCAGAATATTGGAATACTAAAATTAGAACTACTGAAATTCCTAAGAATGAAATTAATCTCTTGGTTTCTGCTTGACACAGAAATCTTAATCCTAGATCCATGTTACAAATACAGAAAAGGAAACTTCATTGAACAATCATCATCAAATACCTTTGTTCAGAAAATTGACGATCAAATTTCAACCTTCTTTTTACAGAGATCGCCAATAGTAAGGTGTAACAGTATAATGAGATGCACCGACAATAGACATACACGGTACTACTACGATTTGTTTCTGTGATTCTCGATCTCGTGTGTTTGTCGAAAGTAGAAGAAAAACAGGGGGAAAAAGACACAATGGATTGATAGATCGAGGAGGAATGGAAGATTGGAACATGCAACCAAGTAACACGCGAACAAGTCAAACACTTCTTAACTCAACAAAAATAATAAGGGCTTTTTTTTTACACCCCCTCATTATCACTCCCACCCCCATAAATACCGTTTTGGACAAAAATGCCCCCAACAATAGTGAAAATTTCGGAATTACCTGCAGAGTTATAAGTAAACTTGTAGGGGTTTGTGGTTTTCTGCACTACCAAAACTGAGGTAATTCCGGTTCACATTTTGGTAATTCCGGAAAACCCCAAACCCCCTACCGGATTTACGTGGTTTTTACGGTTTCCGGGAAAAAAAAATTTAATTAAAAACAAATTAAAATTAATTAAAGACGCGTTTTTGATGACGAAACGAAATAATACATGAAAGTTCTGAACGGAAACAACAAACAACAATAAAGAAAATGAAAAGACGATAGAAATTAGTGAGATGGTGGTTGGAGACGTCGAAGGACCTCAACAACGGTCCTTCTGGTTTCGACATACAGCTGAATAGGACTCCGCATCTGAAATATGTCAAAACGGTCCATGATTACTCAAACGTCATTGTTGTTCTTCACATCCATGGTGAACCACTAAACACGATTATTATCGCCCATAGTGGGGTAGCGATAAATGATCCGGGTGAATTCTTGCTCGTCACCCTCCAGCTGCACCTTCGTTGTTATTTTTTCTTTCAGAGCTTCAAAGGTGATGTCGTCGTTAAGCTTGCATAAAATGGGGTTTGGACTCTCGAAATGGACACCATTTTCTCTGTTTGTGATTGTGCCCTGATTGGTGTATTGTTATTTAAATCGTAAATCATTTGTATTGTATTTTAAAAATAAAACGCGTTTAAATCTTAATTTAATATACAAACTTTTTAAAAAAAAAATTAAAAATTTCGGAATTATCTCTAAAAAAGATAATTCCGGTTCAAAATAAGGGTATTTCGGATTTACAAGGTAAATCCGAAATTCTCTATTTTTTTAACCGGAATTACCTTTTTTAGAGGTAATTCCGAAATTTTTAATTATTATTTTTTTAAAAAAAACAGGGGTATTTTTGGGTTTTATTGAGTTATAGGGGTGTAGGAGAGAAGGAGGGGGTGCAAAAAAAAATCCAAATAATAATTGAAAAGCCAAAAAGAAATCACGTTGGTGGCTCCGAACCCCGCGGTCAATAAAGGATCAACAAAAATAAATTCATTTAGCCTATCTAAATAAACAAAAAAAAATACATCAATCTTAAGGTAAAATTACACCAGAGGACCTTTTTTTTTGTCATCATCCAGAGGATCTTTAAGTTATTTATTTGTAATAAGTTGGTTATTTAAGTTTTTTTTTGTAACAAATAGACTCTTTTAGTGATTCATCTAGCTTATACATTTTGATGTAATGCTACTTTATACATTGTGATTACTCTATTTTGATGCAACCAATCATATTTTTGTGTATTTTGATATAATCAATGATATGACATTTTACTAAAAGGGTCAACGGTGTCAATGTTAGGTAACTTAAATGGCCTATTTGTTACAAAAAAAGCTTAAAGGGCCAACTTGTTATAAATAAATAACTTAAAGGTCTTCTGATGTAATTTTGTCATCGTGTTATTATCTGCGATAAAACTTCCAACAATTTTAGGTGATGTATTTAAAACAAAATAAAAACTTAGAGAACCAAAATGAAACACAGAGTCGCAGAAAACCTACACCCCTGCACATAAAATTAATTAATTTAGTATTAATATTAATTGATCACTGAGAATTCGTACTAGTTAAACAAAACAATTATTATTGAGAATAATTGATTACTTTACAAGGATTTTTCCCCATTCTTTGTGCTCCCTCCGGACCTAATTATAAGTAAAAATAACTTTTTTCACACATATTAAAGATAGTGGTTTTGTGCATTTAATTTCTTTGAATTCATAGAAAAACAATTAGATTTACTAAACTATTCCTAATTAATAGTAATCTTCTCACAATATTAATGAGTTGTTTTAAGGGTAGTTGTGAAAAAATAACATCAAATATGAGTGAGTTAGTTGAGATTTGCTTATATTTGAGTCCATCAAAACTATATATTTTTTTACTTATAATTAGGTCCGGAGGGAGTACTTCTCTGTATTAATAAGCTATTATTAAATATCTAAATTTATAGGCAAGTGTAACATCTATATTTAGTAGTAGCATAATTAAAAGTAACTAATGTGCAGTTTTTCACACAAAATAAACAAGTGAGATTCTCTCAAAAGAATTGAATACTTTCATCATTATAGTTTAATGTTCATAAATGTATTTATTTACTCTTAAATTTGGTGAGGTTAATTTGATATTTATGTGTATTATACACACACAACTATAGTAATGAAACCTTCCGTTTCTATTGAGAATGGAGAGGATACCAACCCTATTGGTATGTTTGAGAGGGAGTTTTGGGATGACTTGAAAAAGATTAGTCTATATTTTAATATATATTTGAGATGTTAAAAAATTAAAAGAACAACATGATAGATAACAATATACCATATTTAATTTACCAAAAAGATATAACATATATATTTGATCACTCTTTATTTATATTTAGAGACATTTTATACCAGCCAATCAAAAACCATAGTTGGGATGGGATGACTTTTCCGATAGTTGAGATGAAGTCTAATATTTTTTATGACGTGTCGTTTCGTAATTAGTTAACGGTGTAAATACTAAGTGTAAATACTCTCGTAATAACACTTAAATATTCAATAATCATAAATACTTCATAAATTGAACTCTTAAACTAAAGCAAATCTAATCTATCTAATATCTATTTATACAAACAAACAACTTACAAAATTGCAATTTTAGACATCTTACCTTTTTGACACATCGCCAACATTCTTTACCCGCTATCTACTAATCTTATATAATATCTATTTATACAAATAAACCATACTTGAATTACTCAAACAAGTTTCCCTATTTATTTGACAACTAATCTAACGAAGGGCAACATTGTAATTTACTATCACATTCTTTTTCAAATTTCTTCTCCCAATGCATTTTCTGCTCGCTCCAATTTTTTTTTAAGTTTCCCCTCTTTTTTTAAAAAAAAATCGAAATTCAAATCAAATCAAATCTACTAATAAATTAAAATAATCAATCTAAACTATGAGATAACTGCACTAATATATAAAAACACATGATAACTTCACTAATATACAAAAAACACAATATTAATATATCAAAAAAAGAAAACTTAGTGACTATTTCAACTACTAATTAATATTTAAAACACGGGATAACTGTATTGATATATAAAAAACGCGGGATAAACTATCCTTATATATAAAAAACACGGGATAACTGCACTGATATATTTGATAATCTTCTATCTATCTTTTATTATCTACTATAATCTACTAATCAACTAAAATAATCAATTGAAACTATGAAATAACTGCACTGATATATAAAAAAACATGGGATAACAATATTAATCTAATCTAATATCTATTTATTCAAACAAACAACTTACCAAATTACAATTTTAGACATCTTACTTTTTTTGACACATCACCACTTTTGTTTTATTTATCATTTTTTAATTCTACTTTCTCTTTCTTTCTCACTCACTCTTTCAATCTCACATTTCCTCAATATTTCTTACTTCTTACACATCTATTATTAGTGGCCCCCACAGCCTTATTTAAAAATATTTTTTTCCCAATTTTTTTAATCCACTATATAATCTAATATAATTAAATTAATATTAAATAATCTACAATTTACTCCTATTTACTATCTAACCTAATATCTATTTATACAAACAAACCACATTTAAATTACTTAAACAAGCCTCCCAATTTATTTGACAATTCATTTGACTAAGGACAACATTGTAATTTACTATATATCACACTTTTATCAAATTTCTTCTCTCAATTCATTTTCTTCTCACTCCCACTTTTTTCCTACTTTCTATTACTTTTTTTTTTCAAAATTCTAAATTCAAATCAAACTCACCAACTTTCTTTACCCACTATCTACTAATCTAATCTAATATCTACTTATATAAACAAATCATACTTAAATTACTCAAACAAGTTTCCCTATTTATTTGACAACCCATCTAACTAAGGGCAATATTGTAATTTACTATCATTTTTTTTTCAAATTTCTTCTCCTTTGCACTTTCTTATCACTCCAATTTTTTTAACTTTCCCCTCTTTTTTTTAAAAAAAAAAATTCAAAATTCAAATCAAATCAAATCTACAAATAAACTAAAATAATCAATCTAAACAACAAGATAACTTCACTAGTATATAAAAACACGGGATAACTTCACTGATATATAAAAAAACACGATATTAATATATAAAAAAGGAAAACTTAATGACTATTTCAACTACTGATTAATATTTAAAACACGGGATAATCAGATTTATATATAAAAATATGTGATAACTATATCGATATATAAAAAATACGGGATAATCGTGATCGATATATTTGATAATTTATCTTTTACTATCTACTATAATGTACTAATCAACTAAAATAATCAATTGAAACTATGAGATAACTGCACTGATATATAAAAAACATGGGATAACTATATTAATATGTAAAAAAACACGAGATAATCGCAATGATATGTATAAAAACACGGGATAATCGTGATCGATATATAAAAAACACTTCATGAAATATTTGATAATCTACCATCTATCCATATCGTCTACTATAATCTATTAATCAACTAAAAATAATCAATTGAAACTATGAGATAACTTCACTGATATATTAAAAAACACGTGATAGCTTTATTGAAATATAAAAAAAACACGGGATAATTGCAATATGTAAAAACACAAGATAGCTGCACTGATATATAAAAAAACACGGGATAACAATAATGACACTAATATATAAAAGAACACGAGATAAATGCACAGATTGTTTTTAAATGATACTTTTACATTTTTAGATTTTAATATTTATCAAATTTTTTATTTGAGACTCATTTTTTAACTACATTAAATTTGCCTTTTTTTCTCGAGGTGTTGTCCAGACTATTTAAATTATGTCTAAGTTTATTCATGAAAATAATATGGTAGCACCCGTGCGTATGCACGGGTATCCTACTAATATTTCTTAATAGCACGCTAATATTCAATAATCGTAAATACTAAGTGTAAATACTCTCCTAATAACACTAACATTATCTTTTAAATGTTATTATAATATTTGGTTTAATCCAACAACATAAGAAAATGAATAAAAAAATACCCCTTTGTGCCCAAAATAACACCATTTACCATTTTTCAAAAAATAAAATAAAATAAAATAAAAATTGCTTATATTTTGATGAAATCAGAAAACTGGTATTGCTGATTTTTTATTAGTTTACCGATTTTATGACTATCAAGTTCATAGGAACTAGATGTAGTCTCTGGTTCTCAGTTAACCCAATTGATCCAATCGGTTGGATTAGTTTTTAACAATTATGTTTAAAATATAATAAACTAAAAAGTAATTATATGATAATTTTATCAATTAAAGTATATAACAACAATAATAACTAGCGGTATACCCGTGCATACGCACGGGTACCGTCGTGTTCTTTATATAAATTGATTAAGGTAGAAATTAGTTAGCTCGGATATATAAAAAAATTAGTACCTATAAAAAACAAAAATATTAATGTATAATTTTTTATAACACCAACATATAATGTCTCCCGTTGGACTCAAAATAATATATATATATATATATATATATATATATATATATATATATATATATATATATATATATATATATATATATATATATAAATATCAAATTCAATGAAAATGTTATATTATTCTCCGTCAAGACTCAAAAGTAAAATAATAACAAATTATTTGGCTCAAATTTGGCCCCGTTTTAAATTTTGTAGAAAGTAAGAAGGTAGATAGTAGTTTTATAGAAGTATTTAAAAATTATAATTACTTCCGTCAAAAAAAATATTATAATTACTAATGACAAATATTTGTCCTCTATTTTTTTATATGTCTATGGTAGTTATTTGAATATGAAAATTATAATTATCAATGACAAATAGTTGTTTGAATAGTCATAAGTCTTTTCATTTTTCTTAAGAGGCTAAGCACTTGACTGGGTGGACAGTTGACCGGAAGAGAACTTCGATTCGCAGTTATTTTCCTATTTTTGTTGGTAGTTAATTGATTAGTTTTAGTAGATTATAGTAGATAGTAGAAAATTGATAGTTGATTTATAGTAGTCATTAAAAATCATAATTATCAATAGTTTTCAAAAATTATAAGGATCAATAACAAATAATTATCCCGTGTTTTTTTATATATAAGTGACGATTATTTGTCCAGTGTATTTTTAATACTTATCAGTTGTTTAAATATTCATTAAGTCTTCTTGTTTTAGTAGATTAATAGATAATAATTGTAGATAGTAGAAGATACATAGTAGATTTACTGTAGTCTTAAAAATTATAATTATCAATGACAAATATTTGTCTGATGTTTGTTTATATATCAGTGACGATTATTTGTCCTTTTTAAATATTAGTGGTAAATATTTATCAGTAATTTGAATAGTCATTAAATCTTATCGTTTTTTTAAGAGACTAAAAACTTATTTTGGAAATTTTTTCAGTGGTTAAATTGATTAGTTTTAGTAAATTAGTAGATGATAGTAGATAGTAGAAGAAATATAGTAGATTTACAATAGTTTTCAAAAATTATAAGGACCAATAACAAATATTTATCCCATGTTTTTTTTATATATAAGCGACGTTTATTGTACCGTGACAAATATTTGTTACGTGTATTTTTAATATTTATCAGTTGTCTAAATAATCATTAAGTCTTCTTATTTTAGTAGCTTAGTAGATAATACTAGATAGCACATTCTCTCACTCTTTTTATTCTCTCTCTCTCTACATCTCTTTTCTTTCTTTCAAATTCTATGAATCTAATTATCCCTAAAATGATGTTTTGATAATTTTAAGAGTTATGGGTAGATAAATTGGTGGTGGGTGTTTTGATTAGAGTTATTATTATTATTATTATTATTATTATTATTATTATTATTATTATTATTATTATTATTATTATTATTATTATTATTATTATTATAAGTGGATGGATGGGTAATCTTAGTTACTGTATTTCAATTGGAAAAAGTAGTTCAAATTTTGATCATGACTTTCACTTCTACCGTTCAACGCTAACTGTTTCGCATGATTACATTTGTTCAGCTTTCACGTTTTTTTAGAAGGCTTCACATTTTTCTTAATTGAAACGGGTATATTTTAAACTAAAATTTATTATATTTCTAAATTAATTAAGAGTTTTTACCATGTTAGTTAATGAATGATTATTAATTATCATTTAAAGACTCATTGTGTGAATTTGTTGTACCATATGATTTCATGTGGAAAACTATTGATTTGTAACTCATCTTTTGAATTTGGAGTATGGTGATAAGCATGAAAGATCACATTTTCAATTCAGTATGTTTCAAAACATATTATTGTTGAGTATAAATACATGCCAAAGCAATAATTTTAACCATCACTCACTCAATTTTTAGGCAATGAAAACATTTACACCCAACTTACGAAAGAGGGAAGGTACTCACAACTTTTTTTTTGATGGACCTAAAGACAATTTTGAGGTAATTGTGTTTTTATATTGATTTCATCCATTTTTTTTATATCTTTTATAATTTTGATTTCTTTGCTAGATTTTTATTGAATGATGTAGTTTTATTTTAATATGCCATACTTTCCCTTATTTTTGGTTGTTTATTGAAGGTTGGATCATCCTCCAAGAAAATGAGAAAAACAAGTGTGACTGATTCAAAGGTGAATGAATATGAAAGTTATTCAAATGGCGTTGATCTAACTTTGAGGTTATCACTACCAGGATTAAGCTCTAACAACTTACCAAATGCTCAGAAATCAACAACGTCACGGATTCCGATACCATCATACCTATCTTCCATATTGGGCACTGATCTTGGTGGTATAGCCAAAGATGAGCTACCTACATTGATTGCGATGGGATGTACTTTTTGCTACATGTATGTAATGGTTTCCGAAGCTAACCCTAAATGTCCAAGATGCAAAAATTGTCGTTGGTTGTTGAAAATTTCTTAGTGAATCATGAAAGTTATATATTGTTGAGGATAGGTGGAATTTGATTCTTAGTTTTCAAACTAAGAAGCCGATATCTTCAAATTCTTATAAGATGATGTTATTTCTTCTATTGTCATTTAAACTGTAGCTTTAATCGTACCTTAATTATATTTTTAATATTATCTGTGCATTTGGATTTCGCAAACACAACCCAAGCCACCTCTCTCTCTCTCTGTCTCTCTCTCAAGTTTCTTTCTATTCTTCTTCTTACTCATTATCAGAGAGGGGTGTTTTGAGTCATTTTTTTGTCTGGAGCCACCCATCAGTATCGTTTTCTCTCTTAAATAAGTGGCTACCAGTTACCACATAGAACTAATTTTTGTTTCGTGTTTTTCCTTGATTCCGACGTCTGGGTGCAACGTTGTTTTGTTTGTCATCTCGGTGTGGCGTTGTTTGCTTTCCCGTCATGTTGCGGGGTTCTTTCGTTTCAGATTTTCAAATCAACTTCGATTCATTACTAATTTAATCAATGATTTGGGCGTCAATATTGCAGATCTAGAGGCATGACTATTCCAGTCACTTTGATTTTGTCATATTTATAGTCATTTTACATTTTTATGCTATTAACCCTAATGTTGTGAGTTTATTCACAGATTCATCCTTGTCTTCATTTTAGTAACTTAATATCACCAAAGACAGTGCAAAAAAAATGTTAACACAGTTAATGTTCTAATCTCAAATCCAAATATCATTTTTCAAGGTATATTCCATTTGATCCAAGTCCATATATAATCACGCAAGAGATTTTCAATCTAAAGTTGTAGTAATTAGTAATTAGTGATGGTTATACACAAAAATGGTGGACCTAAACAATGTATTTATAACTACATATATTAAATGTACACATTTCATTCCAAATTATACCCTTTTTTGTAAGTTTAATTGAACCCCATTTTGTAAGATTGAACAATGTGATCCATGAATATAGTGTGACAATATGTGAATCTGACTACTGTCTTTTTCTTATAATCGTCACCTACCATGTACCTCTATCTACTTGTTTATGTCAATGACATTATTATCATAGGTAATGATTAGGTCTGCATCAGGCAACTCAAACAACATTTGTCATTACACTTTAAATTATAGAGATTTAGGTCCCTTAAAAATACTTTTTGGGGTCTGAAGTTGTTCAATCTAAGACAATTTTAGCTAATCAACGAAAATATGCTCTGACAACAACAATGTTGAAGAAACATACCTTGAAGTCCTAAGCCGCTGCAATGGGGGTGATGAATCTGCCCCCACAACGCCTCCCTTCAAACTAACTCTGCATGGCTACGCCCGAAGAAAATATGCAATTCATTCTCATCACTGGTTTCGCACATAGGACAAATCGAAGGACACGGCACTTGCTTCCTACCCATATTATACCGGCAAAGAAGACACCTTCTAGCCGACCTCCATAGCTGAATCTTGACCTTATTAATAGTACACTCTTAAAATCTGGAGATAATATTATTCTTTTTGACAAAAGGGATTAATATTCAGAAACTTATTTACACCAAAAACTCAAAAAATTTACACATAATGCATGACCTTACAAATCAATAATTCTAGACACTAAAATTTGTTAACTCTAAAGCTATCTATCTAGTTCTTGCTGTGAAGACTCTGTTATACCAAATAGAATGGAGTATCATATGAAATATATCATACTTTACAGGGCTTCTATGCCAAAGAAAATGCTGCTGCACCTTTTTCACCCTCATTTGCATTTGAAGATACCTCTTTTGTGGAATTGAAAGTAGTATACTCTTCAAATTTGGAATGTCCTTCTCTAAAATAAACACAGCAAATGCTTCCCAATTCAAAACCTCAAAAAAAGGTGGCACAAAATTATCTGATATAATAACTGGGACACATTCATAGAATATTGCTTCCACAACTCTTGGACTATTTACTTCATAGCCTTTTGGACAAATACAGTACTTGCTACTCTTCATGTATTGGATATAGTTCCTATTTCCCTTAGACTTTGGCATTATACCAAAGATTTTCATTTCAGGATCTTTATTTTCCCAGTGTTGCAATAGTATTGGACGAAGATAACCGTGTATTCCCCCTGCGTAAAAAGCAAGAGTTTTCCTCTTTGAAATTGGTTTTCCACCGAGGTCTCTGGTGGGATTTTGAGAGTTTCTGACATAAGTTTCGGGAAGAGATACGTCTTTCCCTAGCACAAAACCTTCTTTGACATCAGCATTGCATAGAGCTCTTAAGCACTTCGACATGCGCTGCTTTGTTTCTGAAGGTGCCTGCATAGTGCAATTCAAAGGTATATTCAATGTGAAGATACACTAGAGACTAATGTCATAGAGAATTTTCCAATGCATGTTTTTGCTTGCATACTACAACTGTGATAGCGTTGGATGTGAAATAAGACAGTGATATAGCCAGGTTTTAAATAGCGGTTGCGGCCACAAAAACATAAACGGATATGACCATGACATTGCAGAAAATTATAGCTGTGACCTGTGAGGCTGCGCTGCCCGGTCTGACCCAAGGGGACCAAAGTGCAAAAGCGGGTTGGGCTAGGCTAGCCCAGTCATCTACTGGGATGTGTTTTTTGTAGTCCAACCCAAAACACAGGGCTGGCCCGGCCCAATCCAATTTTTAACAAAGTAAAACAAAATGTTCAAGAAACATAAAAAAGCGGAGCCAATCTGGCCCAGTTCCTTTTGGGCCTCTGTTTTTGAGTCCAGCCTAGAATACTAGGCGATCAGGCTAGGCCAAAATTGACACATCTACGGAAAATCATGGTCAAATGTGGCTAATACGGCCTGAATTGCTATCACAGAAATATAAACACCATGATGTTGCAGTCCAAATAGCGATCGGAGACCTTTTTTTAAAACGTTGAATATAGCTAGCTTTCCTAACAAAGTAAGACAGAAAAGACTCAGTCATTGAAGTAGTAAAAGCATACATACCCAATCATGACAAGCAACAAGAAAATGATCAGCACCTCCAGTTCTGTTCCAGAAAGGATGTTTAGCAGCAATCATGTCAACATAATTATTCAGATACTGGATTAGGTTCCTGTGGCCATGTAAATTTCGATCAAACAACGTTTCCTCGAGCATTCGAGAACTGAAAGGTAAGTAAAAGAGATGGGCCTTCTTTGGATTTTTAGTAACAAATACTTTATTAGCTTCCATCAGCCTCATGAACCATCCCTCAGAAGCATAAATTCCCAAAAGATATGGTGAATGCATTATAGGCTTAGTCCCTTCTCTGTATACATACACTTTTAGAGTCTTTTCCATTAATTCATAGCTCCTGATAATTGCACAATTACAAGATAATGAGGTGATGAATACACTAATGTATCATAAAGGAATATATGTTATCAGAAAACAGAAGACCAAAAAATAGTACAATAATCAAATGATACCTTAGAAACTTGGAAACATTGCGATAAAGCGGAGCGTGAAGATTTTCAACATTAGTTACAATTGGTGCATTTTCAATCTCTAATCTGGTTTGCAGTATCTCTCGATCAACAGCTGAAGACCACCTTGGCCTCTAAACATAAGTTAGCAACATCAGAACATAACACAAGAATAAACCAAAATCATAAGATAAATAAAAAGTTACATTTAGTCAAATAATACCATAGAACGATATGAAGCATAGTTTTGAAGCAATAACTTGTCCATTTCTGAGATTGATGTTGTTTCTGAAACTGCTATACTAGAATCTTTAGTCTCCTTAGGCACATTGGTGACAGAAGAATTCTTGCTTACTAAATTGACATCATCTTGTAATGGCCTGAGCCTAAACCTCTCATCCTCCACGAAATCAATTTTTTCCGAATCATTCGATAACATTGAAGGCGCGATACTCGGACTCATTATTGTTGGAGGACTTATAGGTGGAGTTAAATATGTTGGTGCAATTGCAAGAGAATTAGAATATGAAATGTTGACCTCTCTTGTCAAATTCATGCCTATAGTATTGTTATGTGTTGGAGATTCAGATGGTGAATCTGCAGATTGGAATCTACTAGTATCCAATGTTGGTACCTTGTTACCATAAGGAAGTTCAAAATACTGGAATGCTAAAACTACTGCAAATGTGATGCCAATAAGCCATAACAATCTCTTTCTTTCTATCTGAAATAAGGACCAGAATTGTTGACCCATTTTTGCTAAAATTAAGGAATAACCATTCGTTGACTTCAAAGTACTATATGAACTCTGCATATTGTATAACAATAACAATTCAGATCTAGTAAGAAATAATAAAAGGGGAAAATTGAAGAAATCTACCTTATGAATTATGATGATAGTAATAGTATATCCACATGCACCATAAAGCAAGTTAAAATTTACAGGCACTATATATCAGTTTCTTCTTTTACTCTCTCTTTCTGCAGAAGGTGTGAATGAATGAATATGATGAAATAAAAAGCAAAGAATTAAGATAGGAAACTTTAGCAAAAAAACAAAAACATTCAACTATTCCTGATCAAGTTGCTAGTAAAAAAAGGATTCCCGGAAATTAAGTTGCTTAAAAACACAAAACAAGGTTGCTTCCAAAGACGGAAATGAGTAATTAAAAGTTAATTTTTCCAAATTTTGGATGTTGAAAAGAGAAGGTTTCTGAAGTGTTTGCGAGGTAATTAGTTTAAGATAGAAAAAGTAGAAAGTGGAAGGAGGTAGTTACTACTACGTTACCTGGTACTACTAATTTCCATGTCGGAGGTTGGAAGGAAGCTTGGGGTGGCGAAGAGGTTTTGTTGTTCGGACACCAAACTCAGTTGGGCGGACCGTGATCCTGTCAGGTCAGCAGACCAGCCAAATAAATTCAAAAATGTTATTTGGACAAAAATTTCAGACAAAAACAGACAAACACCAACTTACAACACCAATTAATCAAGTTTTTGCACCATTTACCAAGCCCCGCTTTTTCACTTTTTTGAGGCGTATAAAAACTTGGTTAATTGATCACTTGGTTAAATGGTCTAAAAAACTTGGTTAATTGGTGTTGTAAGTTGGTGTTTGTCTACTTTTGTCTAAATTTTTTTGTTTGTATAACATTGTTGAAATAAATTTGACACTATTCTTCTCTCTCCTCTTAATCGAGTAGTAATAACTTAAGCATTTAGAATCACGAGTAGCTAGCTCAGTTGGCGAGTTAAGCGATGCCGAAGGAGTGCACCAAAATGAGTATATTAAGGAGGTTCTGGGTTCAAGTCCCGGAAACTAACATTTCCCTCACCCCACTAACAATTGTCTATCTAAAAAAAAACTTAGAGCATTCAGAATCGAGTACTCTCCATTTCAGTCCTTAAATGGACTCTACATGCACACGTCACTTTTCTATACATTTTTAATAATAATACCTAATAAGTACTCAATCCCCCAATGCAACACCATAAAAAAAATAATTAAATGGGTCCCACAAATAACTACACATCATTACTTTATCAAATAACTCACAAATTTTTAAATGGACTCACTTAAGGCAAGAGAGAGAAAGTCATTGTACAATGTCTCTTCTTCTCTATAAGGAACACAAATTTGTTTCCCCACAATGGTTTTTCCTTAAAAAATACTATAAGGAACATCATTGTGGATGCTCTAAGAACCTTACTCCTTTCGGTTGTCACGATAGGATAAAGACAAAATATAATATCTAACATAATAGAGATAATATATGATATGATATTGACATGATAACACTATCATAGTATGAATTTTTTTATCAGTAAGAAAATAAAGGCAAATAAAAAAACTACT
Organism: Oxytropis ochrocephala; assembly: GCA_020916435.1. Lineage (NCBI taxonomy): Eukaryota > Viridiplantae > Streptophyta > Magnoliopsida > Fabales > Fabaceae > Oxytropis > Oxytropis ochrocephala. The sequence continues at coordinate 5,005,828 of CM037089.1, forward strand.
CTCTACTTGCTGCATTCCCATTGCATCAGCTAAAAGAGACATAGATAAATTAGTTGGGAGTGCCACCAAAAAAATTGACTCGCACTCGAAGAAGCTTTGTGCTTGGCCAACCGGTCAGCAACTTGGTTTCCTTCCCGGAGAGTGTGAGCGAAGAAAAGAGATCAATTTTAGTTCTTGCACTCACGGATAACACTGTCATATCATGGATTTGATGTGGAGCACTTAATAAAATATTTTTGAATTCGAAGACCAGTTTCGAATTGCCAATTTCAAATGTTTTGAATTTGAAGGCCAATTTCGAATTGCCAATTTTAACAGTTTTGATAGCCAGTTTCGAGGGCCAGTTTTGAAGTTTTGAATACCAGTTTCGAATGCCAATTTCGAAGTTTTGAATATCATTTTCAAATGCCAATTTCAACAATTTTGAATGCCAGTTTTAATTGCCAATTTCTTTATGTTTTTTATGCTTAAAAGATTAATGATGTCCACTCCTTCTTAGGTTTGAGTATATAAATAAGTGTTTTTGAAAGATTATGTAATAAGAGATTTGATTTATTTAAAATGGATTATACGATTATGTACCATTTGTATTAAGCTATGTACTACTATTAATTAACAATACATAGCTTAATACAAGTGGTACATAATCGTATAATCCATTTTAATTAACAGTACATAGCTTAATTAACGGTATGTATTAAGCTGTGTCATTAAACGTATTAAGCTTAATTAATGACAGTATACGAAGAAAATAAAAAAGGAAGAAAAAGAAGGATTCACCGTCAGTTTGGTTCTTCTTATGGCAGACAGAGGCACGTGAAAATTAAAATCTTAATATAGGGTCACATTTTTTTAGCGCGGTCTTTGATTTTGACGAGTCAGTGTCGGTGGGTCCTAATTGGGTCCTCTAATTTTTGGTTTTGTTCACAAGTCTTTTTTTTATTAATAATAAATAAACAGATCTTCTTTATTTTGATTATTATTATCTTATCATGATCTCATTTTATTTATTCTTTTCGTATGAGGTGCTCCAGTCCCCACATGCAGCATGCAGGATGATTGAGATTCCAAAAAATCATTACTACCCTATGCAGTAGCGCAATTATAGGATACTACTTCCGGCTCATTGCACAAATATTAAGAAAAATAATTATTAGTAGTCTAGATTTTATAAAAAGTATTGTCTAAATTACTATTTAACCATTTATCTCTCTACATAGATAAACGTAAATCATTTATTACAGGTATAGTTGGCAAAACGGGCTACCCGGCCCATATCGGGCTGGCCCACATCGGGCTCGGGTTTCTATGCGCTGGGCTAAAAAGCCCGGGTGAAAATTTGGGCTCAATATTTACGGCCCAAGCCTGACCCTATGCGGGCTGCGGGCAAAGCCCAAGCAATGTATGTATAACGTTAATTGGAAAAAATGATTTATTAAAAATAGAATAATTTTTTTAAGAATTAAATTATCCCCTGTTGATGCAACTATAAAATGTTTTTTAAAACCAATACTATCCTACAAAATCCCTCGTTAAGCTGCCTTAAAAGAACAGACAGTGGTCAACATTATTGGATCATATTAATCAAATTTGATTAAAAATAAAAGAGAAAATGAAGATTGACGTAAGGGTCATGGTTGGGCAACACAACAAGGACAAAAATGTGAAATTCATTTTTATGTAACTCTTAAGATAACGTGATTACAGACTAAAAGTGTGTGTTGTAACACACTAACACTTGTATTTGGGTTATTATTAATTTTGGACTTTAATTAGTTGCAATGCACTATGAAAATAACCATATTTTTTAAAAAATTGCGGGCTTGCAGGCTATCCATGGCTCGGCCGGGCTAGCCCGACACGGGCTCGGGTTTTATCGGGCTGGACTAAAAAGCCCGGATACAAAATCGGGCTCATCTATTTCGGCCCAAGCCCTATGTTTTTTCGGGCTAACCCGGCCCGACCCATTTTGCCACCTCTAATTACAGGGGCGGACCTATATGTATTTTAGGGGGTTCAGGCGAACCCCCTGGAATAATAATATTAGTACCGATACCTTAAGAAAAAATGTTTTTGCATCTTCTGAAAAATATCTTTTATACCCAAGTTCCAAATTTTGCACTATAGTTTCTAGTTTTGCACCACTTTAATACACACACTCTCACATATTTTATTTTAAAAAAAGTTGTTCTCTCTCATTGAATCGGTTATTTTTCTTATTATCCAAATTTTGATTCTGTTAATGCTATTTAACTAGTAATTTGTGTTAAAACTATTTAATTAATTTGCATTTTGTGCTAGTGCCATTTAATTTATTTTGATTATGTTAGTTTATTTAATTTGAATCTGTTTTGTATTTTAAGAATACGTTGATTCTTTTAATGTTATTTAATTTGTATTTAGGAACTTATTAGTTTTATTTAATTTGTGTTGGTCTAGTGCAACACAAGTTTTTTTTTGAGCATTAGTGCAACACAAGTTGTGAACCAGTTAAAATATATATTTTTTTATATATTTTTAGTGTTGTGTGTTTGAAAATTTTGCACCCTCCGACCCTGGGTACTGAGTCCGCCACTGATTTATTAAATGTAAAAAGTTATAATGATAAATATGGGTAATATTGGAAAAACATGTTAGATATTTTCTTGAAAATGTAAAACAACAAATAATTTGGGACAAATTTATTTTACTAAGACTACATATAAAATGGGACGGAGGTAGTAGTACTAAATTAATCCCCACACTCTCATTAGTTGGAAAATTACATATAAGGGCCGGAAAGTCCGAAATCATACAATTTCGATATACTAAGTAGGTAATCAAGGGATGCTGAAGAAATACCAATAAGAGATTCTGATTTTAAACTCGATAAACTAACATTTCTCCTTTTCCCATTAACATTGTCTATAAAAAAGTACAATTTCGATACTTAAAAGACCAAAATTGCACACTCATGATACTTGAGGGATTACAAGTCAAATTAAGCAAAAAAAAAAAATCGTTGGTTTAATTTATAAGAAATGTTGACCTATTTTTAAATATATTAAATACTGAATTTCATTAATATCCTTATTTATTTTACGAGAAAATATATCAAGAGTAAAAATTAGTTGAGTGGAATAAAATATAAGGATATTAATTTGTGAAATAAATTTAAATGTATTGGAGTATCAAATGAAAAAAATACAGATTGTGGATTTGTAATGCATTTTTTTTTAATCTTTTTAGTCTTTCATTTGGGCCCGTTTGTTTACCATAACTAAAATCAATTTTTTTGTTTACCATAACTAAAATCAATTTTTTTTAAAAGAAAAAAAATAGATAGCTTGTTTGAATTGATAGGCCGCAAGTGCACGGTTTCTATCTCGTAGTAAAAATGTATCGATCCCACAGAGACTTTTGTGATTACCAATTTATTTTTTTAGTGGTGATTAGCTAAAAGGAAATGATTTTTAGGAAAAAGGAATAATTGTTTAATTAATATTCAGAATATAAAAGTGTCTCAGTATTATGGAACAAATCACAATGATGGAAATTTAACAATCCCTTAACTATCCTCTATCTTATATTGAAATTGTTTTTAAGGACAAGGTATTCTTTTGGTGTAATTCAAGTTTCCTCTCGGAATACAAGAATGTGTCTCGAAACAATGATCAAGCCTATTCTCATGGTTGATCATCGCGAGAGACCCATTAAGCCCAACCTTATTGTCAAGAGGCGATCAAAGCTATTCTCATGCTTTGATATGTCTTGTCTAACCTCATTTGTTCCAATATCAAACTTCACCTCTGATGCACTCGTTTGATATTTGATTTATGAAATAAGAATGATGAGGCTAGATTAAAAATCAAGTTCTAATAAGATAGAGTTTAGTCTTGGAATTGTTTAGGGACCCATCATTGGATTGTTTCCACAATCCCAAGACTAAAGAGGTCTACTCACACATGATCATAGTAGACAAGGGAGTAGAAGAGAATGACATAAAAGTAAATGACATAAAAGTAAATAACAGAATGTAAATGACAAGAATATAAACAAAGCGGTAAAGAAGCTGAAATGTAAAGTCTTTGGGAATGTAAAGAACATAAACTAAAATTGCAAGAAAGTAAAGAACATAAGAATAAAATGCAAGAACTTAGATAAATCTTTTAGAATGAGTTTACAAGTAAGAATCCTCTAGCTTTTCAGAATTTCGTGCTTATTTATAGGCCTTTGAGACATAAAATCGATTAAGAATCGATTACAAGAAGTGAAGGAAGAAAAGTAACAACAATTGGAGGAAGTTGGAAAAACACGGCCATGTTTTTTATAACACTGGCGGCAGTGTTTTATTATTAATCGCCAGTGTTTTATTACTGCTTTGCCGGTGTTTTTCTCGAGAATTAGATTTTGGCTCTTGAGTTTTTCTAGCGAAACATGGCCATGTTTTATAACACGCCAGTAGTGTTGTTATGGCCTGTTTCTGGCTATAAAACTCCCTCTTTTCTTGCCTCTTTTTGGTTCTTTTGGTACTTCTTTCCCTCCTTTTGCCTTGGGATTTCATTCCTATGCATTAGAAGCTTAAATTCCCTTACTTTGCTCAACACTTATTACGAAAATAAAAACAAAACAAAAGGTAGTAAAATAGCTCTAGAATTGAACTAAAATACCAAACAACTTACTTAAAATAAGTACTAAAAAGACAACTAAAAATGGACTTATCAAACTCCCCCATGCTTAAATCCTTGCTTGTCCTCAAGCAAAACATTACAATTTATTTGGCAAATCCTTGAATGAAAATTATCGACTTAGCACATGAACTAGAAATGATCCGGTGGTATCCAACAATATTTTTCTTCTCGACTTATGACACTTTTCTATTGAGCTTTATGTGTAGAGAAGATCGGGTTTGTGGTACTAGAATAGCAAGTTAGATATCAATGACCAAATTCCCTAGCACCTTTTGCTTGGGTCATCCACTTATATGCAAACAATGCAATTGCCACACTTGGTCTCAAAGGAGTGTCTCTTTTCCCGAAGAGTCAATCGGTCTCAAAAGGGTACTCAAAGTATTTCCTAGTAACTTATAAAGTCTCAAAAGGGTACTCAAAGTATTTCCCTAGTAACCTATGACCTCAAAGGGATGTTGGGCTAAATTGCTTAAAGTCTTTTCTTTTCTTTTTCATTTTTTTTTCTTTTTCTATTTATTTCCATTTTATTGCTCTTTTTAAGCAGCTCAACACAGACATTTCTCCAAAGAACCAAAATGCGATAAGTGTCACCAAAGGAACTAAGTGGCTTTTTTTCAATCTTTCTTAGACATCCTAGTACGAAACCTATCTTAGCGGTGTGTGTGTAAACCCAATGAGTAAGTACCAACAAGCATATCTAATAGTTGAACTCCAACCAGAACATTCAAATAGATGAAAATAGAAAAATTTATCACAAAATTGCCATAAAAAAAATTACTTCGAAGATTCACAAGGATCTATCACATAGGAGGAGATGATGACTCAACTACTAAATAAAGAAGAAGAAAATACTAAAGTCACCCCCCATGCTTGGACTAGACATTGTCCTCAATGTATAAAAATGAAAAGCACATGAGAAGGGTAAAGAAAGCTCACATTGACTAGCATTTGCAACTTTCCTTCTTATTCTAGCAAAGCAAAACAGAGGTAAACCTGTGGGTTGCCTCCCCCGCATCGCTCTTTTATGGTCATTAGCTTGACCTTTTCCCTTTATAGACTTATTCCTGGGTCCCATTGCTTGAAGCATAAAGACCAAGTGACACATGAAGAATGAAAACATATTCCAGGATCCCATGGCTTGTAAAAAGGAAGTTGCGTAACAAACAAGATCCTATTTTCAATTCCTCTTAGATCAAATGTTATTTTCACAAAGGAAGGTGAAAAATAAGATAAAGGGAACAAGATTTTGACATCCACACATTCATTTAAACCCATATATTTATCCAAGGATGAAATTACAGTTTCCTTTATGTTCTCCATCTCATGGTATATCTCTTGTGAATCATCTGGCACTACCACTTTAGTATTATTTCGATCTACCTCAACTACAATATTTTTCTCAAATTGTGTTTCATGTAGTTTTTTGAATAACCCTCTTAAGCAAGGTGGTGGTGGTGGCAAAGATGACTCAAAAGATTCCCATTCCTCCTTGGAAAATGTAAATATATTTTTGTAAAACCCTTTTAAGCAACGTGGTGGTGGTGGCAAAGATTCCTCAAAATATTCCCATTCCTCCTTGGAGAATGTAAATACATGCTTATTCATATTAACAAGAAAAATAAAACATTTAGTCTAACCGATACCAAAAATCAATCAATATCACAAAAGTCCCCTGACAACGGCGCGCCAAAAACTTGATAGGCGCGCAAGTGCACGGTTTCTATCTCGTAGTAAAAATGTATCGATCCCACAGAGACTTTTGTGATTACCAATTTATTTTTTAGTGGTGATTAGCTAAAAGGAAATGATTTTTAGGAAAAAGGAATAATTGTTTAATTAATATTCGAGAATATAAAAGTGTCTCAAGATTATGGAACAAATCACAATGATGGAAATTTAACAATCCTTAACTATCCTCTATCTTATATTGAAATTGTTTTTAAGGACAAGGTATTCTTTTGGTGTAATTCAAGTTTCCTCTCGGAATACAAGAATGTGTCTCGAAACAATGATCAAGCCTATTCTCATGGTTGATCATCGAGAGACCCATTAAGCCCAACCTTATTGTCCCAAGGCGATCAAAGCTATTCTCATGCTTTGATATGTCTTATCTAACCTCATTTGTTCCAATATCAAACTTCACCTCTCGGCACCTCGTTTGATATTTGATTTATGAAATAAGAATGATGAGGCTAGATTAAAAATCAAGTTCTAATAAGATAGAGTTTAGTCTTGGAATTGTTTAGGGACCCATCATTGGATTGTTTTTCCACAATCCCAAGACTAAAGAGGTCTACTCACACATGATCATAGTAGACAAGGGAGTAGAAGAGAATGACATAAAAGTAAATGACATAAAAGTAAATAACAGAATGTAAATGACAAGAATATAAACAAAGCGGTAAGAACCGAAATGTAAAGTCTTTGGGAATGTAAAGAACATAAACTAAAATTGCAAGAAAGTAAAGAACATAAGAATAAAATGCAAGAACTTAGATAAATCTTTTAGAATGAGTTTACAAGTAAGAATCCCTCCTAGCACTCGAATTTCGTGCTTATTTATAGGCCTTTGAGACATAAAAATCGATTAAGAATCGATTCAAGAAGTGAAGGAAGAAAAGTAACAACAATTGGAGGAAGTTGGAAAAACACGGCCATGTTTTATAACACTGGTGGCAGTAGTGTTTTATTACATCGCCAGTGTTTTATTACACTTGCCGGTGTTTTTCTGAGAATTAGATTTTGGCTCTTGACTTTCTAGCGAAACATGGCCATGTTTTATAAACACGCCACTGTAGTGTTATGGCGCTTTTCGCTATAAAACTCCTCTTTTCTTGCCTCTTTTTGGTTCTTTTGGTACTTCTTTTCCTCCTTTTGCCTTGGGATTTCATTCCTATGCATTAGAAGCTTAAATTCCCTTACTTTGCTCAACACTTATTCTGAAAATAAAAACAAAACAAAAGGTAGTAAAATAGCTCTAGAATTGAACTAAAATACCAAACAACTTACTTAAAATAAGTACTAAAAAGACAACTAAAAATGGACTTATCAAATACAACTATATAAAAGTGAATTTTTTTTCAAAATTACCAAAACACTTTTGCACACTGGGCATATTAATCCTAATATACTAAATGCTAATCATATTCTTGTTCACTGCGCTTTCATGTTCCAATCATGTTGTAATATCCTAATCCTTTTTTTTTTTGTAATCTCTTAATCATAATCCTAATCCTAATCCTATAATATTCTAAAATCATATTGAACAAACACACATGGAAGAGTACCAATTATGTGTTGCATATCAATAGGAAGTAGTTTTTAGATTATTTTCAAATTTTTCATTTTTAAAAAAATCTGCAACAAACAGATGACATATTGTCAAAAGTGATATTTTTTTAAAAAAATTTGTAACAAACGGACTCTTTCTTATATTAGGATTAGAGGGATTCCAATTCAATGCATATTATTAAGCTTGTTGGGGTGTTGATACTCACTTCTATAGATATGCCAACGAGCATCATTCGAGATTTGCTCAACCAAAATGGGATTATTAGTTTATTCACACTCTTAGATTGTTTATAGAGGAATATTCCAATGGTTTGAGAGCTCTATATACGCCCAAAAAGAGGATTAATTTCACCAAACAATTGAGACAGATTGGTCAGTTTTTTAGTAATCCAAACAAATTATTGATGCCTTTTCTATTGTTTAAGGAGGAATATTCCTAGCGAAAAAAGAGGAATATTACTCTTCCTTTTTTATTACATGAGTCACCACATTTAATAATTTATTATATACTCATTTTTTTTTATCTCCATGTGTGTATTTGTTGTATATAAATTTGAATTAGTTTGAGTTATGGTTGGTATCAAGGTTAAGCTACTATGAAGCTAGACGTCAAAGACCAAAAGTAGTGGATTCTAAAACCTAAGCTTAAAGAGGAACTCAATTTTTAATTTTTGAATGATGAGTATTATTTTTACTTTAGAAGACACTTCATTAGAGTTACGTCATCTAATATCTCATTGTAGATATTAAATTTCATTAAGTCATTGATTGAATATTGACATATCATCTTAATAATCATGTATATGAAATTTCAAATCATGTTCCAAATTGTTATGAGTGAGGATCAACTTATTACAAGAGTAACAATTGTCACTCATAACAATTGTCACTCATAATAATTGTAAGAGTTACTCTACCTAATATATCTTTGTAGACATTAAATTTTACCGATCCAACATCAAATTAACAGTTCTAATTGAATAAATAAAAGAAGCAAATTTTCATAAATTTTCAAAAATGTTTGATCTTTGATCAAATAAGTTCAATTCAATGTATATTATACTTCTCAAATTCAAGTAAAATATAGATTATAAGATTCAATAGCTACATATATTCAATTTCTATAATTTTTGGTATGCATGATCACTAAGATAATATAAAATTATTCAACAGCTGGATCAATAAAACTTAATGTCTACAAAGAGATATTAAGTGGAGTAATTCTACAAGAGTTACTCTTAGAGTAAGTTGATCCCCACTCAATTATTGTTATAGGCTAGTTTATTTATATATTTATAAAATAATGGAGGCCTTAATTGTTTTGCTCTGCTCCCCCTGTCGTGGTGCTAGGAACCTGAACTTTTCTAATCCAATCTTATAAAAACCGATTTTGATGCACCATATTAAGTTGTGTACATTTGCTGTCCCTTACTTCTGCTTTAGTATAGGGGTTGAAGTTCACAAGCTATGGCTCTTTCATGTAGTCTCCAATGAGATAAGACCCTCTCCTCCTGTGTCTCAGACAAATCTCGTCAACATTCCACTCTTGTCTGTTTTGAAGGTACCTGTTGTTAGTACATGTTTCACTATGAATATGGCACACATTTTTTGTTTTGTTTTTGTCATATTTCATGCAAATGAAACTGTCTGATTGTGTGTTTCACTGAGCAGCCAAACATGAGAGCTCTTCCTGAAGTCACCTTGCAAATTGATGTTCCAAAAATTATGAAAAATACTGTAGCCAAATTAGTTGACATTTTTGTGGACTCTTTCTTTGAATTCATTGACAAGCCATTGCTTCCATCTCAGGTATCTATCTAATATTTATTATTATAATATAATGAAATGAGAAGTGAATAAAGGCACAAAACTCGACTAACGTGATCTTTCAAATTTATAAATTATGGTTCATTCATTACCTGTGTAGAGTAACTTTGCTCCAGTGGAGGAGTTGGGGGAAGCCATATTTGTTACCAACATGCAAGGACAAATTCCTAGTGAATTTCCAGAGGGTGTCTACATTAGAAATGGTTAGAATTCCTCTTCACATTTTAACAAAATATCATTTCAATGTGACATCTGAAGCAAAGCAAATAAGCATATGTTCTTTGCTAACTAGTTGATGAATTGAAGGGTAATATATACATAGTCCATTCCATAGGACAAAAAGTAGGAATTTTACATTGCTTTCCCTGCTTTGTGTCATAGTATAATATAGCAGAAAACAACGCAAGCGCATAGTAGCGAGATTTTGATTGAGCCGGTCACTTTGTTAAAACTTTGAAGACTACAGCCGGCTATCCACACATACATGCTAAAAACATCCTATCCTCTGCACAGTTTCATGGTGAGGAAAAAAAAAGAGGTGTGGGAGGTGTATTAGCATAAAAAATGGGTGAAAGTAGCAACCCCAACCATCTAAGACATGACTAAAAGGAATTTCTTTTGGGATATTTATGTCAACACAAGCAGATCAGTTTAATAGTTTTATCAAACAACAAAAGTTTAGATGAGACTTGGGATTAATAATAGTAATTTATTAGTGATATAGAGAAAAATTATCCCACAAATCCTTCTAAACCCCTCTATTAGTTTACTTTCTGAATTCCCCCAGATTTGAATGAATTTTGGGGAACTCTAAAAGAAGCGTTTAGAGGGGTTCGGGAGATAACTCTTAAACTTCCAAACACACCTAAAAAAACATGTAAGATGATGTTGCTAATAGGTACATCTAAAGACAACATGACTAGAAAGGAAATTGAGATACTGATCAATGAGATGTTTCTTTAGGATGTTTATGTGAACACCATCAGATAAGTTTGCTTGTCACCTATAATAGCATATGTATGTCTGATGCTAATAGCTGCATATATATTCTGCAGGACCAAATCCACTTTTTGGAGGACTCAAATCAACAAGTTCTATCTTTGGGAGGTCAAGTAACATTTGAGTGGAAGGAGAGGGAATGCTTCATGCACTGTATTTTAAAAATCAACTCATGGAAACTGGACCGTCCTATACAATAAGAAGCACGTGGAGACCTAAACATACAAGCTGGAAAAACAAAGAAACAAACCATTGTTTCTGCCCGCCATAGAAGGCGATTCTCTGGCCATTTTGTCTGCTTATATACTAAACTGGGTTAGCTTTCTACTTCATTTAATCTCGAGCATATTCAAAATTAGTAGCATTGTGTTACAGAGGATACAGTACACTTTAAAAGCTAAAGAGAATGTTACCTTGAAACGAGGGTTTTAAACTGTGATCGCAATAACAGTTGCAGTTGCATCACAGTTCTTGATACTGTGAAGAATTGCAATCAAATGCCACTTATGAAGCCTCAATCGTGTTCATGTCGCGGCTACAGAGACATAAAAACCATGATGTTGCAATCCAGATTGTAGTCACAAACTTTCTTTTAAAACATTGAGTCAAGCTAACATGTGAAGCATTAACCTAGCATTTCATGATATTTTGAAAGCAAATCCTAGCTAGCTAATGATGGCATTGTGATCTCATTTAGTTATATCTTGTGTTTATTTAACAGTTGCGATCTGGCAAAGTAAACAAATACATTAGCAACACCAATATCTTTGAGCATTCAAGTAAGTTTTACTCGGCTGCTGAAAGTCACATCCCACAAGAGATTGATATATTTACCCTTAAAACTTTAAACAATTGGGATCTCAATGGAGCTTGGAATCGACCTTTTACCAGCCATCCAAAGGTTAATTTTCTTTTACTTATATATCTGCAAATCAACTTTTGGCACTCGACAATCTTCTCTCACTCTCAAACTCTTTTGATGTACTATAACAGAAAGTTCCAAGAACAGGGGAACTAGTTACATTAGGTGTGGCAGCAAGCAAACCTTTTGCTGTGGTTGGAATAGTTTCTGGTATGCTCTGCATTGTAAAAGAAAAAAGTTTGAACAACAATAAGTGTTTTAAGTTAACTACTGGTTTCCATTCCAGTAGTGTGCAATATCTATGAGACTTTGAGATTTTTCTTTTACTCTTGTTTTTTCAGCAGATGGAAAGAAGTTGGTTCATAAAGTTGATCTCAAACTAAACAGGTGCAGTCTTTGCCATGACATAAGTGTTACACAGAGGTAGCATAATTTACACTTGTATCATAAAGTTCTAAATCGCAATTCCATTGCAGTCGCGTACCTTGGATCATGGATTTTATGGGGTTTTGTTTTGCAGGTACAATGTGATCATGGATTTTCCACTAACCATTGATCTAAACAGACTTATAGGAGGAGGCCCGTGAGTTCATATGAACTGAATGCCTTCAATTTAAACTCTGATATATAAGTGTATTAAAAAATTCTGAGCTCATCTCTTGCCTTGCCTACGTGTAGTTTAATAAAGTACAATAACAAAGAATATGCAAGGATTGGGGTAATGCCACACTACGGTAATGCCAACTCAATCAAATGGTTTGATGTAGAACCTAACTGCACCTTTCACATCATCATTCTTTTGAAGATGGACAAGAGGCAAGTTATCAACAAGTAACATTTCTAGCATATATTGATCAAAGGGGCTGCATGCACCAAAATTTTGACATGTGTATGTATCTTAAAATTTTGACAGGTTGTAGTAAGAGGCTGCAGATCTCTTGATTCATTAATTCCTGGACCTGACCCAAGTTTGAATGATTTTGAGTGGTTATCTCAGTGTTATGAATGGCGATTGAATATGCAAACCGGAGAGGTTAAAGAGAAATATCTATGTGGTGACAAAGTAGTTTATATGGATTTTCCTATGATAAATGAAAGTTTCTTAGGTGTTAAGAATAGTTATGCATACACACAAGTAGTTGATCCCATTGCAAGTTCCACTACTCGAGGTAGGCAACAATAGAGTATTTATTTGCTTATTCTTTATCTTGAAAATTGTAAGTAGCCTTTCATATTTCCCATAAAAATCTTTTGTAACATTAATTACTTAGAGGCGCCAAAATATGGAGGTTTAGCTAAGCTGTACTTTGAAGAATCATGTGAAGAGAGTTCTCTGCGTCGAAGGTAATTAAAAGAATGTTTTGATAAATGGTAATTTCTTGGCTGCAATTAATTACCAATATCATAAGTTTGGTTTTGTGAATCAGAGAGAGAAAGATCAAACTATAAAGGTGGAATACCATATGTTTGGGAAGAATACATTTTGCAGTGGGGCAGCCTTTGTGCCTAGAGATGGAGGTCTTGAAGAAGACGATGGTTGGATCATTGCTTTTGTTCACAATGAATATACTATCACTTCTGAAGTAAGTTTAGTAGCTTGTATTCTTGTAACCTGAGAATTAGAACACTTTTAACACATTCACTGATTACCTTTTTTTATTTTCAGGTTCATATAATGGACACAAAGAAGTTTTCGGGCGAAACGGTTGCTAAAATTAGAATGCCTTGCAGAGTTCCATATGGGTTTCATGGAGCTTTCATGCCAATTTCATTCCATGATCAGTAGAACCACTTGTTTATATCATCAACATATGCTAGCTAATGCGGAAGATGAAAATGAAGAAATTAAGGCTATGAAAGAGATATAAATCTCGGTAGTCATGGTCGTGTCGTGGTCACGTTCATGGAAGAGAATGGGGCACATATCAAATCAAAAGTGAAGAATCAAACTCAATCATAAAACACAAGTCATGGAAGTTATGGTTATAGGAGAGGAGTTGGGAGGTGGTGTGAAAATTATAATATCTAGTGTCATAACTGTCACAAATATGATCATTATTCAATGATTGTTGTAGCTCTATTAGCAACTAAGGAGAAGACTGTCTTGTTGAGACAGAACTACTTTTATTGTTAATCAACAAATATGATGAAAATAAATTCTCAATGGTATCTTGACACCAAATGCTAACAACCTTCTGAGTGACAACAATGAGTTATTCATGGATCTCCCATCGTAATTTTTAGAAGCTCCAATGTGTAGCTTCTGGTCCAACATGATTTAGGTATTTTTCAAACACACAACGGCAGTATCAGATTCAGAGCTGAACTGGAAAAAACAAAACAACTAAAAACTAAAAAAGCAAATTTCACCTCTGGCTCAATCACATAGAAGTGCAAGTTGCGCCTCACTAAGGGTCTAAAGCGATAGTTCCTCTTGAAGCTCAGAGACAGAGTATTGCTGGGCGAGTATGTGATTAGCTGTTTCACGGTCTAACTGATATTAGCATGCGTAAATTAAAAGGGGGGGGGGGATATTGGCAGAAGTTATCTATTTAATTGATTGAATTGTTAGAGTTTAGGAGTTAGTTATCTATTTGATTGATTGAGTTGTTAGAGTTTAGGAGTTTGTTGATTTAAGTTGCTTGTAGTTGTGTGTATTTCTGGCTTAGTCTGCAGATTTATTTAGGAATAGTTGAGTTATGGAGAAAATGCTAAGCTCCTAGATATTTGTCCTTGTCTTAATGAAGTTCAGTCATACACTTTGCCTATCTAAAGGCACCAAATGTTCTGAATAAAGCAAGCAAAAATATAATTGAGAGGGTTGGATGTATGAGTAAAAGATGGAACATACTAAGCTGCCACTGCCATTATAAGGTTAGAAATGTTTTTTTTACAGAGATAAGGTTAGAAATGTTGGACATCCTATTCTCATTCTGAATTCTGATACTTACACATGACCTACTAAGTAAAGAATACTAGTCATTATCAAACCTAAAATTTTATAGTCAACGCATGATGCATTCAATTTTACCAGTTTATGTTTAGAAAGGCATGTTGTTAATATGAAATTATTTGGGTCATGTATGTTATTTTAATGGTCCAAATTGGTCCCTGGCTACATATATATTGGCAACTTAGGGACCCAACTATATGACCCAAAATTATAAGCTGCATGCTCTTGGGAATCCAACAACATCTTTGAAGTGAATAAAACTGAAATGGAATAAAGTATTGCTAGGTTTTTTTGTTTAAATTATTTACAATAATATAAAACGAAATAAAACTTGATTAAATGTATTTTATTTAATCTCACCCATTTCTCTCCAATATAAAAGTATACGATAGATGGATATGCTTAAGCCGGGAATAAGTATGCAACAGTACGTAATTGTTCCATCATACCTTGTGTTTCTTTATTTATATTGCGAGTCTGCATCGAAGTCTCTTTTATGTTGACATATGGTTCCTGCAATTACCAATATAATAGTATCAGCGGCCTAATAATCTATTTAAAATAAAAGCATGCAGCCACAAGAGTCAATCATGCAAAACAGCAAAGTTATTTCATTACTCATCAGGATGGACTCTAATTTTCACTTTCTTACCAGATAGGAACATGTGTTAACTGCAATAATTTTATACTGAGTGGAGCTTTTCTCTCTAACACACTAAATCCTTGAATGAATCCAGTCTTGTATGCAATGCGGTACTAGGTTCTCTTCAATTTTTAATCTCCACCCTTAAAACACTACTCCTTTTTTTATCTCTTTTTTCAATGGTCCAGATTTCACTTAGACTCTGAAGCCATGGGAGAAGATCCCTTCCTATGCAATATTAATAATAATAATAATAATAATAATAATATCATGTCATTGATAAACAACATGTTTGTTTAGCTATAAGCTGATGTAGGCCTTTGTCTTGTACCAAGAGAAGATATTATTAAGTAATTATCTAAGACAAGCACTACATAAAACCAACAAACAAGTAAAGTTCTCATGGTAGGGACAATCAACACTAAATTACAAAATTAAAAGACAAAGTTGAAAGCTTTAAAAATTGTCTTCATTCATCAAACAGACATCACTGAAGATGCCAAACCAAAGTACCAAGTATTATACATTTCTCCTGATTTATAGCAAGACAGAAAACCAAACCAATTATCTCAATCTCAGTAGTAACATCTCTCTCCAAAAAAATATGCCTAACAAGAAGCATTTGCTAATGTTAATTATAGTTCTATTTTCCCTCCTATTCTTGAACAATGTTAAAAGTCAAGAACAACAGAACATGGCAGAATTACCTGCAACTGTGACTCCAAGCAAAGGGGTTATAATAGTAGTACTCTCTATAATGCTCAGCATAGCTTTTCTCTTACTTATTTATGTAAAATTCTGTCGTGTTAGTCCTCTTCATCTTCTCAACCAAAACCCTAATTCCCAAACAGTACCTCGATCAAGATCTGGAATTAACAGAAAAGTAATTGAAACACTTCCATTTTTCAAATTCTCATCATTAAAAGGATCCAAAGAAGGTTTAGAATGTACCGTTTGTTTATCTACATTCGAAGATGCTGAGATTCTGAGACTATTACCAAAGTGTAAACACGCTTTTCACATGAATTGCATTGACACGTGGCTTGAAAGTCATTCTACTTGTCCTCTTTGTAGATACAAAGTTGAAGAAGTAGATATCAAGAACTTCACTTACTCTTTCAGTTCTAGGTTTTTGAGAGTTCCTTCGAATTTAAGCGAAGATCCAAATGTTGAAATATTTATACAGAGAGAGTTACCAAAGTGTGAGAATGAAGAAGAAGAAGTGGTTGTTGTTCGTCATAGAATATTTGTTTCTGATGTATTTACGAGAAGTAGATGGAGTGATTTGAATCCTTCAGATTTGTTATCGTTGAATTGTGAAATGTTGAATGATATGTGCAGTGAAAGATTATCGAATTTGGAGAGTGAGGAGGAGAATTCGTTTACGGCGTTGAATCCTGGTGAGAAGAGGTCAATGTCTGAGATTGCAAATGTTCCGAGAAGGAATGGGAATGGAATTAGAGAATTGGGGGCGTTGTCTAGTAGTAGTAGGGGCAATATTGGAATTGGAAGTGAAGAGAGGTTATGGAGGATTTGGTTGCCAATTGCACGAAGAACAGTTCAATGGTTTGCAAGACAAGAAGCAAACTCTGTTCAATTACAACACAACAACAATCCTTTTTTGCCTTCAAACGTTTGATTTGATGATTGTCAGTTCCTATGTAATCAGATGAAATGTAAAATGTATATTTTTACTAGAGGATTACAATCACATAAACCATATAAAAAGTGTGGTATATGAATCAAATTGATGGTGGTAAAAGATTTATGATATATCGCATCATTCCTTCTGTTCTTTTAAGCTATTGATCAGAACACTTAATCTGGTATCATCATCTCATTGTGGTAATATTATAATAATAATAATAATAATGCTATTAAAGCATTGATTGGAGTAGTTAGGCCACAAAAACAATTACAATGCAAGCAAATTCCTCACTATAGCAAATTAATTGATGTCCAACCATTTGTTAAAGCATCAACAAATTTCACACTGGCTCGCCAAATAAGAGAGGAGCCTATGCATGATAGCTGGGAATCTTTAAAGATGATTGGATTATATTTGTACAAATTCGTTATCCAAATCAATTACATTTATTTGTGTTAGGGTGGTTTGGATTTTGTCATTTTCTACAAAATCCAAACCGGATCAACTAGATATTGAACGAGTTAGTTTGTATCGAGCTTACGAATTATGCAGTAAGATACTAATTTTTTTAAGTTAAATTGTAGTTTGGTCTTATTATTTTCAAAAATTCATACATTTGTGACCAATTTTTTCTTTTTTTTTCCTAGGAAAAGAGGGTATTTTGACCCGTGATGGAGGTCCTATTGGTAATTGCAATTTAGGCTTAGTTTGTTTGATCTTAGATGCTTTTTCTTGGGGGAAATAGAGTATTTTTGACTTAAAAAAAATGAAAACCCTCGTTTGGACAAAATGTCTGAATTTAAAATAGGGAGACAAAATGCTTGAATTTTAAAATACTTTAACCAAATATGAATTTTTGAAAATTGGGGACCATAACTATAATAATTTAGTCTTTTTCTAAAATATAAAAAGCTACATTTATTTTGCAATTTTCCAACACTCTTAAATAGTAAAAAAAAAAATCTAAAATTTAGAAAATAGAGTAGGCCATTCCAAAGTATTAAAATTCACAAATTAAATTCTGTGTAGTCAATTTTGTGTGCAGTCAGTTCCGTCACAAAATCTATGTCAATCTCTCTCCTTGTGTTTTTGTTTTTATTTTTATATCTAAATTATTTAAAGATTCAGATCATAATGATTCGTATTTTGTGAGTGCACTAAATGAACACAAAGTTTACGGTAGAGGACCCAAATTCTATATTTTTCTACCCAAATAAATTCTCATTGATTCAGCAACATCATAATATGAAAGTTAATATTCTAATTTTAGTGCAATGCAAATTATTATTTTATGTTATAGAAAGTTCCCACAGCTACAATAGAATTATTGATCATTCATTCCTGTTGTAGAGAAAGAATTGAAGAGGCACTTAATTGGTACTCCAACGCATCAAATGCAGCCAACTGTACTGTTGGACGGTATAACCACAGTTGCAACTGAACCACCAAACACAGGTGGATTTGGTTACAGATTCTGCCCAGTTATTCCTGTGATAGTGTAATGTTTAGTAATTTTGAAGTGACAATAATCATTTCAAATTGAACTAAAAGGGGCATCAAGTTACATATTGAGCAACCCAGTAAATCTCCACATTAAAATTCTACCAGCTGCATTAATAGAATCACCAAGTTTATCTTAGCTGGCCCGCTTTATGATACTAATAATTATCAGAAGTGAACCACCCACCCTATTGATGCTTTCACCATCACTAGCGTAGCAGAACATGCCACCAAGGCATCAAATTTATAACACACTAAATTCTTAAATTAAATCATTGCCTTGCCTGAGAGATTGAGATGTTTGTTAACATCTAAAATGAACTTATCCGTTATAAGCTAGAGGATTCCAGACAAAGAGTCACTTGTTTTGTTTCTAACAGGACAACATGGGAAGAGAGTCACATGTTTCTAACAGGCATCAAATTACACAGTTGAGATTTGAGAAACATTTATATACCCTTCATGAATGCACCACCAATATCTGCCAAACCCTTCTAATATTTTATCTCTCCAAGGGGTAACATAACAAAGTAACTAAATAACCACAAAATGCACTTTTAAAACCAATTCTATTGTTCTCAACATCATCATCATCATCATGCCATGGATTTCTATGGCAACAGAACACTCCTTACCTTAATGGAAACAGAAAAAACAGAACCACAATCCCCCAACATTCACCTCCGCATCCAAACACATAGACACAGAGAAATCATAAGTAATGAACAAGATCCTCAGTTTAGTCCACCAAGACCTTCAAGTCCTGATGCCACCACAACAACAATGATAATGCCAGATTCACCATGGACACTTTCGCCTCCCCAAACTCCTTCTCCTACATTACTCTACCATTGCATAGCCTCCCTCCACCGCCACGAAGGTAACATCTACACAATTGCGTCTTCCAAAGGATTAGTCTTCACAGGCTCCAACAGCAGTAGAATTCGCGTTTGGAAACAACCAGATTGCATGGACAAAGGGTACCTCAAAGCAAGCTGCGGCGAAATCCGAGCCATTTTATCTTACAACAACATGCTTTTCTCAGCTCACAAGGATCATAAAATCAGAATATGGAACTTCACTCTCTCAGAAAACTTCAAGTCCAAGAAACTAGCCACCCTCCCTAGAAAAAACTCTCTTCTATCTAATTTCCACAGAGGAAAAAACAACAACAATACGCAGAAACACAAAGACTCTATTTCTTGCATGGCTTATTATCACTCAGAAGGGCTATTATACACTGGTTCTCATGACAGAACAGTGAAAGCTTGGAGAGTTTCTGATAAAAAATGCGTTGACTCATTTATGGCACATGAAGATCATGTAAATGGTGTGTTAGTAAACCAAGATGATGGTTGTCTTTTCACATGTTCATCTGATGGGTCAGTGAAAATATGGAGAAGGGTATATACAGAAGACTCTCACACACTCACAATGACATTAAAGTTTCAACCTTCACCAGTGAATGCACTTGCATTAAGTTCTTCATTCAACCATTGTTTCCTTTATTCAGGATCTTCAGATGGGATGATAAACTATTGGGAAAAGGAAAGATTATGTTATAGGTTTAACCACGGAGGTTTTGCAGGGACACCGTTTCATGGTTCTTTGTCTCGCAACGGTAGGGAATATGATATTTAGTGGTTCTGAGGATACTACAATAAGAGTGTGGAGAAGAGAAGAAGGAAGTTGTTATCATGAGTGTTTGAGGGTTTTGGATGGACATAGAGGACCTGTGAGGTGTTTGGCTGCTTGTCTTGAAATGGAAAAAGTGGTTGTTGGATTTTTGGTTTATAGTGCTAGTTTGGATCAAACGTTTAAGGTTTGGAGGATTAAGGTTTTTCAGGATGAAAAGATTGATATGAATAGTAGTGATCAGTGTTTGAAGATTAGTACTAGGGAGTATGATATGAGTCCTGTTTTGTCTCCTTCTTGGGTAGAGAAGAAACTTGAAGGTAGTCCATTTCAGTAACAAAAATAGTAACTTCACATTCTCTGGTTGCCAGAAACATGTTTCGTTTTTTCCTTCTCTATAATAAATAAAGAAACATGTTTCGTTTGTCTTGTAACATGTTCTGTTCTGCTCTTATACATAACATAGTTATTCTCTGTAAAATTGTTTTTATACAAATAAGTGACGAATATTTTGATTCAATGCAGTCGGTTAAAAAAACGTTTCGCTTAATTTTTGTATGTTAATTTGGACCTTTTTTATCCTTCTCTATAATATTCATAACTAGTCAGTCCCAAACACACAATTTAAAAAATAATTATGTTCGAAACGAAAAGAAATGGTACGAAACAAAATGTCAGAAACTCAGTCAGATTGCATCAAAGCGGAGTTAGTAAGTGTGTTTTCAGAAAGTGCAGCTAGAATGATTTGCACTACTTTTCTTAGAAATATTTTTGTACTAAATAATAGCACTACTGTTTTGGACAAAAAAGAAACGAGAAATGGGGGTGTATTAGCAAAAAAGGGAGTGCAAGCAATAGTAGCCCCATAAAATGATAGGTGGCAATTTCTCCGGACCAGGCGAAGCCTTCAAGTGAGACGTTTGCTTTTCTCACGCCCCTCCTACTCAAAACACACCCCATAAGGGTGTGAAATGACCAAAAGACCAGTCAAAGCGTCTTTTTTTTCAAGAATTTTCACGCGAGGTTATTTTTGGAATAAAATTTGTTAAGGGGTGTGAAAGAGTAGGAGGGGGTGTGGGAAAAGCAAACGCCTTAAGTGATGGCTATTACATGCACACACGTGGATATGGATATAGCCATAGCCATTAGCCAATAGAAGAAGAGAGGCAA
This sequence comes from Oxytropis ochrocephala, assembly GCA_020916435.1. NCBI lineage: Eukaryota > Viridiplantae > Streptophyta > Magnoliopsida > Fabales > Fabaceae > Oxytropis > Oxytropis ochrocephala. The sequence goes on from CM037089.1 coordinate 5,027,026, forward strand.
AGATGTGTGATGTGAGTGTGACTTGGAATAAGCTAGGCAGTCTCATTTCTATAACAATGATCTCATCATCCTTAATGCTACCAGCTGCTACTGCATTCAGACCTTGTTGTTGTACCACTATATCATCATCATCGTCATCATCGTCGTCGTCGTCGCGAAGACTTGCTCTCTTTCACATTGTCACAACTGGTGGTATTGGTAATCTCTATACCTTTCTCCATCCCACTCACAATTATAAAGACTTCATATACTTTATTATTTGGTTTACTGCTACTGCATTTGGTTATTAGCTCTCCCACAATCCAAGTTACTTGGTGCAAAAGGATCAGAGTTGTCTAAAGTACCAGAAGCTGCAGAAAAGCTAGCTCAACCAGAGAAAAACTTGTTTGATTGGGTTCAAAATGACAACCGACGATTTCTTCATGTTGTTTACAGTGTTGCAGACTTGGAGAAAACTATAAAGTATGCTGTATTTGAATTTTGGAAATGATACTTTACTGATACTTGATGTAATTATTTATGTGTGTGAAATTTTGTTTATATGCAGATTCTACACTGAATGCCTTGGAATGAAGCTGCTGCGACAACGCGATATACCAGAAGACAAATATTCAAATGCTTTTCTTGGTTATGGACCTGAAGAATCCAATTTTACAGTTGAACTTACTTACAGTGAGTTTCTATTTAGAATGCTAGCTACTCAATTTTGTAAAATGGTTATGCTTGCTTACACAGAATGGTTTCTCATCTATAATGCGGCGATTGCAGATTATGGAGTGGATAGTTATAACATTGGAACTGGTTTTGGTCATTTTGGCATTGTAGCTGAAGATGTAAGTGCATTGCTTTGCACTTGAATTCACCTTTCCTCATCTATAATATTCTGTAACAGAATTCGAATTCTGTTGTTTCGATGTTAAAAGAAATGGAATTATTAATGATGAGTTATTAGTGTGGTTTTATATATAATGCAATTTTGCAGGTTTCAAGACGGTAGGTATAGTAAAGGCGAAAGGGGGAAAGGTTATTAGGAACCAGGGACTGTCAAAGGTGGTACTGCAGTAACTGCTTCGGTTGAAGATCCTAGTGGTTATAGGTTTGAGCTTTTGAGAGAAGACCAACTCGTGAACCCTTAAGTCAAGTGATGCTTCGAGTAGGTGATCTTGATCGTGTCGTAGAGAATTCTATCAAAAAGTGAGTGTATTTTTACTCTTCTTATTCTCTTGCTAGGATGTAAACATACACACTAACTTTGTTGATTGATTTCTATTCTAAGGCTGCTGGCATGAAACTTCTCCAAAAGATTGACAACCCTGAGGATAAGGTAACAACTACTTGTGCCTTTTAATCAAGAGATGCATGGCTATCTGTGTTCCTGTTCCTCACATGACTGTTTTGATTGGATTCTGTAATTTTTGCATATGTTTTGATTTGCTGTGAAAAGTATATGTTTCTGGTGATAACCAAGCTCTCCATGTCTATCTTCACTGATTATGATTGTTTTCCAGTACACGGTAGCGGTATTGGGATATGGTCCTGAAGCTAATAATCCTGTTCTAGAACTGACATATAACTATGGCATCACTAACTATGACAAAGGAAATGGATACACACAGGTAGGTTCTGTTGTTTTTTCAATTTTCAGAAGAGGTTTGTCATGATTTTTGTATGGTCCTATATAACTGTTTTTGGTATGTCATTGTAAGAATGCAACTCACTTTGTGTTTGAATTGAACAGATTGCAATAGGCACAAATGATGTGTATAAGACTGCAGAAGCAATCAAACTGTGTGGCGGCAAGATTATCCGTGATCCCGGTCCATTACCAGGTATCAACACCAAGATCGTAGTTTGCTTGGACCCTGATGGTTGGAAATTGGTACGCCATTTTTCAATCTGTTTGTTTTTATATGATTTATTATTTTGTGCTTTGATATCTCAACCTCGTCTCGAACAAAATTCGCATACATGCACTGATTTAGACATAACTCTTAAATTTATGGGTGGAAAACCTTCTTATTATGTTAAATTTTGCATGTGTTACTTCATGCAGGTATTTGTTGATAATGTTGATTTTCTGAAGGAATTAGAGTGACACTTCTTCACACTAAACTTATAGTAGGCCAACAATTTTGTCAGCAAAGTCTTATAGCCACTGCTGTCAAACCAACATCTCTCTATAAATAACCCTTCAGTCACTGCAAGGCGGTAAAAGAAAGACAAATAAATGTATATTTACAGCAATCCCTATTATTTTTTTAGTATGTTACTTTGGCACAGCAATTCAACATATACTGGATTCCCTCAAGCCAGAACTGTTTATCTCCTTTACTTCCACATTCAAATTCTATTATTCTGTCTGCAGTTTTATTCGAAATAAGCTCTCTTTTCGATGATGTCTATCTTCTCCCTTCCGGGCCAAGCTGGGATATCACTGCACACTCCAGTGACTACATCTGTCATTTTAAGCCATATGTTAACATTGGTTACTGAGAGTGACAAGAGTAAAAAATAAGTAAGTTTTATACCAAAACTTGACTTACATTTCTTCTTTTTTGTGAATGTTCCTGCCATATGCTTGCTTTTCATTTTCGCTACGACCTGTTGTCATTGTGTTGTTGAATAGATATTTGAAATAATTATACAATTGAGATGTAGAGGTGTCTTTTTCAAGCAATTACCTGCAAATTTGAATTTATATTGAAAGACACTTTCTTCCAGTGAAGAGCTCCTGTTATGGACAGTTAAAATAGCATAGTCATTGGTTACTTAGATTAGAAGTGTAAATTTCTTTATACTTTTCTTTCCTATTCAATTTCAATGAAGCCATTGCTGCATACATGGTAGTATTAAACATACCTTTTCTTGTACGTTTGAGAAGTTCCCCTCCTCTAAAGACACAATCCAGTGCTGTCAAGATCTTTGCTTCTTTGCCTTCATCGCATTTTTCCTCAACTAGTGGAAGTGTATTTGTAGTGGCTCCAATCCCCTTCTGCAGTCTCGCCTTTAAAGTAGCCGCTCCTCGCAAGGCTGCGGTTTAGTTCATCAGATGTTCTATTTTTAAATAACTGATATATCTGGTCTACAAAGTCTAATGATCTATATTATAGACGAGATACATCAGATATTCAATGAATCTAAAACTACAATTTTTTCTTATAAATAGGACCAAAGCGAGTACATACATAAAAATCCAATAATAAGTGAAACTTTTTTATAAACAAAGTTTATTTTGGTCTGAGATTAATAAATGGAGTTTACATTCCGATACCTGTGGCTGCACCGGCGGTTAGAGTCATAATATCTCCATTAGTTTTAGCATTAATGGCAGAGTTGACTGCTGTTATGATTTGGTCCTGTTCAGCTCCCATATCTTCTGCAATCTCAATGCAGTGAGAGGCTACTAAAGCTGCTGCAGATGCAACTGCAGCAGAAGCAATGGTAGGGTTCTTTTGTTTGGCATTAGTGTTTTCAGATAATGTTATTGAAGCTGCTACTGCTGCAACAGCAGCAGCAACACCAACCACAGATACTGCAGCATGCAACTGAGAATTATGGGTCCTAATTTCCTGCTTTTTCCTCTCCTTCTGATCTTTCAACCACCTTCCCATTGTCCTTCCTCTTAGCAAACTCCTATAAAGCTGGTGAAAACAGAAATAAAAACTACTTGGTATAGTGACAGATTGAGCTGGTTTTTTTTTAGTATAAGTAATGAAGATAATCACGACAAGGTTGAATGCAGGATACCCCATTTCTCAGCAAGTTTTGATTAGAAAGGAATTCTGGAGAAAGTGCTTGGTGGAGCAAAAATAAATCCTGAAATTGATAGATTAATATGTGATTGATTTATACAAGAGGAAGTTAGAACAACTTCATTTGATGATTGACTGATCTGAATTTCCCTTTAGTTAGTAAATGATTTTAAAATGAAAATTTAAGCTTATTTAGCTGACAAGTGACAACAAAAAGTGGTTCAGAGCTTCTTAATGAAAGACTTTCAATTCTTAATGAAAACTCAAAAGGTCCAAATTATTCATAGTCCTTAATATTTATAACCATATAAGAGAGTAGCATGAGTAGTAATAAAGTAAGTACCTTCATTTCGTCGCATTCTTTTGGCGAAATAGGAGGACAACGCACCTTAGGTAACTGCTCAAATAACTTGTATCAGAGGTTCAGAGCCAATATAGATATATAAAAGCAAAGCAAATTCTTTAATAAAATCAAAGAAAATGTTCTTACAGAATCCATTGAAACAGTGGAACCCTTGGTATCAAACTGGTCAGAAGGGCATGAAAGTTGCATCTCAATACCAGTAGAGGTTATAGTATTGTTGGTGCTATGCAGTGCTTTGGATAGTTCCATGGAAGAAAGACTCCATGATCTAGCAAGGAATTCCATAGATTCAGTTGGAGTTTCAGGCTGTGCACAACATGATGATGCAGGCCAATCTGCAGGAACATTCTCATCTATGTTCTCCAACTGATGAACTGAACATTTAGAGTCAGAGTTGCTGGAGCTCACTGACATTGAAATAATCATAGAAAATGAGTTAAATTCTTTCATCAGAATGTAGCTTGGTCATAAGAATTAAAAAGAAGTTTGAATTCAATAGTTATCTTGAAGTGGGAAAAAAAAAGTTTTTAATGTTACTTAACACTCACTTGTGAAGATTAATATACCCTTAGTCACTATTTCTAAGCCCTTAATCACTTAAAACTTGGGAATCAGAGGAGATTAAAACTCTCATGTTAAGAGTAAGAAATGAGAAAACAAGAACAAGATGATGAGAGGACTAACGAGCAACAGTGAGATATTTAACAAGAAAATGTGATGTTGTTTTCAAGTGTTTTTTTTTTGAGGATATTAAGAAAAACAAAGTAAAATATCCTTAGTGCTGATCGAAAGGACCCAATTTAAAGGCTATTCATTGTTGTCTCCACTTAAATTGTATCTTATGATTTCCAACCTCGTAGTGCTTTATGCATAGAGTTAAAGTCCTGTTTTGTTGGCAGCAGAGTTCATCATTACTGGGATTTTTCTTTGTTGTCACCACTATCCTATTTGGGGACCCTTACATACCCTGTTTCTTTATACCATTTTACTAAAATAGATAACTCTATAAAAGCCATTCTTTTTGGTTTCAAAAACAAACAAAAAAACCATTCTGTTGGGTACGCTGTTTCTTTGATTAAAGAAAATGACATAGTGTGCCAATCAAGGTTGGTTCAGATTCTTCTTAAATTGACTCACGCCTCTGAAGTCGTGGGCTCAACTCCCATTCTAGATGTGATGACCTCTTTGGTGGGTGATCTCATTAAGTACTCAAAGAGCCTTGAGCCTTGAGGTCTATTCTAGCCCGGAGCCCATCTGTTCTTTAATTATCTAGCTGATTAATGTGAGTGTGTGTGTGTGAGAGAGAGAGAGAGAGAGATATCATGCAAACATAATTATGTATACGGTTGTTAGATTACTGCGACTTTGCCTTTTGAAATTAGGAACCTTTAAAAACAGTAGTTTTAAAATTGCAATTGCGATTCAGATTATGTCATGATTCTCTTGGGGTAGAAAAGTGTGTAAAACATAATTATGTTGTGAAGTGCTCGTGAGAATTTTTTTTAATTTTCTGGCCGCAATCATTGCGAACCATAAATTAAAACTATAAAATGATCACTGCCTAATACACAATCTTTTTAACGAGGAATGCAGATTGGCAATTTAAAGATGCAGCCACTAACATTTCTTGACCGAGTCTAATGACTTCTAAGCATTTTATGAAAAAACGAAGAGACATTAATCAGCATTTGAAAAGTCCTATATTTAAATAGTTCAGCTTGTTGAAAATTTCCTTCTTGTTGAACTTCTTCCAATCTAACTACCACAGGAAAGTTGGTCTGGAATTGGAATGAAATCCAACTTTAAAAGGATGAGACTAAGTACAGTAAGTAGGATTCTAATTCAACAAAATGGATTCAAATGGTTTCAATTTTCAATAGACTATCAATTGGATTAATTTATGAATAATTCACTGGTTGTGGAATGGGTACAACCAAATCGTATGCTAACAAACCTAACTGTACACAACAAAATACGACCAAATTTGTGTGTTAAATACTTGAAAAAAGAAAAAGGCAGTTAGATAATGACTGGGACAAAAACGTGGCTTCCCTGCATTCAAGCATGTTTGACTCGTCACAATTATAGACAAAATATAACCCTGCCAAACTTCCTCTTGCATTTTAAGGTCTACAACCAATGACCCTGAGCCTTTTATCGTTCTTCAAAATTGTTAAACCTCGTTACTTTTCTTCCTCCAACTCTTAAAAGTGGGGCATCTACCCCACTTAGCATGATGTGCTTTTGCAACAGTTGGTTGTTCCTCTGGTGAAGTGAGCAACGTGACTTTTGCAACAGTGAATAAAATTAAAAGTCTTCAAGTGACTCCCCCACAATACTGTCTGAGAAACAAACAGAGTTTATGGCTCAGCCAAATATTCTACAGCTATGGTATGGAATTTGTGAGAGTAATAAATAGTTAAATACACGACCAACTAAGGTCATGAGAATAAAAGTTGGTGGCTCAGCCAAGTTTAGCATAGACCCAGCTTCATACTCTAGATAAGTCATCTTCTTACCTACTACTTGGCTGAAGAGACTCGCCTTAAGGAAGGAATCCAGCGGCTAGAAACATGGGAATTATTGCCAAATACACGACCCAGGTTTGAGGTTTCTGTGGGCCTTTCTGGCTTTGATACATTTTCTGTAGATGACTTGGGTATGGTAGCTGAAGGGCTTCCCGTCGGCCTTTCTGGCTTTGTGACATTTTCTGTAGATGACTTGGGTATGAATGATGAAGTGGTTCCTGTGGGCCTTTCTGGCTTTGGGACATTTTCTGTAGATGACTTGGGTATGGCAGATGAAGTGGACGGACCATTGTTCACACCCTGCAAAAAATTATCTAAATCAAATGAATTTCTTTGGCTAAATAAAAATAAAAATTCAAAACAAAGATCAGTATAATTGAACTAACAGCTTGAACATGCAGAGAGGAGCAAGGCACCACATCTTAGAAATTAATACAGGTAATAGAGGCAAGGCCGCAATAAAGCCAGTGGAAGTTCGCATAAATTACTGTGACTTACATGTTTGTCTGTCTGGTTCTTGGCATTCAGATTCTGAACATTAGATGGCTTAGAATGCACACGGGCAGTTGGGCGATCAAGATTGGTCAACAGTTTTGTTCCAGTGATATGAGCTGAATTATTGACTCCTGAAAAAGGAAACAACGCATAGGCATCAGGATGTGGTATGTAGAACGCCATACTCCAAACTAAGGTTATCCCAGTTCAACACTGTACAGCTAGGCAAAACTTCCAAGTAATAATAATTACAAGAAATATATTGGTTAGCATCTATCAATGATGACATATTTCTTTGTTTTCAGAGACAGAAAAGTTCCAAGAAATTTTTTTTTTGTATCTATCAATAATTACCTGTCAGCTTTTCCACAACCACAGGTTCTAGACTGCTAGGCACAGCAGTTGAAGGCTGCAAATAGTTGTTCATTCGAGTTAGGAAGAGAATAAGGAGAGTTTAATATTTAGGCTATCAGAAAATCCATATGCGCTCCACTAAAGTGTAAGCTAGACTATAACTAAAAAAAGAATGTTTAAGAGTTGATACTTGATAAAGTTTTGACTTTAAAAAAAAATGAGTCAAAATTACAATTGAAAATAGTTCAGGAAAGTACTAACTGATGATTCATTTTGTCTCTTTGTCTGTCGTGTCTGCTGATGTTTTAGGATGGTCCAGTCGAATAAATTGTCATACTCATATCCTGTTCATTAATTTCAGCCAAAATTTACTACATGAAGGGAGAAGATGTATACAACACGCAAGACCACCCGAAACATGATTAATAAAATTCTAATCCCTTAAGATTGGTAGAGCATGGTACAGTTAAATCATTTATTCCCAAGCATGAAACATAAGAATTAAACGAAATAATTCATAAAATTTGCAAAACCTGAAAAAACTTGAATTAGGGCTTTCGAAAGTGACAAAACAAACAACAAAACCCTCAAATATTAAATTATTGGCTTTGTGCTGAAGACCTCAGGTAGGTCTCATCACCAACCTATAAGTTTGTACTCTATGAAGAATGTCCGAAAGTGGAGATACTCTGTGCATCAAAAAAAATGTGGAGGTAGGTCTCATCACCAACCTATAAGTTTGTACTTTGTACTCTATGAAGAATGTGCTAAAGTGGAGATACTCTGTGCATCAAAAAAAAATGTGGAGATACTCTGGCACAAAATCTATCATAACTAGAGGAGAGAGGAAGAATGGTCAAATACTTAATGGCATTCATTTATCATACTTCCTACAGTCAACAGGCTAAGGCAATCAACCAATAAGCAAATTGTTATCTTCAACAAACAATGAGCTACATTTCCAATTAACAGAGAAGTTATTTAAGCATATGATAAGAAAAAAGACAGTACCTTCACGAGTGAACAAATCACGAAAAAGACGCCTTAAGAATCCATAGTCTGGGTCTTGATCAAATGTCATAGAGTGACAATAATGAAAAGTAAGCGAACTCCACGGGATACGACTTGCAAAGCATCTATCAACAAGAAATATGGATTGATTCAAACTTCTACTAGTAGCAAAAAGGCTTCACCAAAAATTCTTCCAGGATAGGATGAACTAAAATTTGATTAATCCAGTAATGGCAATCCTTAAAAGCTCTAAATATTGCTTGGTCAAGAATTCAAGTATGAAAACTTAGTTTAGGAATGCAGTTGCCTCTTCTTGTTTTGCATAATTCTAATTGTCCTTTCCTACCTCTGGATTCCTTGCTCCCACTCCAAACACAAAAATAAGAAAAGGGCTGCTGGGGGTACTCTACCTTAATCAAAATCTATCCCAGTTGCTAGTGTAGGCCACTAAATGAGGGCCAGAGGAAAATAAAATTAAAAACAAAATTGGGGACCAGTGGATTAATCGTTTTATGGAATGAAAAATTTCACATACCTCAACACGAGTTGATAACTTCTTCTCTGAAATCCTGTCATATTTTTCCTTTTTGGTGACAGCTTTCAGACCCTGCCAAGGAAGGCTAAAATGCAAAAACCAGATAGTCAATCCCTATATATACATGAAAAATCTGTGCAATTGATACTCATATCATATGCACCATTTTTTAAAACTCGAGATGCTAGGAAAATTACATTGAATAGGAAGAAACATACCTTCCTCTTAAGAAGTACATAAGAACATAGCCAAGAGACTCCAAATCATCCCGACGACTTTGCTCTGACAAGATTAAATCAAAAAAGTGTGAAACTGTGAAATTTTTATATTACAAACTGTAGCTGTAAAGGAGAAGTTCTTTCAACCCACCTATTCCCATGTGAGTATTGCAACTTGCATAGCGCGCAGTCCCTGTTAAATTTTTATTCTCTCTGTATGAGTTTATCAAGATCAAAACAAATATTAGGCAATGAAAACCTGGCTAGCTAAACTGGCTAAGCACAACTGACAGTTAGAATGAATCGATCAGAAGATTTCAGGAAAAGAATTATATGAGGTTACAGAGATTACAATTTCGAAAACTTCCCATTGATAACAAGATTTTCTATTTACTTTAGGAAAATAGGCGATGGTTCCACTGGTTACTAAAATGCCTTGGTAACTATAAAATTTTAGCTATAGAAACTTGATCGAAGACAATTTTGTTATATGGTATCCACTTTAAGTTTATGTTCTGTTTAGTAATTTCTTCTTGTTTCTTGGTTTTTTCCCTACATATGACGCGAGAACAATCTGGTTTCATTCAGTCACACCTCTCGAACTTTTGTAAAACATTAAAAATTAAGAAACAAGAACAACTGTACCACTTAGGTAACAATTTATCATGAAAACAAGCTTTTTTAATTTTTTCAAAAAATTATAACCTTCAGCAGATAGATTTCTAACCTCACCATAAGTTATTATTAAAAAATCAATAGGAAATCATCTTGTCAAATAGATTTATTGCCCAAAAAAAAACCTCATAACACGAGCCATACATGTAAAAAAATGATTTACAACAAGCAGAATCGAAGAATATAAAATACAAGTAAACATAACAAAATATACCTGTAAGGAATATGCCTGTTTGTTTTAGGATCTCGATATCTTTTTCCCAGTCCAAAATCAATAATATAAACCTGTAAATGTAACCAATTGCAGAAAAAATATATAATAAATAAGAGGCATTAAAGTAATTACCACATAGGAAAATTATCCGCATAAGTTAGCCACTGAAGAGAATGAACTTTGATGATTTTACCTGACTTGCTCTTCTCCCAAGACCCATAAGGAAGTTATCTGGTTTGATGTCTCTGTGTAAAAATCCCTTGGAGTGCAAGTACTCGATTCTATAAAGCTGTAGTCAAGTAAATAAAACATAATTACTTTTACATTAATATCCTTTTATTGAAAACTCCCATGGGTAGGAGCATTTGTTAGAGAGCTTTATTTTCTTAAGTGTTGGCATTCATTGATTTAAAAAACATTTACGGTGTCCTAAATTCATGCAACAGTGATCTTTTTTTATTGATCATGACATGAAACTATGACTAATATTGTTCGTGTTATTGTCACGATGTGCAATATAATTGTAACATGTATCATGACATGAGATTATGATTCATATAGTTTATGTTATTATCATGACACGCAATATGTTTTAACAACATTGACTTATTGGATATAAAACTGCTATATTAACTCGCACGGAACATGGTAGTAACATCCAAAAGACAAATCAAAAGTCTGCAACGAATTAACATTGCTTCCTTTAAACCTAAGCAAGCAATCTCTGAAATGAATCAGTGCTTACCATCTGGTCAGCCAGCAACAAAACTGTTTTTAACGAAAACTTCCTCCCGCAAAAGACAAAGAGGTCCTCCAGACTACGTCCCAACAGATCCATAACAAGAACATTATTGTCTCCATCAGTACCACACCATTTCATACTTGGAATACCACCTAAATCCAGAGTCAGCAAAGTAAGAAAAAGTAAATAAATAACATAAGTTCTGCCAAATGTTGAGACAAAATTTAAATACCAAAGCGCTTCTTTTATAACTTACTTTCTCCTTGAAGAATACTGTATAATTTGGCCTCATACAACAGTTGTGGATGTCTGGTCTTCTTGTTTTCCTACAGAATTATGCAGGTACTATGAATGAGAAGTGGATCTTGTGCATAGTTCTTGAATAAATGATTATGAAGGTATGTCAAAAGAAAGGGGAAAGGGCATACATGATACATCTAGCAAGTACAGTTCCCCTTGTTAAGAATTGACTGAAGTTTCATTTAAAATTGTGTTTACACTATGCATATTCAAACACTAGTCCATGCTGTCAACCACATACATAGAAATATAAATAGATCTATATCAACGATCAATCCAAGTATACTAGAATTTAGGCTATCCAAAAAGCTTTTTTAATCTGGCAAATCACCTACATAGGTAAATATAAATAATTTAATAATATATTTTTTTTTTTGAAGCAATGAAAATCACATACTTTCATTGTTACTAATGCTATTATATTACATTTTTATTACAATGTGTTAAAATCACATACTTATTAACAATAATGTTAAGATTTCTTTAAAGAAATTACTGAAAAGAAAGACTTTCTATAAACCAATATCAGACATTAAAAAAGTAAGGCTAGCTAGGTCTTAGAAAGACTTAATGTCAGGTAAACATTACTGGTTCGAGCCTCAAGTCTGGGACACAAACCAGACCTAACTTATTTTCTACCTTAGTCATACACCTAACCTAACTGCAAAATGTTATTAGGAGAGAAATTATCTATTGCTTGAATCTGCATACAAATCAGCTCAAATAGATGTACATGTATATGACATAAATAACTGCTCTACTGGTTTGAAATATTTCATGCTTAGATTACCGGAGCATCAATTAAAGCAATGAGCAAGTAAAAACTAATGATTATAAAGATCAATGACACAAACTATGCATATTCACAAATAATGAGTAAAATAAATAAAATCCAATTAGCAAAATTTGCATTATATGATAAAAATGCGTGAAATGAAAGAATACTAACCATCTTGACTGCGACGATCTCAGAGGTATCGAGATTTGAAGCTGTAAAAAATCAACCAAATAAATGCAAACAAAGAAACAATCAGCACAAGCAACATATATACATAGAAAAAGATAACACAAAATCTAATATATATTATCTATTATCCTCTTCAGTTAGAGAAGAAAGCTTTTACCGATATAGATTTCACCGAAAGAACCGCTACCGATTTTCCGACCAATCTTAAACTTCCCGCCGACGACCCTCTCCATGTTAATTTACCGATTAGCGTGCTTTCGCAGGCGTAGATAAAGGAAAACAAAAACGAAAACGCTATGAACCGATTCAGCGATTTAGAGGTTATTAGCTACAAGAAATGCCAAAGCAAATAATAGGTTTGGTGGAGAAGAAGACAGATCACAGAAATAGAAATGGACGAACGAAAAAAGGAAAGATTATAAAGTGAGGTTAATTTCGGAATTGTGGATTTTTTTTTTTTGGTTTTAAAAAGTCGGTTGATGCTGACGTGTACAAACCTCTCAACGTTCCTGTTACCTAACCCAATCCACTACGAGTCTACGACTCATTTCCAAGTAATGTTGTATCTTCCATGTGGAAATTGAAAAACACGGTTTGTATATTGAAGGAAAATAAAATAACCGATACTACTTTGTTTCTTGTAGAGAATCATCTTCTATCATTAGTACCTTTTCTTTCTATTTTTATTTTATTTATCTGGATAAATATAATATAATATAATTTCTTTTCTTTCTATTTTTATTTGGATTTGGATAAACATAACCTGACTCAGCAAAATCTGATACTTCATTGTCAAGAAAAAGATCTGATAACTCAGTTAATGCCCTGTCAAAAAAATAATAACAATTCAATTAATACATTAAAAAAAGGTAATTCAATTAATGCCCGGTAAAAGAAAATTAATTGTCTACCGCATAATTCGAATTTGTGTTTTTTTTGTTTTGTTTATATTGGAATGTAGAGGAAGTGGTTAGAGCATTGCGTGCAATTTGTTTATTGAGGATCGGTTGTTATTAATCGATAGATAGAATTTCCATATTTGACATGTGGATTGGTGGATATATGGATAAAATACAGCTGCCACTTCAAGGGAATTCAATTGGATAAGGCTGTCATTTATTGACCAATCTCAAGTTGCACAGCTGGATACATATTTTCTTCCCTTTTAGTAAGGGTAAAAAGAAAAGATTATGAAAAGGACTCATAAAATAATTAAGAAAGGGAATTGAGATTTTGTGAGTCTCGAAAAAGAAAAAAATACTTGTTTTGTGAGTCTTAATTTTTGTTAACAAGTTTGCAATATTAGACAAGGAGCGAAATTTTACAATCCTTGTCAAAATAAAAACAACAATTTACAAAAATAATTTCGTATAACATTTCAAGGTGATTCTTCAATATATGAGGACAAATAAAACTTTATTTTCCGTGTTAAAACATTGTTAGAGAGTAATATCATTTCATTAATAATTCAGATTATATCATTAATAATAATATTCCACACTATTCTTCAAGAAACTCAATTTGCAAAGAAACGCTAGCAGTCGGTCCTCGCTACGACTAGCAACTCATAATCGACAGATGGATAAAACCGACAATGGCTCCCTTAAATGTAACATCGATGCAAAGACTCTTCGACGGGGAAAACAAATATGGCGTAGGAATCGTGTCCGCGATGAACGGGTGTGTTTCAAGGAGCCAAAACTTTATGGTTTTATGGTTCTCCGACTCCACAAGAGGTAGAAGCTACGGGTCTACTACAAGCGCTTCACTTTCTTCAAGCAAAGAATTTCACGTCCGTAATTATTGAAATGGATTGTCAATCCGTAGTGAATGGCATCAATAATCATGTATCCCTCAATAATGAAGGCAGTGCTATTCTTTCACTTTGTAAGACCCTTATGTCACAAAATCACAGCTATAGGATTAGCTACACTAAAAGGCAAGCAAATTCAGTTGCTCATACTCTTGCTAGAGCATCTAAATTGTATGCTAGCTCTCACATTCACGAGTTTAGTCAATCTTGTATTACGAACTTGATTTTAAATGAAATGATATGATTCTCCTTTGTTCAAAAAATAATAATATTCCACACTATTTTGTAAAATCATATGTGATTTTAATTTAATTAATAAAGACAGATAAAATAATTAATTTAATTTCAATTTAATTCTTTAAAAAAAAATCTATCTAAGTTCTCTAAGTCTCAATATTGCCCTTTCAAATTACTTGTGAGGCTGATTCGTAGCAGCCGTAGAATGTCGTTTATGATCACTCGATTCTCGGGTTCCATTCCCCTGGGTGTTGAGGCTTGGCTTTTCTGTTTGAGTATTAGGTCTTCGCACTTACCACTCCAACCATCAAACCATAAAAAATACTTGTCCACATTTTAATCATTGTATCAATTGTAATTTTCAAACAATGCAATATATTATTTACATTCATGACTTTAATTCTAGTCATTTATTTTTTACCCTTTTAATCTGTCTTTTTCTTTTCTACCTTTAAATTATAACTCTTTGACAAGCAACATGCAACAAAAAAAAGTTGAAGATAGGGAGCTCTATTAGGGTTTCTTGATGGAGCCTTTCGTTTTCGCTACAACCACGCTGAACAAGCTGTCGCCGGAGAAGCCACCAGATGAGAGGAACCCCAAACCTGTGAGACCATCGCTTTGGGATATTATTGCAGAAGGACAAGAGTGGGAATAGGTAAACGGGAAGGTAGACTTACTGGCGAAAGGACTAGTGCAGATTTCTTTTGAAGGGTGAATCTCTTGCTACCAAAGGATACGTTGGAGGAAAATTATTTTCAAGAGTTATGAAATCCATGGAAGGAAGTCATTACAAAAAAACAATCATTTAGCGAGGGACGTTGCGAGGGAATATTAGGTCCCTCGCAAACTCAGAAATTAGCGACGGACGTAGCGAGGGAAACAGGTCCCTCGCAAATTAAGTAATTAGCGACGGAAATAAGCGAGGTTCATTAGCGAGGGACGTCAGACACGTGACGGTCACCAATAGGATGTGCAGGCGTGGCAGTTAGCGAGGGAATGTGTCCTCGCTAATTAGCGAGGAATTAGCGAGGGACGCCGACACACGTGATGATCACCAATAGGATGTGCAAGCGTGGCGATTAGCGAGGAATATGTGTCCTCGCTAATTAGCGGCGAACGCGCCGTGGGTAATTAGCGGCGATTCAATTTCTCGCTAATTCAGATTAATGAGCGAGTGAATTAGCGACCGAACCTGGCCCTCGCATTTTCTCGCCATTAATGGCGATTAGCGACGGAATTTATCGTGTTAGCGATCGAATAGTCGCTCGCTAATGACCGCTTTTTTGTAGTAGTGAGTGTTTGTTATCAAGCTTCTAGGAAAGAATGTGGCGTACCATGTAGTGAATTGAAAAAGTCGTGGAAGCTTAGTGGAGGTTTTGACATCATGGATGTGGATATTAAGTTCTATATGGTGAAGTTTGAATTGCTTGCTGAAAGAGAAAAAGTTGTCTATGATGGGCATGAATGTTGTTTGACCATTTCGTGGCAGTGTCACGTTGGACACCTGAGTTTGCATCTCCTCAGGCTAAGGTGGAGGTTTATCCATTCAACTGAGTTTATCATAAAATTTTAAATTATTTTTTGGCACATTTAAAAACATACAGAAACACACCGTTGCATTTTTAAATATGCCAAAAAATAAATTAAAATTTTATGATAAATGAGATGTATAACAAGATTCTTATATAACAATAAAATCGACTCTCATGAGTTTACACGCTTAATAAAAACAAATTATGAATGATATATTACAAAATAGATGACATTCTATTATCGTATGTCATTTTCCTTCCGACATTAGTAATATTAATGTGTTTTTATATATACTCATTCGTAATACATTGATGATAATCATATTTTCGTTGGTTTCAATTTTTATTTTAAGATTGTGTTTGAATACATTTATATTAATTTTTCTTCATTTAATTATTACAAAATATTATAAGACAGTGAAACAAAATCTTTTCCTGCAAAAAAGCTCACATCCCATTTGAAATTAATATATATATATATATATATATATATATATATATATATATAAATCTAAATTTAATTTCTCTACTATTATATAGATTTTTAAAATAGTTGATGTAATTACCTTACAATGTCTAAACAAATGAATTTCGATCCGCGAAGATAAATTATACTAGTTATTTTTTTTTGACAAAACGATAAATGCTATTCTTTATCCACAAATTTTCATCCTATAGTCATATCAGTTTTTTTGTTACAAAAGAAAATCATAAGAGTGAGAGAACATGGTTTTTATTTTTTTATCAAGAACAAGAAAGAACTTAGTTGGAAAGCTGGTGACCAGGGTTATGTGGCTTTTACATTTGTCCTTTCCATTCTCTTTTCTGTACTACTCCAGTCCAGCGTATACCATTCCACACCTTCAAGTCACAACCCAATCATGAGCAAGGTATTTATTCTTCTTCGATTCAATTTTACTTTCCATTTTTCCTGAATAATCATCGTCAAATTCATCTATTACGTTTTCCCAATTGTTTTCCGCTGCAATCCAATAAAGCTCTACTTATCCCAGAAAATCATTCAGTTTTTCTCTGTTTTTGTTTTAGTTAGGTTTCTATCTGAATGTCAAATTTAAAGGAGGAGATAATGATTCCACCTGATTCAAAGAGATTAAGACTTGACAATGGTGAAAATGAAGACAGGCTTAGCGACTTACACGATTGCATTCTCCTTCACATATTATCCCTTTTGAACGCCAAACAAGCCGTTAGAAGTTGCATTTTGTCAACTAGATGGAAGTATCTTTGGAAACGTCTTCCCACTCTTGTATTGGATTGTTCAGACTTTAAAAATGGCAGGATTTTTAACAAATTTGTGTCTAGGGTTTTGAAATTTCGAGATGACTCAGTCTCACTGCACGCTCTTGATCTTTCCCATAACAACTCCATGACGCTTCCCTTACTCAAAAAGATTCTGAAATATGCTATTTCACATAATGTCAATCGTTTAGGACTCTCTGTCAAGTGTGAGATTGAACAAATTCCATCTTCTATCTTTTCATGTCAGATTTTAACACATCTTAAGCTTTTTATTCACAGTAGTGGTAGTGGGAGAATGTTGTTTCCAACAATGTTTCCAAAATCTGTGAATTTACCGGCGTTAACGAGCTTGTATCTAACGAACTTTGCTTTTTGTGCTGACAATGATGTTGCTGATCCCTTTTTGACCTTTAACAAGTTGAATAGTTTGGTCCTTTCCGGTTGTACCGTAAGTGGCGCAATAAACCTCCGCATATCAAGCGCGACTCTGGTCCATTTAACTATGCAAAGTCACCATTCAAACTTTTTGAATATTGAACTATGTACTCCGAGTCTTTGTAGATTTGTTTTTAGGGGTGTTCCTAATAATAAATTCTATGGGAGCACTATTTCTTCCGTTAAACAAGTGGATATTGATGCAGAACTTTTTTCATCTAGCGTGGATCCTGCTTTTACTCTATTTAGCTGGTTGGTAGGTTTTACTGGTATAAAATCATTGGTACTAGCTGCAAGTACTCTTCAGGTACCTTAAACTTCCTTCTTTAGATGTTTTTTTTTTTTTTAAATCTAAATTTTGTCGTCGCAAAATTGACTTGCATTAAACTAATCCTATTCACACTCATTCCCTATGTCTTAGGCTCTATCCTTCATTCCTGATTTATTGAAGGCTAGGCTCCCTTTCTTGGAGAACTTGAAGTCATTGAAAGTGAAAAACCAAGAAGTTCCATATGCATTATGCTTGCAACTTAGAGATGCCAAGTTACAAAAAGCCAAGTCACGAAAAGAAGCTGCCAAGCTAAAAAAGGAATTGAAAGCAAATTTTACACGGTATCCACCCTTACCTGATGGAATGGTGGACTTCTTGCTCCAAAACTCGCCATCTGCAGAAGTTGACATCGTAGATTGTTCAAGGTGAAATATCTTTCAACTTTCTAATGTTAGCTTGTTAAAACTAGTTTTATAGTGGACTGTGAGTAGATAAGTTAAAACCCGTTGGTAGAGAAAAAAAATTGTGCATATTTACGTACATGATTGTGTCCAGTCTCAAATTAAGTGAATGGCTGGATGCTCTATTGCAAGGATTAGATTGCTTGCTAGTGTTAAATGAAAGAAAAGAAACGGTGGTTTGAGAAAATCTTTATTTTGAGGTCAATGAAGGTTGCTGGCAAGAATTGTAGAAATAACTAATCATTGAATAAGAAAAGAATACAGAGTAAATTTTTAGATATTTTAGAAGTGCAAAAACTAGAATAATTGTCTATAATGGAGTTGATTTTCCATGAAAATGTTTGCATTTGTGCATGCTTTCACATCTTGAATCACATCAAATTTGAATTAACTTAACCTATAAGAGCTTTGCAATTGTGATAAACAGTAGCTCCTAACTAGAAAAAAACTTGTGTGCATCTTGAATCACATGTATTTGATGAATTCTTTTCGCAACTAACTATGTGTTATATATATTGAGAGCTATAGACTCACAATTTGATGCTAAAAGGAGTTAGAGTCCATGTTTTGTTGTGTTGCAAGGCATCAAGTTCACTTTGATTGGCTGAAAAACATTTAGGCATCAAATACATTTTGCATGGGTGGAACTATTGTTGTATTACAAGGCATCAAATTCATTCTGCGCGTGTTTCAACTATGTTTCACTATATAATGAAGACACCATTCTGAACCAAATGAACTGACCTGCATATGCTCATCCTCTCTTACCTGCTACCACTTTCCATCACTGCTAAAGCACTAGAGTTTTTAAAAAATAATATTCTGTGGGATAGAGAAGATAGCTAGAACAGAAGAGGTTAATTTTGCAATAGTAACTTTAATTTGATCGAAGAATTCATTAATGAATTACATGGATAATGGCTAAAACTACACCTAGGTAGGAATATATCCCTCAAAGGAGCCAGACAATGAATAAAAAATATATGAAATAGACTCTGATATAGCTTATTTACATTGAGTATTAATTGAGAAAACTTACTTGTAAGTTGTAGATAAAAACTAAAATTTCGTTTTGACATTGTTGTATTACTATGACTATATCTTTTTGTACAGCTATTGAATTGTGCTAGTAGAAAATAGACATGATTATATACTATTTAGCCTTTGGAAATTCTAATTTTGATGAAGTATTAGTGGAGAAACCTAGTTTCGCGTTGGAAAGAAAATATGCTTAGAAGATTGTGAGTATAATGATACTTGAATTGTGTAGAATGGACTCCTTTGTGTTTTACTTTTAACTAAACTTGATGGCTACATGAATTACCTTTGGTATAGAGCACTATGTGAGTAGCTAACCTATGAAGTGGAAACCTTTATTTTCATGTATTCAATTCGCTGTTGTGGAATGCCGTTTGCTGCAACAAAGAAATAATGAAGCCTATGAGTTAAATGTTCATAGTCTCTGTGCTTGCCGTTTGCTGCAACAAAGATAATGCAGCCTATGAGTTAAATGCTCATAGTCTCTGTGCTTGTTGTTTGCTGTAACGAAGAGATAATGCAGCCTATGATTTAAATGCTCATAGCCTCTGTGTTTGCCATTTGCTGCGATGAAGAGACAATGCAGCCTATGAGTTAAATGCTCATAGCCTCTGTGTTTGCCGTTTGCTGCGATGAAGAGATAATGCAGCCTATGAGTGAAATGCTCATAGCTCTTTTAGATTGCTAATCGCCGTAACAAAGAGATAATAGTTCATCAAAACTATTATAGGAGAGAGGGTAATCTAGGTTTCTTAATGAGGGGACTACTATCAGGTAACATGCATCTTGTTGTAATTACACACCAGAAGGGCTTCATATTGTGCAGCCCAGATAAACTAAGTTTACAATATACTTCTTAGTGATCTAATAAAAATGATAATTGATATCACTTCAATATGAGTTACCTAAGATATAGAGGAGCTTTAATTTGAAGATGTAAGGCCTTTGGCTACAAGAGGAATTGACTCTCATATGGTGGATATATTTCCATTCAATGAAAAGTTCGTATGATTTGAGATTCGGTGAGATTCAAGCTTAGAAAATACAAAAACATGTGAATTGCGAGAAAAACTTTTAGCAGAATAAACGAGGCATGTGGCCTATAGCAATTGAGAGAGAGAGAGAGAGAGAGAGAGAGGTGCCTTGTATTTTGGAGAAATAGGAATTTATGGGAGTTAGGTCTTTTGAAGAGCTTAAAGAGTTTCTTGTAACACTGTTAATAATATTGATTTTTCTACTATTTTCCTGCTAATATGAACTGAATTATTGAGTAACAACGTAGGAATCTTTACAACTCATATTGAGCTTTAAAGTTCAATAGGGAAATTGTAAGGAGCCCTGTGCTCTGGTTCACCATTATTATCTACCACAATTACCACTTATTATTCACACTAATCCTAACATCTTACACACAGCTCACCATTCTCTTGGAGCGTGGACATAATCCGGGATTATTAAAGAAAAGGAACTCGATCTCAATTGCTGGATATACAGGAGCATAATGAGAGTATGTTCTTAAGCAGGGTGAATGCCCTTAACATATTTTGTATTTGAGAGACATGCATCCATTTTGTTGAATTACTCTGATTTGCTGTGCTAGCTAGTGACTTCAACATTGTTTTACTTTAATTGAAAAAATTTGGCTTTATATTTAATCTTCAAATTTCTTTTGAAATGATCTTCAAAGAGCAATTTTGCCTAAATTCTCACAGAATCGATTTTTTTTTTGGATCTCTCCCCAGATTCACTTCTCAGAAGCCACCATTCAAGTTTATTTCTGTATCCAATAAGTTTTACGCATGTTATTATTTTATACTATACATAAAAGAAAGAGCAACTAAAGATTCAGTTGGTGATTTGATAAATTATTAAAGAATGCACGGTCTTCACTTTGAGTGAGTAATTGAACCCAAGAACCCCAACTATTACTTATTCTTTTTTGCGCTTAGTTAAGTCGAAAAATGAATATAATGATTATTGTGTTTTCCAATATTCCTCCTCGTTATGGTCCAATCTTTCACCAAAAAAAATAAATATTCCTCCTTGTTAAAGCCTTTTGCGTGATAGAACGATTTTAGTTTGGTATCGCGATTCTCTGTTACTTATTGATCATCGTTTGAGAGAGGTCAACAGAGGTAGAAAAAGGGATCAATCTGAAATGAAAGGTGACGTGACTTGTTTTAAGTACTTATTGTTATTGCCTTTTTAAGTATCTCGAATGTGATATGGCCTAAAAAATAGTTTATAAGTAGGAGACCTCTCTCAGCTTACAAGTCGGTTTGGTGAGATTGAGTTAGACTCAAACCACATTTTAAGATGGTATCAGAGTCAATCCAAGATTTGTTGGGCCACCTGCTATCAGGCCACTCGGGTCACGCTCCAGTTGTCCAGTCATGGGCGTGAGGGGGTGTGTTAAGAGTCTCGCATCGGATATTTCCAGTTGTCTAGTCCTGGGTGTGAGGGGGTGTGTTAAGAGTCCCACATCGGATGTGATATGACTTGAAAAAGAGTTTATAAGTGAGAGACATTTCTCATCTTACAAGTCGGTTTTTTGGGATTGAGTTAGGCCCAAACCACATTCTAAGACTTATTTAGATACGATTTCCTCCCAGAAGCTTCAAAAATAGTAAGTCGTATTTACTTTCATAAAACATAAATTCGATTTTCCTTAAAAAATCGCATCGTATTTACCATATTCTGAGATAAATAGGATTCTTTTTTATTTATTTATTTAGTTTCGTCAGTGAAATCGTATATAGGTAAATACGACCTGAAAAAATATAAATTGTAATTACCTATTACAAACATAAATCAGATTGGTTCAATTTTTGTCAGGGGTATGTCGGTTCAAAAATATAGAGTGGGGTTATATTGATAAACAGTGGGGTACAAAAAAAACCCAAAATAATATGTGTTTAACAATGAGGGGTACATTTTGATAATAAAAAAAAGTGTTGGACAAAAAAAACAATGAGTGGGGCCTTAATTTTTGCTAGATTAATAATTGACATAAAGTTTGCATTATTTACAACTATATCATCAAGAATTTTTCCCACAAAAAACGACTTATAAAGTAGATATGTTTATTATAAAGAGGGATAATATAGGTTATGAGAGCAGGGGAGGCATCTTGAAGGCCAGGGGAGGCTCGGACCCCACGGGAATTTTTTAATAAGTATAAATACATAATTTTAATTTTAATATTTGTACATTTCGAAACACAATAATTACATAACCTACAATCCGGTGCAGTGGCAAAGCCAAGGCAGACGAGTGAGGCGTCCCTAATTAAATGCACTCTACAAAGCTAAGGTAGACGAGTGAGACGCAAAGGTAGAATTGATTGTGACTCATGTGAAGTATTTGTCTTGGTGTTGGTGTTTTTTGGGTGGGAAGCGATTATAGTGTTTCACCGTCTTTATGGTGGAATAATGTTCATACATGTATAAACAACTTGTGATCTCTTCTTTGTATTTGTGGTTTTAAGTACACTTAGTGTTCGCATCAATGAATCATTGCTTATCGAAAAAAAGGTGATTCTTCGATATATGAGGACAAAAAAAAACTTTATTTTTCGTGTTAAAACATTGTTAGAGAGTAATATCGTTTCATTAATAATTCAGATTATGTCATCAATAATAATATTCCACACTATTTTGTAAAATCACATGTGATTTTAAATAAAAAAGAAAGAGAAAATATTTAATTTAATTTCAAATTTCAATTTAATTCGTTAATTTTTTTTCTAACTAAGTTTTCTAAGTCTCAATGTTACCCTTTTAAATTACTTGTGACTTGTGAGGCTGATGATTCGTCATAACGGTAGAAATGTCGTTTATGGTCACTCGGTTCTTAGGTCTTATCTCCTCGGGTGTCGAGCATTGGTTTTCCTGTTTGTGTGTGTTAGGAGTGCCTAAGACATCATTACTCGACCATCAAACCATAAAAAAAAATACTTGTCCACATTTTAATCACCTTATCAATTGTAATTTTCAAACAAGGCAATATTTACTATTGTTTTTTACTGTTTAACATACTGAGTTCAACGTTTAACATACTGAGTTCAACGTTTAACACACTCACTTGATATGTTCCATGTGTAAATATAGCACAACCAATATTTCCTATTGTTTTTTTTTTACTGTTTAACATACTGAGTTCAACGTTTAATGTTTTGTTATGGTTCCTTATAGTTATACCGAGTTTGGTAATATAGTAACCCCTAAAGTCTAAATCTTATGCATGGTTAAGAATCTGTCGAACTTTAGTCCTTATTTTATCCATCTATTAATCACATTACATTTAAGTGCCATTTATAGCCATTTATATATGCTTTATGTATGCAGTAGATTGAGTTTGAGCTTAAAGAAGCAGAGGAGATATCCCAGAGTTCATATGCAAATCTGAAATTGTTACTGGAAATTTTAGTAACAAAACATTTAATTACTTTTTTATTGTCACTTAGATGATGTGGCACTAGTGAGTAAGGTCGTTAGAAGATTCTCTCAGTTGCAATAGTTTATGCATATATTATGAGTTTATGAAGAAGAGTCTAAGGATAGAATGATCCTAAACCCGACACCCTATATTATGACCAAGAGTAATTTACCCAATTTTTAGGAACGAGGATGCTAGTGTCAACTCCATAGTTACTCATATTAAGTACCATCTATATATATATATGCTTTGTGTTTGTAGTGGATTTGAGCTTGGGCTTAAAGATTCAGAGGAAATTTTTTTGGAGACCATGAGCGAAACTGAACTTGTCTCAGGAAATGAGTATTGAAGCATTTACTTTTGTGTTATCATCTAGATGATATAGCACTAGTAAGGTTTCTAGAACTAGAATATTCTCTTAATAGCAATGGTTTTTGCCTATAATATGACCAAGAGTCTAATGATAGAATGATCCTAAATGCGAAGAAAAGTCACAATGTTGTCACACTTTGTGGTGGGTCTTCCAAAGGGGAAGGGGACACAACTTGAGAGCAATAGCCTTTGGGAAACTAGAGAGTTTCTAAAAAAATAGGGAGGTGAAGTACACACGGTTTGGAAAATGGAAATTAAATTAAACTACTGTTAATTTAGTTTAAAAATTCTAGACAATTAATTGAGACATTGTGAAGATGTTAAACATTTGGTTAAGAAAGTAATAATAAAGTTGAATTTAAAACAATTGAGAGATTCTAAATAATAACTTTTTTTTCTACTCTTTTTTGTTTTGTTTCCCATTTTAGTTTTTTACCTCGATATAATCACTAAACTATTTTGCAATACTAATATTGTCTCACAAAAAAAATTATTTTGTAATGAATATAATGAAATATCATGTGTGGGTATAATACATATACATCAATTCTGCAGAATGATTACTAAAATGCAGTACCTTTTTCTTGGTATAACATGCACTACTATTTGATATCTCACATTTTTTATATTATTTATATTGAATAATTTCTTTTATTTTTCGAATGATGTTTTTTTAGTTTTTCATAAATAGATAAAATAACTGAATAAATAATTGACTAACAAAATTGTATTGATCTGAACTATTATTCTAGACAATGATCAAAAATATGTATAAAACTATGGTAAATTCTAGTTGTTCTCAAAGACTGAGGACATATTATGCATTTGTTACATTATTCTGATTCTTAAAAAATGAAAAGTGAAAATAATCTAAAAAGCGAGCCTACATATGAGAAATTTGTTTAGAAGTAGTTTCTCATGAAAAGTAGTTTTTTAAGAATGATTTTTTTAAAATAAGTGATTTTCAGTATGTTACACAAACACAAAACAACTTCTCATTTTCTTAAAAATCTCTAAAAACTAATCTCTAAATTATTTTACAACAAAATCACTTAGTTTTTAATTCATAACAAACGGGCCCTAAATTGTCCCTATGATATTTTTCAGGGATTAAATCGCCTTTTTAAATCAAAAATAAAATAAAACTAGTATGTATCACCCGTGCACAAAGCACGGGTATTACATCTCATTGTAACTTAAATTTTTTAGTTTTTTTAGTAGAAAAAATAGTCAGTTTGATATTTTAGTGTGTTATCTGACGTAAAAAATTGTTTGTACATAACAGCGAATAAACCTATTATAAATTATATTATAATATATATATATATATATATATATATATATATATATATATATATATATATATATATAACATTGAGAGGGTGGTATAGCGTTAGGTTTATCGAGAAGAGATTGTGAGGCTAAGATAAAAAAAGAAGTAAAAAGTTTCTGACTTTTAGATTTATCTTTAGCGGCTATTTTGACTACATGAAAGTTGTTTTGTAAAATTGAGTATGGTATTTTCCGAATTAATTTGAATTATAATGGAGTATGTTTTTTATATATTAATTGAATTTTTGTAAAATGGAGTATGTTATTGGAGAATTAATTTGTTGTGAGAACATGTGTTTTCTTATTGGAAATCATTTCGACATTATATTTTAAGTTTTTTTTTTACTGTCAAGTTAATCTTTGTAAATTCATATTAGCAATTTGATTTGTGTAAAAGTTTTAATTATTTCTAATTTATAAATCAATGAAATCTTTTACCAATAAAAATATTGAGATTTTAAAATTTGTTATTGTGTTACTGTTCACGACCGAGCCGAGCCTTGATCCAGCACGCGGCATCCCAAGACAGAGCGCCGAGGGACTAAGATCTTGGAGCGCCTCTCATGCTCGGCCCAGTCTATAGCAGTCGGTCCCCGCCCTTAGCCTAGGCATCTTCCTGTAACCGTCGCCTTTATTATGTAACTGAACCTTTAATTATGTACTTGATTTATCAATTATTAACCATGAATACTCAGTAACACTATATATCTCGCCGAGAGAGGCCAATGAAAGGGTTGAACGATTTTTCTATCTACGCGAGACTATCCATTGTGTTCTTGATAATTCTATTCACAGAAATTGTTGAGAACATTGGCGCCCACCGTGGGGCCTGGTAAAACTTTTCCTACGTCCCACAACTAAATTCTAAACTGATTCACTATCACTAGCATAATGGTGACCACGAGAAATTTGAATAATGGCGGCGCTTCGTCTAGCACTGGGGATCCTGTGAGTTGAGCACCGCCATGCGGTGTTCAAACACCGCAAGCCCGTAACGCAGATCAAGCCCGTCAAAATGAAGAACAAGCTATACGTGCCCAGGCTCTGGAAGAGGGAAGTGCAGCTGCAAGCTCAACTCACCGAAATGAGACACTTCGCCCAGGTGATCGATGCTACTAGAACACCTTTGCGGGCGTTTCAGCCTTTTCAGCTGCTATCCAAGCTGCCCAACTCCCCCCGCGCTTCAGGGAGCCATCCATTGCCACATACGATGGTACGGAGACCCTCTTAGTCATGTCGATGCGTTCCAAACGCAGATGATGATCGGTGGAGGAACCAAGCGCCATTAGTTGCAAAATGTTCGCGGGACTTTAGCCGAGCGTAGCCTTAAAATGGTTGGAGGGCTACCGGAGCGCTCTATAGCGAGTTTTGAAGATTTAGCTTGATCGTTTCATACAACAATTCTCGGCAAATAAGAAGAAGCGAATGTTGGTCGAGGATATGTTCGACGTCACGCCAAGAGCGGGAGTCTCTCGAAGGCTACCAGAGCGCTTCAACAAGTCAACGGTTTTAGTGGATGATCTCGACGAGAGATTTTTGTGAAAGCCTTTATGAAAGGTATTACATAGCGGAACCTTGAGTGAAGCCCTTTCCTTATGGAAGCGCGGACCATGGATGAGATTAGAGTCGAAGCGAGAAAAACACATCGACGCAGATGACATTGCCCTCGGAAAGGATGAAAAGGACATGCAAGCACCACCAAGACGCGCGTGGTCTCACCGAGACGTTCCCCACCCGTCCAAGCATACACCCTATGACCAGCGCGGCGAGAGGCGCACATGCAAAGTCAAAGGCGACGCACTCGTCCTCCAAATGCAGAGCGCCTTCACACCTCTGAAGGCAAGGCCGTCGGTGATTTTAGACGAAGGACTTCATGATGGATCGATCACGCCGACCGTCACCTTTCGTCGGTGTAATGGGTAAAGTACTGTGGTCTTATTGCGGTACCATCGGACGGAGGACATGACACAGACAATTCTTTGGACCTCAAACAAAGCAAATTGAGCGGCTCATTCGGTAGCGGTCAACTCAAAAAGTATGTCAAAGCGGTGAAGAAGGAAGCGAAGGCACCAGCCTCTCCAAGCCGGCGCTGCCCAAAGAATCGAACGTACAAGCCAAGCGAGCGAGAAAAAGGCAAGCGCGGCGCGAGCACGAAAGCAACCGAAAAGGAAGAGTCAACACGATATCGGGAGGATTTTTACGGAGGGAGCCACATCCTCATCCCGAAGAAGATATGCTAGATCTATTCTATCGGTTTCTCTGCGGAAACCACTTATCTTTGTGGATCGATGCGGAATATCCCGCAATTTCTTTTGATGCGCGAGGATTTGAAGGCGTGCGACCTCACTCGAGACGATCCAATTGTAATTTCGTCACTACCTACCGCTATTCAATAGCTCGGCATTGGTAGATGGAGGCGGCTTCACCAACGTTATGTATTGGCGTGTTTGAAGGCTTAAATTTGCGGTGGAGGCCTAAGAGCTATCCGGAACTTTGGTGGGATTTTACGGTGAGCGGGTTGAGGTCCATGGCTACATGGACACGAGAACAACTTTTGGCGAAGGAGAATCGCAAAAAGCGTAACTCGAGATACATGATAGTTGATCTGATTCATCATACAATATAATAGTGGGAAAGGCGACACTTAATGCTTTGATGGCGGTAGTATCATATCCCCATCTGTGCATGAAGTATCCCTCCCTAATGGCAAGATAGGTGTGGTAAGGGGCGATCAAATTATTGCAAGAAAATGTTACGCAGAGAGCGCGAAGGTAAAAGACGGTTCGGAGAAAAGGTGGGCAAGGAGTTAGCTCAGCTCGCAGATTTTCTAGACCTAGACCCGCGGTGTATGACCGGCAAAAAAGAGGAGCAAAGGTTAAAGCGGTGGATACCACGAAAGAAGTAGATGAGGACCAGCTCAAAGATCGAGAAAACAAGGATCGGCACTAGCCTAACTCCTGAGCTGGAGGATCAACTGATTAAATTTCTCTCCAGTCACACCCACGTATTTGCGTGGTCCCCTCAGGACATGCCAGGTATTGATCCTAACTTCATCTGTCATCGGTTATCATTAAACCCATCTGCAGCACCTGTAGCCCAGAGAAAGAGGAAGCAAGGCGGTGAAAAATCTGAAGCTATACGGGAGGAAACAAAGAAGCTAGTAGAAGCACAATTCATAAAGGAGGTCGAGTATCCAACATGGTTGGCCAACCCCGTGATGGTGAAGAAGTCCAACGGGAAATGGCGAATGTGTGTGGATTACACGGATCTCAACAAAGCATGTCCCAAAGACCCTTACCCTTTGCCGAGTATTGATGGTTTGGTAGACGGAGCCTCTGGCTATAAGCTCCTGAGTTTCATGGATGCATACTCCGGTTACAACCAAATCAAGATGAGTCCAGAGGATGAAGAGAAGACAGCGTTCATGACTGACAGGTACAACTATTGTTACCGCGTAATGCCTTTTGGACTGAAAAATGCAGGTGCTACATACCAACGCTTAATGGACAGAGTCTTTGAGGCAGAGATTGGGAAATCCATTGAAGTATATGTGGATGATATGGTGGTCAAGTCGACAACCGAGGAGTCTCACCTGGCAAATCTCCAAAAAACTTTTCTACTCTTCGGAAAGGCATGAGTTGCGTTTAAACCACGACAAGTGTTCTTTCGGAGTTCAAGCAGGGAGAATTCCTAGGTTATGTGTTGACTCACAGAGGAATAGAGGCTAACCCGGCAAAGTGCCGAGCCATCAGAGAAGCCCGAAGCCCAACAAATGCAAAAGAGGTCCAGATTTTAGCAGGCAGAATAGTGGCACTCTCAAGATTCCTCGGTCAAGCGGTGACAAAATACGCCCCTATGTTCCAATTGTTAAGAAAGAATGCGCAGTTCAATGGTCGCGAGTGCGAAGAAGCCTTGGAGGTGATAAAGGCATACTTAGCCGCGCCACCAATCCTAACCCCACACACGTGGGTGTTTTATTGTTGTATTTATGCATTCTGAGCACGCAGGAAGTGATCCTAGTTGAAGAAAGAGCTAAAGAGCAATACCCCATTTACTATGTCGGTAGAATGTGGAGAGGTCTGAACAACGGTACAGAAGATTGAAAAGGTAGCCTATCACGATACTTTTGCGGCGCGAAAGCTTCAGGCGATGCTTCATGAGCCATTCGAGAATTGTCAAAACAGATTTGCCTATTCGCCAAATACTTTCCAAGCCGGATATTGCGGAAGAATGGTGGCATGGCGGTCGAATTATCCGAATATGATATCAAATATCGCCCAGCGGGGCAATCAAGCGCGAGCTTTAGCAGATTTTATGGTGGAAATAGCGAGAGGATCGTAAGACGGACGGACCCATTCGAATATCATTGGACTTTATCGGTGGGCGGATCATCCAACTTGAGGCAAGCGGAGCGGGGTCACGTTGGAGGGACCTGACAATGTACTCATAGAACAATCGCTTCGGTTTGGTTTCAAGGCCAGCAACAATCAAGCAGAATATGAAGCGTTAATTGCCGGTATGAACTTGGCGATGAGACATCGGAGTGAAGCATCTCAAAGTTCGTAGTGATTCCCCTTCTAGTCACCGGCCAAGTCACAGGAGCATTCAGTACCAAAGACGAGCTACTCGCCAAATATTTGTCTAAGGTACAAGAGCTAAAACTCAGATTTATTTCCTTTGAACTAACACATGTTCCTAGAGAACAAAACAGCAGGGCCGACATATTAGCAAAACTGGCAAGCACTAAAAAACCTGGCAATAACCATTCAAGAATACAAGAAACGATAATGACCCAAAGATCAATCAAATCCAAGTCTTCTCGACGAGATTGATTACGATTCTTTGGATGACCAAGATTCTTGCTTACCTGCAGGGTGAAGAGCTGAATGTGCCGGATGATGAGAAAAAAAAGCTGGTGAAAGCGGCTACTAACTACACAATGATCAAAACCGAGCTATACAAGAGAGGTTTCTCCATGCCGCTCCTCAAATGTGTCACAAACAACAAAGCACAGGAAATACTCAAGGAGGTGCATGAAGGAGTGTGCAGTAGCCATGTCGGAGGTCGGGCTTTGGCTTCGAAAATAGTACGTGCAGGATACTATTGGCCCACAATGAAGAAAGACGCGGTTGACTATGTCCGCCGATGTCACAAATGTCAAATGCACGCGAAAATTCCAAAAGCCCCACCGACCAACTTGCAATCAGTTTCTTCGGCTTGGCCGTTCGCTGTATGGGGTATTGACATCCTCGGCCCATTTCCACCTGCACCGGGCCAGATCAAATTTCTGTTGGTTGCTGTCGATTATTTTACGAAATGGATAGAGCGAGAGCGATGGCGCGACTATATCGCAGAAGGGTGAAAAATTCTCTTTGGAAGAGAATAATATGCCGGTTTGGAATTCCTGCAACCATAGTAACTGACAACGGAACGCAATTTGCCTCAGATTCGGTTGCCGAGCTCTGCAAAACTTGGAATATCTACCAAGCTTTTACTTGGTGAGAACACCCACAAACTAATGGGCGGTAGCCGAGGCGCAAACAAGGTATCTTGGTGGTTTGAAGAAGAGGTTAGAAGACTCAAGCGGAAAGCGGGCGAAGAATTGCCATTGGTGCTATGGTCTTACAATACTACACCGCAATCTTCAACAGGTGAAACCCCTTTTCGTTTGACGTACGGGAGTGATGCACTCATCCCTGTGGAAATATTGGAGCCTAGCCCAAGAAGAATACTAACCACCGCGATGCAGGATCCAATGAAGACTTTGGGTCAATTTAGACTTGCTTGAAGAAGCGAGAAATGGCAAAGGTCAAGGAAGAAGCGCCAAACAAAGAGCGACCAAAAGGTATAACTCCAAAGTGAAGAAAAGAACATTCAAAGAAGGTGATCTAGTCTTGCGCACGAACAACAAGAGTAGGGCCGTGGGCAAGTTATGCGCCCAAAATAATTTAATTGTTTAATTAAGTTATTTAAGGCTTGCAACATTTATTTAAGTGGATTAATTAAGTTGTGGAGAAATATTAGGATTGTTTAATTAAATAGAGGAGGTGTTTAATTAAATGGGGGAGGTGTGAATAGTGGCCCAAGTCAATTGGGCCTAGGATTAAAATTGAAAGAAATAAAAGGAATAGAAAGGAAGAAGGATGGGCCGAGAGAGTGAAGGGAAAAGAATGAAAGAATTAATTGAATTAATTGAATTGAATGAAAGAAAAGGAATGGTGAGAGTGAGGAGGAACAGAGAGAGAAGCGAGAGCGTGAGAGTGAAGGGGAGGCGTGAAGGAGGAAGAGGAAAATGGGAAGATCTCCTCATTTCTTAACCGGGTAAGGGGCTTTTCGTCTCTTTTTCTTCCGTTTTTCTCCCTCTTTCCATTGATACTAGCTTCATGAGCTAATTTCTCCTTAATCCTTTTTTACCATTGATGAACCATTTGAGCTCAAAGTGGGGAAATTGAAGTTTGAGCATAGAGGAAGCTAGATTAAGGTTTGGGAAGCTCAAGTTAAGGTGGGGGAGGCTTGGGTTTCGGTTTGGAAGGTGGCTGGAGCGAATTGGTAATGAGTTCGCGTTTCGGAACGAAATTGAGCGCTAAGTTGTGAAGTTTTCTTGCTAGGAGATCTCATTTCAACAAAGACCTAAGGTTAGGGGATTCTCCATACATCTTTTATAGCTTGTAGGATGTGTATTATAGTGAGAATAGCTCTAGGAATGATGTGTTGTGTGACCTTGTGTTGATTGTGTGTTGATTGATGTTTGGAATGCTTGAATTTGGTCATAACATGTTGTTTGTGGTTGTAAGAGCATGCGTTGTGATTTATGCATGGTGTATGTTTGATGAAATGGTGATATGAGAATGAGTATGTAAATATGATGAATTGGTAATAAATATTTAATGGCTATGTTGGTGTTGTTATGTGAGAAATGAGTTGTTGAGAAAAAATTAAGTTTGAGGTGTGTTGGGTGAGGTTTAGGAAGGGCGCGCAAATGCCTAGGCAAATGGCGCCTGGCTGGGTGATTGTGTGTGTGGCAGGGGGGGCGCCGATTCTTTGGGCAACTTGGCGCCTGTTGTGTGGCGTGTGTGTTTTGTGCGTGTTGCAGGGGGCGCGGATTGCTAGCATGTTGGCGCCCGGTCTTTGGTCAGTGGGTGTGGGTTTGTTTGGTGGTTGGTTATGGGCGCCATTTGGCTGCCCCCGGCGCGCTAGGTACCCAAATGTGTCTAAGTGATGGTTTAGTCCCTAAGAATTAATTTAATCCTTGGTGTGACAATTTAGTCCCTAAGAATTAAATTAATCCTTGGCACGACAAAATAGTCCCTTAGTGTCTAATTAGTCCCAATATGTCAAATATTTCCCTAAGTCCCTAAATTAATTTTTGGTGTGTCACAATTGGTCCTTAAGTGAAGAAAAGGTCCTTAGGTGGGATTTAATCTAATAAGTGTTAAGATGATGATTAATAAATGATGATGTGATGATTAATAAATGATGAGGTGATGATTATTAAATGAGGTGAATGGTGTTGTGGCTTCGGCCAAAATGGTGAGTTGAATAATTGTGGTGATGAATTGTGATGTTGTGAATGCATTGTCATGGTGTCACATATTTCATATGCATTACGTGGTGTATGGTTGTTGCACCCCGAAAAATCCGATTTGGACTTCTCAATGTACAACGTGGGAAGGTTTATGAAGCCGCCACCAATATTTTAGTTTTGAGACAAAAACATTGAAAAACGCTCTTTTTATACAAGGCGGGTGGTCTTTTGAAAACAAGAGATGTAGGTTCGGGGGTCGGTTAGGAGTGCGGGGAAGGTATAAGCACTCGCACCTCCTTTCTACCGAAAGGGAACCTTTAATTTGATGTGTGGTTTTGAAATATTTGATTTGAAACAATCGTTCTACTTCTTTTCTTTTCTTTTGATTGAGAAAATATTTTATTGGAAATGAGAAAAAGAATATTTTTTGATATCCTTGAAAAGCGGAACAAAACAAGGATTTTTTTAAAAGCGTGCTTGACGGGACAGAACCCGCTCCTACGTGCACCCTCATCGAGATGAGGATCAAAGCTCACGTAGTTTCGTTTGTCGCGTCCGAAGAGCGGCTTTGATGATTTTTGAAAGTGTGATTTTTGCGTCCAAGACGGCTTTTGTGATTTTGAAAAGAGTGTGCTTTTTGCGTCCAAGAGCGGCTTTTGTGATTTTTGGAAAAAGTATTTTTGCGCCCAAGACGGCTTTTGTGATTTTCATGAAAGAAGCGGATTGGTGTTTTTATTGTAGGGTTTTCGGTCCTAGGCATGCAGATCCAATAGACCTAAAACATAGACATCCCCGCCTTGCATTGCGGACGACGTGCCCCACTACTTTTGGAAAATGATCTTTTGTTTGATTTTTTTAGAAAAAGGGTTTGAAATTATTAATTATTTGTTTTATTACTCACAAGTATCCTAAGGCGTTGAGCCGCATGACTCCGGTCTTAGGGCGCTAGACAACACCGGCGTAAACGTCGTCAGACTTGCCTCCTTATGAGTTTTGAAAAAAATTATTTATTGACCTCAAAAGATTTGATTAATTTATTGAAAATGATTTAAAGAGTATTGACTCTTGGAAAAAAAACTTTTTTTTTGACAAATAGATTTATTAGAAAGGATAGGAAAAGAATTTGAGGGTGGCATTGGCCACAAAGAAAAGAAAGTAGAACATTCAATCAATTTTTAAGTCAAAACCAAAACACAATACTTATTAAATTGCAAACAAAGTAATCCACAATATAATTAGGACACAAGCATGCCCATTATTATTTGCAACAAGAATGCACAAGAATAACATTAAAGTATCAACAATTAAACAACTAGCCTAAGGGTAAGAAATTGGATCATGCTAAACTATCCACAAATGGCAAGCAACTCATGTCATAACAACTTGAGAAAAATTATTTTGAACCACAATTACACCTTAATAAATTAAAAAAAAAAAGCAACAAAACCCTAATTCCTAACCAAGCGCAAAATATATACAAAAGGGCCTATAGGCCGAGATCCCTAAGGACCAAGCCACTAAGCTAATTTATGCTAAAATTCATAATCATAGAACAAAATACAAGATTCAAGTTCTAACATATCAAGCTATATTACAAAATAATTATCAAACTAAGTCATATATCTCATTCATACAAATCAAAGAAGTAAAAGACTCCAAAACCCTAAATTCTAACCTTAAGGCGAAACCCCTTAATCCCCACAATCAAACCCCAAATATCATGCATTCACAAGAGAGTAACAAGAATTAACCAAAACCTAGCTAGTTCAAGTCAAACCCAAAGCTATTACATGCAATTTAACAAGGTAAATGCACTAAAATCAACACAATTTAATATGGGATCATAATTCAAATTGCAAACAATTTATACAAGTGCAAACTTTACCCATGAAGGGTTCAAAACAGTGGCATATCTATCATGTAAGGGCTCAAACAACTCATTTCCAAATTATTCACCATATATATACAAAAGTAGGTAAAAATCAAAAGGGTGTATCAAAAACCTAGCTAAAACCGAACCATATATATACCTAAACCCACAAATTTCTTCATCAAACTTAACCTAATTACGTGAACAAACATGAATACATGAAGAACAACAATTAACAAGAAAAACTCCTAAAAATTGGCTCAAGGCCGAAACTATATATGTAAGGGAAGAAGGGTAGAAAGTGAACTTATGCTTGGAAACTTGAACATTAATAAACTAATTTGATAATCCAAAAGAACAAATGATCAAATAAGCTATTTGAATCCCTTCTAGCAATCTTCTTCACTTGGATTAAAGTACCTTAAGGTACTAGTGATGAATCATCTTGCTAGATCATCAATGCTAACAACACTAGCAACCTCTAATACTAAAATAAAATGCTAACAATAAAATTAACCATTATTTTGCAAAGAGCAACAAATAAACAATTTAAGACTAGAATCAAAACTAAATTAAATCTAAATCACAAGAAAACATAAAATCAAATATAATGAATTGAATCCTCTCTAGTCATCTTTTCCATTTAAATCAAAGTGCCTTAAGCACTAATGGTAAATCATATGACTTGATCATCAATCAATAACAAGACTAAACTAAATTTAAATCACAAGAAAGACAAGACCAAATATAATGAGTTGAATCCTTTCTAGTCATCTTTTCCACTCAAATCAAAGTGCCTTAAGCACTAGTGGTAAATCACATGACTAGATCATCAAACAATAACTAAACTAAATTTGAATCTCAAGAAACATAAAATCAAATATAATGGGTTGAATCCTTTCTAGTCATCTTCTCCACATAAATCAAAGTGCCTTAAGCACTAGTGGTAAATCACATGACTAGATCATCAACCACTAACAATAACAACATTTACTACTAAAGTAAAATACTCATGACAACATTGAATGAAAAAAAAAAAAAATACACAATCAACTTGAACATATTTTTGTTTAGTGAAATGACAACAAAACTACAATAAAGCACCATAAAATCTATTTATTAAGGGTGAAATGCCAAATTTCACCCATCAACAACAACAAGCTACATTATGAAAATGAAAATGATAAATATGCTAAATAATGAAGAAAATGTGAGATGAAGAGAAGAAAATAATTTCTAATGCAAAATGCTTGAAGATGATGCAAAGGTATCAAGGGTTTTTACCTTAATCCTAAGAGAGAAAGAAGAAATTGAAGAAATAGAGGAGAGGGAAGATGGAGATGGCTACGGCCTTGTGTTGGAAATAAGGGAGAGAAGAATTGTTTTTGTGTTTTTTGAGTGAGAGGGAAGAGGCAAGGTTGTGAGAGGTAGTTTTTAAGGTGCTTTGGTGAATGAAGGTGAATTAATGGAGGGTGAGAGGAGGAGATGGTTTCGGCTGAGAGAGGAGGAGAGGAGGAGAGGTTTTTCTTCTAGGTTTGCAAAATGAGAGTGTGTGTGAGTGAGTCTCTTATTTTTGGGCTTTTATATGAGGACCAATTTTAAGGGCATTTGTGACAATGTGCTTTTGTAAACCACTAGGATTTGAGATAGAATTTAAATGGAGGGTCAAGATTGCAATGCACAAGGATTAGGGACACTCAAGAAGCACAAATCAGCTGGTTGTACACGTTTTTGGAGTAGTCTTGGAGAGCAAAAATTGTTGGGGGCATTTAGGTCTTTTTACATTGAGTTATGGCCTAGGATTTGATCAAAAAATTTTAATCAATGGCTAAGGATCATTTCACAAGGATCATGGGCATGAAAAAGCACAAAATATGGGCTGGAAATGAGAGGAAATTCGCAGCACACAAGTGAGAGAATGAGTGGAAAACTTGCAAGTTGTCATTTTTGTACTAATCCTTATCCTTTCATCATTCAAAATGTAGAATATTCCCTTCTAGATCTTTCTTTCTTATTCATGCCATTTTGGGCCCTATCCTATGATTCCATGATTGGGCTCTGAATTCCATGACCTCACCAATCCCAAAATTGATTTTGTTGACCCCACTCAAAGGAAATGACCATTTTGCCCTTTTGTTCAAAACTTGAATTCCATGCCAAAAATATTTCAATGGTGCACAAAAATGCACAACCTCCACCCTTTTAGACCCAAATAAAATTCCCAAGAGATGCATAGTGGTTTTTACTGAGAAATTATTGGTCTTAGTGAAATGACCAAAATGCCCACTTTGGTCAAAACCGTAATTTTGCCCCAAAACTCAACTCTCTGCATAAAACATGTCTTCCAACTCCAAACATCATCTTAAAAACAATGAGATGACTTTTAGGACTCAAAAATGCATGTTCCATGGCTTTTCCCGAGAAATTACCCTTTTGCAAAATGACCAAAATACCCTTTGACCTAAAAACTTGTTTATTGTCCAAAAATGCATTTTAACCCTAAACATAATCCTAAAAACCCTTGAATGACTTTTAAACTCTAAAATGCATGTCAAGCTTTAATTTATTTATTTTTGGTTGAAAATTAGGGTTTTGACCTAAAAGTAGGACAAAATTGGGGTATGACAAGTTGCCTCTTTATCTAAATTTTAACAAGGAATATGAATTGGCGAAACATATTAGAGGCAAAATAGAGATAAAGAATCCAGAAATTATACTAATTTTGTCCACTTGGGAAAGACCGAATTTTCTTTTCCTTTTTCTCTTTCTTTATTCTTTGTGCGGATTTTAGCAAAGAATATGAATTAGCCAAACATATTCGAGACAAAATAAAGATAAAGAATTCAGAAATTATACCCCACGTTTCCTTTTTTTATATTATTAAAGGATAAGCGCCGACCTTGATGAAGTCGCGAAACAGAAATAAATTGGTGCCAACCCTCGAGTTTGGCAAGAAGCAGAGGGAATGAAGCGATAAAGCGATATAAAGAAATAAAGAAAGCGATAAGAAAGAAGGTATCGGTCCTCGAAACCGACAACCTTTGGAGGCTGCCTAAAGCCTTTTAACGAACCGCACGATCCGAGTTTGCCAGCGGGCGAGGTGGTCTTCAAGAGCGGCGGGGGGAGACAATACCAAGTCTAGATCTCGATACTTCTCAGAGTGCGCTACGTCTTAGGCCGATTACACGACTATCCTTTTCGATTGGACCCAATGGGGTGCGAAGGACTTACTCGCGGCTCGAATACGAGGTGAAGTCCGAAGGACACTTGGTCTGAAAGAGCACTTTGGGCTCTGAAGGGACGCTTAGTCTGAAGGGACACTTAGTCTGAAGGGATTCACGAATCCTGTTGGTTGGTTGGTGAAATGATCAATCTTTGCCGCACTAGATTGAGGTACCGCATACGTCGGTGATGCAAGGAATTGAGATGGAGTGTGGATGCATGTTATGCGAAAGCATGTTATGCAAGGGTGTGTTATGCAAATGCATGCAATGCTATGATTTTAGTGTAATGATGAATGCTAGGAGATGCTATTTTTGATTTTCTTTTGTCTTTTTGTCACTTTTTTTTCCGACTATTTTTTCTTTTGCTTTTTCCATGAAACGCAAACATTAATATGATGCAATGCTCTCGATGTTTGATGCAATGATTTTTGTTCTTTTATGGAAATGTTAACGTTAATATGATGCAAATGCATTGCTTTAATGTCTGATGATTAAATGACAAAGGAATGTTTGTGAAATGATGAATGATATGGAGTCTTTGGATGACAGGAATGTTTTGATTTTCTTCTTCTATTGTTTTTTTTTTTGAGGTCAACACTTTAAGTCCCTACAAGATACAACCTAGTCCCGAAGGATGATGGCGAGCACTAAAGCCCTACGGGATAACAACCTAATCCCACAAGGATGAAGCGCGAGCATTGAAGCCCTACAAGATACAACCTAATCCCTAACGATAAAGGCGAGCACTAAAGCCCTACAGAAACAACCTAATCCCTAAGGATGAAGGCGAACACTGAAGCCCTACAAGATACAACCTAATCCCTAAGGATAAAGGCGAGCACTAAAGCCCTACAAGCGGTCAACTTTGGGCGACCCTCATGCGCCAAGATAACTGGTTAAAGAAATTTTCCATACTTTTCTATGTGAGGATGCAAATGCAATACTTTGATGCATGATATGACATGAAATGATTTTGTTCTTTTCCTCTTTATGAAGGGCGAACATTAATATGATGCCAATGCAATGAAAAGATTTTTGCTTTTTCTTTTTTACTATTTTCCTCTATGAAATGCAAATATTAATATGGTGCAACTGACGTGGAACACCTTTTTTGTTTTTGCTATGTGATGAATGCACAAAATGTGAAGATGCAAATGTAATGCTTTGATGCATATGCTATGATGAATAGATTGAAATGCCTAGATGCATGAGGTAAACATTTTTGTGATGACGAGATGCGAGACTTTGGATGCAAGGAATTGAGATGATTATTGACCATTCCGTTGAAAAATTGAATTTGATTCAAACTCTGGTGTTCTCAAGGTTTTTATTTACAAATAGCCTCATTTGTTTTCTCTTTCCTTTCCATGATGACTGAATTTCAGATACCACGTAAACAACTTGTGTTCTCTTTTTGAAGCATTGTCTAGTAAGCATGCATAGGAGTGCAAATGTGAATGAGTGAGTCGGTTCACTTGGGATGGACATTCATGACGAGTGAAGGAATAGCAGATACGATTATTGTCGAAGCTCATGAGGGATCAAGAGATACAAGATTGCCCCGATTCAGGTCTTTGATGAGTGAATAGCTTGCCCCTGTCTAGTGGTGACAACAACTAGGGTGTAGAAGATGATGAATTGGGGAATGCTTCGGCTTTTGAAATGAAAGGTGGGGCAGAAGAGATTTTGTCTCAACCCATAAAGTTTGATGTTGCCCCGGTCATAACAAGGACAAAACTGCCCCAATTAGAATGACAGGGCCTTGTTTAGGATAGTGAGTTGAGAGATTGCCCCGGTGAGGTTGAATGAGGTGAAGGAATGGGAACCCCCTTGCCCCTGCTTGGGAG
The DNA here is from genome assembly GCA_020916435.1 of Oxytropis ochrocephala. Classification (NCBI taxonomy): domain Eukaryota; kingdom Viridiplantae; phylum Streptophyta; class Magnoliopsida; order Fabales; family Fabaceae; genus Oxytropis; species Oxytropis ochrocephala. Next base: position 5,066,838 of record CM037089.1, read on the forward strand.
GTATTGACAACTGGAGTGACATGGGAGGGCATTGAATAGACATTCCCAAGACCAGGGTGGGCGGGAGGTGAAGAGAGTGCCCCATCTTTTGGATCTGAGTAGTGTTCTCAGTGCAAATGTCTTGACTTTTAGCGTGAAAGAAGCCTCACTTGGTGATCACTAAACCTTGTTTTAATGCAGCTTGAATGGGTTTCGGAGTGCAAGTCCCTCTTTTTATTTTGTCAGCTTTCTTTTTTCTGACTGTTTATTTTTGTTCCCTCATTTCTTTTTCCTGAGGGTTTGTTTTTTTCTTGATCAGCTTTCTTTTTTATGATCATTTGTTTTTTCTTTTGAGCAAACACATCGTGAGACGAGATAAACTTAGTTGTCCTAAGATTTAAAATTTGAGAAAACAAAGCAATCAGTCATTGATCGGAATGGACTTTTCGGGATTGTGGTGTTTTATGGACGAAGGATGATTGGGCTTAATGAAGTATTTGGGGGTAATGGTAGGATGATTTTTATTCAGCGTTGGCTGACGATCGATGATTTATGATGGTTATTTGGCTTGATGAGGTGTTTGGAAGTTTTATTCCTGGCTAAGGGTTTGTGGAGGGCAAGGTGCCGAGGTCAAAGGGAAGTGTTTGCGATTTATGGAAGGAGGGGTAGTTATACACAGCAAAGTATTGGAAGATTTATTGAGACAAGGATCTCTTGTGTTTTGTGGTAACATGTATCACCACCGTGACATTTCTTTTGTATTTTCCTTTGCTTTGGGATTTTCATTTTTGAATCCCCTTCTTCTTTCTTTTTTTTTTTTTTTTTTTTTGATTCTTTCTTTGACTCTCGGGTGAGGTGATAAGAAGTGATGCAATCGCTTTTTTTTTATATTTGAGGTGATCCTCGTCTAGGGTGATTTTTGGATTTTGGTCTTTCTTGGCTTAAGGTGGGTAGGAAAGGGACTTTCTGGGATTTTTGAGGAGATGGCCAAACTTCATTTCAAATCCTGATTGCTTATTTATTTTTTTTTGTAAATCATGAAAACTGTTCATCTATCTATATGTGCTTGCTCCTTTCTTTACATTTTTTCTCTCCTTTTTTTTTATGCCCTAACTTTTGCCTGGACCGCTCTTTGCGAGTTTTCAATCCACCGGGCACTTTTTTGTGTGTCTAGGCCGCCCTTTGCGGGTTTTCAACCTAGCGAGCTTATTTTCTTATTTATTATTATTTTTTTGAAAGACTTGCACTGAAGGAATATGATATTTAACAAAGGAAAATTAGTGATCACAGAATTGCCCCAGCATGGAGGACTTAAAGTGTTAGCGAGAATGAACCAAAAAGTCAAGTACGCACCGATGGGAGAGAACATGCACTTTATGGGTGGACGGGGCGGGATTAGACTTGGATGGGGATGATGATGATTGAAGGAAATTGACCGACTCAAACAAGAGAAAATGCACGTGGCATGCATGCTTACTAGAAGAACGCTTCACGGAAGATTAACATTAGTTAAAACATGATATAAAAACTTTTTGATGAACTATTTCAGTCTTTTATCATGGAATGGATGAGATGCAATATTTTTGATTTTATGAGCTCTTGACTCGGGAAATCGAGCACCTTGGAACACCTTGAAATTTTGAAAGAATGATTATTTTGCAAGACCATCTTGTCTCTCATCAAAACTCTTTATTGTATGTGAAAGCATTATGATATGCAAATGCGTGGAAAAATGGTCACTTGAAAAGTGTAATTATTCTAAAAGGTTTTTGTGATTTTGATGCAAAATGAAATGCATTTCGAATGATGTGAGAAAGACATTTTTTCAAAATGAAATTTTTATTTGTTATGCTTGTGGGGTGGACCCGCTCCTACGTATCCTCCTTGAGGAATCAAAGCGTCGTAGTTCTCACTGTGTCCTTTTTTGAAATAATGTTTATGCATGAATGCCATGTTTTGGATGAACTTGGCGAGGAGCTTTTTCCTCTTTGATTATAAATGAAATGCTTATGCTATGAAGATGATAATTGTTTTCATTTTTATGTAATGAAATGGAATGCAAGACGAATGATTCAAAATTGGAACTTTATTTCTGCAAATGATGCAATGATGTAGGATGCAAGATACTTCTTTTTCAAAATGATTTTTATAGAGGCAAGACAAAATATGAAATCTTTGATGCCCTTTTTTTTTTACATGATGAAAGATGCGGGAATGATGTTTTTTTCCTAAATGATGATTTTTAAAGGCAAGGCAAAGTATGAAATGCCAATGCCCCTTCCTTTTTGAAAGATGCATGTATGGAGGAATGATGTATTTGAACTAAAGTGATGAGGTTAATGAAATGATGCATGAATGCTATATTTTGAATAAATTTGATGATGATTTTTGTTCATGATTATGAATGAAATGCTTTCTTGTTTTCATTTTTTGTGCAATGAAATGCATGATACTCACAATGATAAAAAAATGCATGGAAAGACATGATTTTTTTATTGAATGGAATTGCATGCAAAATGAGAGGTTAATGTATTATTTTTTCATGATGTGTGAAAAAGGAAAACAATGATGCATGAGGCGCGCCCTAATAAGACACAATTTTTTGGATCTTTCGAAAAATTAGGGAAAAAGCCTTAGTGAATGGAAATGCACACGTGCGGAGAATGCACTCCTAACAAACCTTAATGAGATAGAGAAAAAATGCATGTATGAATTTTATCAAGTTTTTGTTTTATGCAATGCAAATGATGTCTTTATATGAAGATGACGGCGATAATGCGACTTGACATGCATGAATGAATGCATGATGAGGATGATTGAAAGAAAGTTATTTACAAAATAGGATTTTCAACGGTTGGAATTCGGAAAAATAATCGTTTTTCAAAAAGGTTTGGATGCAGGGTATACGGCTCCTTTTTGTCCTCTGAGGTTTCTTAGAGAGCGAGGATCTAAGGCTTTTCTAAGGGTACTTCAAGGTAAGCACTAACAAGAGGGCCCTAAATAAGGTTTCTAGAGCCAACGACCTCATCCGAAGCGCGACCGATCAGCAGGACGCACGCCCAAGTGATGAGCCCTTCGAACAAAGCCAAACTCTAGGTGAAGTCTTCGCAACCACACGAAAAAGACGCACGTCCGGTGTGCAGCCACTAATGACGTTCTAGCCTAAGATATACTCTAGCCGGGTGTAGGGCTGTCTCACCAAAAATCACACAAGGGTAAAAGCAGTGAAAGTGTGTGTAGGAGCATAATGATGCATATACCCCCACCGCAAAGAAAATCCGAAGCGATCAAACCAAAGAAAATCATCTACCCTAGGGTTTTGTATACATCATTTAAGTATAAGCAAGAAATCAACCTAAGGTACTAACAATCATCTAAAACCCTACTTACCTTAAGAAGAGGAGCTAAGAAGAGGGGATCATGATGGAGGGGGGGAAGTGCATGAACTTACCGAAGAAAGGGAGCGAAGAAGAGGGGAATATGCGAGATGGGGAGAATATGATGCATAAGTATAAGTAAAGAAAGAAAGGGGTAAGAGAAGAAACAAAAGCAAGTGTAGAAATAAGCAAATGCACATGAATGCAATACAATGTACATGCAAGAGAAACCATCAAGCATCACAGACAAAGAAACGAAAAAGAAAAAAAAAAAAAAAAAGGAAGAAAAAGAAGAAATAGAACAAATTTTCCAAATCAAACAATTTAAACCACGCATCAAATTAATTAGGCTTGACCCTCGTTTTTTCTAAAAAAGAAAAGTTGTCCCCAGTGAAGTCGCCAGCTGTTGCACCCCGAAAAATCCGATTTGGACTTCTCAATGTACAACGTGGGAAGGTTTATGAAGCCGCCACCAATATTTTAGTTTTGAGACAAAAACATTGAAAAAACGTCTTTTTTATACAAGGCGGGTGGTCTTTTCGAAAACAAGAGATGTAGGTTCGGGGGTCGGTTAGGTACGGGGAAGGTATAAGCACCCCGCACCTCCTTTCTACCGAAAGGGAACCTTTAATTTGATGTGTGGTTTTGAAATATTTGATTTGAAACAATCGTTCTACTTCTTTTCTTTTCTTTTGATTGAGAAAATATTTTATTGGAAATGAGAAAAAGAATATTTTTTGATATCCTTGAAAAGCGGAACAAAACAAGGATTTTTTTTAAAAGCGTGCTTGACGGGACAGGAACCCGCTCCTACGTACCCTCACTGAGATGAGGGATCAAAGCTACGTAGTTCTCGTTTGTGCGTCCGAAGACGGCTTTGATGATTTTTGAAAGTGTGATTTTTGCGTCCAAGACGGCTTTTGTGATTTTGAAAAGAGTGTTTTTTTGCGTCCGAAAGGCGGCTTTTGTGATTTTTTTGGAAAAAGTATTTTTTGCGCCCGAAGACGGCTTTTGTGATTTTCATGAAAGAAGCGGATTGGTGTTTTTTATTGTAGGGGTTTTCGGTCCTAGACTGTACAGTCCAATAGACCTAAAACATAGACATCCCCGCCCGTACGGACGACGTGCCCCACTACTTTTGGAAAATGATCTTTTTGATTGATTTTTTTTAGAAAAAGGGTTTGAAATTATTAATTATTTGTTTTATTACTCACAAGTATCCTAAGACGTTTGAGCTGTACAGCTCCGGTCTTAGGACGCTAGACAACACCGGCCGTACGTCCGACTTGCCTCCTTATGAGTTTTGAAAAAATTATTTATTGACCTCAAAAGATTTGATTAATTTATTGAAAATGATTTAAAGAGTATTGACTCTTGGAAAAAAAACTTTTTTTGACAAATAGATTTATTAGAAAGGATAGGAAAAGAATTTGAGGGTGGCATTGGCCACAAAGAAAAGAAAGTAGAACATTCAATCAATTTTTAAGTCAAAACCAAAACACAATACTTATTAAATTGCAAACAAAGTAATCCACAATATAATTAGGACACAAGCATGCCCATTATTATTTGCAACAAGAATGCACAAGAATGACATTAAAGTATCAACAATTAAACAACTAGCCTAAGGGTAAGAAATTGGATCATGCTAAACTATCCACAAATGGCAAGCAACTCATGTCATAACAACTTGAGAAAAATTATTTTGAACCACAATTACACCTTAATAAATTAAAAAAAGCAACAAAACCCTAATTCCTAACCAAGCGCAAAACATATACAAAAGGGCCTATAGGCCGAGATCCCTAAGGACCAAGCCACTAAGCTAATTTATGCTAAAATTCATAATCATAGAACAAAATACAAGATTCAAGTTCTAACATATCAAGCTATATTACAAAATAATTATCAAACTAAGTCATATATCTCATTCATACAAATCAAAGAAGTAAAAGACTCCAAAACCCTAAATTCTAACCTTAAGGCCGAAACCCTTAATCCCCACAATCAAACCCCAAATATCATGCATTCACAAGAGAGTAACAAGAATTAACCAAAACCTAGCTAGTTCAAGTCAAACCCAAAGCTATTACATGCAATTTAACAAGGTAAATGCACTAAAATCAACACAATTTAATATGGGATCATAATTCAAATTGCAAACAATTTATACAAGTGCAAACTTTACCCATGAAGGGTTCAAAACAGTGGCATATCTATCATGTAAGGGCTCAAACAACTCATTTCCAAATTATTCACCATATATATACAAAAGTAGGTAAAAATCAAAAGGGTGTATCAAAAACCTAGCTAAAACCGAACCATATATATACCTAAACCCACAAATTTCTTCATCAAACTTAACCTAATTACGTGAACAAACATGAATACATGAAGAACAACAATTAACAAGAAAAACTCTAAAAAAATTGGCTCAAGGCCGAAACTATATATGTAAGGGAAGAAGGGTAGAAAGTGAACTTATGCTTGGAAACTTGAACATTAATAAACTAATTTGATAATCCAAAAGAACAAATGATCAAATAAGCTATTTGAATCCCTTCTAGCAATCTTCTTCACTTGGATTAAAGTACCTTAAGGTACTAGTGATGAATCATCTTGCTAGATCATCAATGCTAACAACACTAGCAACCTCTAATACTAAAATAAAATGCTAACAATAAAATTAACCATTATTTTGCAAAGAGCAACAAATAAACAATTTAAGACTAGAATCAAAACTAAATTAAATCTAAATCACAAGAAAACATAAAATCAAATATAATGAATTGAATCCTCTCTAGTCATCTTTTCCATTTAAATCAAAGTGCCTTAAGCACTAATGGTAAATCATATGACTTGATCATCAATCAATAACAAGACTAAACTAAATTTAAATCACAAGAAAGACAAGACCAAATATAATGAGTTGAATCCTTTCTAGTCATCTTTTCCACTCAAATCAAAGTGCCTTAAGCACTAGTGGTAAATCACATGACTAGATCATCAAACAATAACTAAACTAAATTTGAATCTCAAGAAACATAAAATCAAATATAATGGGTTGAATCCTTTCTAGTCATCTTCCACATAAATCAAAGTGCCTTAAGCACTAGTGGTAAATCACATGACTAGATCATCAACCACTAACAATAACAACATTTACTACTAAAGTAAAATACTCATGACAACATTGAATGAAAAAAAAAAAAATACACAATCAACTTGAACATATTTTTGTTTAGTGAAATGACAACAAAACTACAATAAAGCACCATAAAATCTATTTATTAAGGGTGAAATGCCAAATTTCACCCATCAACAACAACAAGCTACATTATGAAAATGAAAATGATAAATATGCTAAATAATGAAGAAAATGTGAGATGAAGAGAAGAAAATAATTTCTAATGCAAAATGCTTGAAGATGATGCAAAGGTATCAAGGGTTTTACCTTAATCCTAAGAGAGAAAGAAGAAATTGAAGAAATAGAGGAGAGGGAAGATGGAGATGGCTACGGCCTTGTGTTGGAAATAAGGGAGAGAAGAATTGTTTTTGTGTTTTTTGAGTGAGAGGAAGAGGCAAGGTTGTGAGAGGTAGTTTTTAAGGTGCTTTGGTGAATGAAGGTGAATTAATGGAGGGTGAGAGGAGGAGATGGTTTCGGCTGAGAGAGGAGGAGAGGAGGAGAGGTTTTTCTTCTAGGTTTGCAAAATGAGAGTGTGTGTGAGTGAGTCTCTTATTTTGGGCTTTTATATGAGGACCAATTTTAAGGGCATTTTGTGACAATGTGCTTTTGTAAACCACTAGGATTTGAGATAGAATTTAAATGGAGGGTCAAGATTGCAATGCACAAGGATTAGGGACACTCAAGAAGCACAAATCAGCTGGTTGTACACGTTTTTGGAGTAGTCTTGGAGAGCAAAAATTGTTGGGGGCATTTAGGTCTTTTTACATTGAGTTATGGCCTAGGATTTGATCAAAAAATTTTAATCAATGGCTAAGGATCATTTCACAAGGATCATGGGCATGAAAAAGCACAAAATATGGGCTGGAAATGAGAGGAAATTCGCAGCACACAAGTGAGAGAATGAGTGGAAAACTTGCAAGTTGTCATTTTTGTACTAATCCTTATCCTTTCATCATTCAAAATGTAGAATATTCCCTTCTAGATCTTTCTTTCTTATTCATGCCATTTTGGGCCCTATCCTATGATTCCATGATTGGGCTCTGAATTCCATGACCTCACCAATCCCAAAATTGATTTTGTTGACCCCACCTCAAAGGAAATGACCATTTTGCCCTTTTGTTCAAAACTTGAATTCCATGCCAAAAATATTTCAATGGTGCACAAAAATGCACAACCTCCACCCTTTTAGACCCAAATAAATTCCCCAAGAGATGCATAGTGGTTTTTACTGAGAAATTATTGGTCTTAGTGAAATGACCAAAATGCCCTTTTGGTCAAAAAACCGTAATTTTGCCCCAAAACTCAACTCTCTGCATAAAACATGTCTTCCAACTCCAAACATCATCTTAAAAACAATGAGATGACTTTTAGGACTCAAAAATGCATGTTCCATGGCTTTTCCTGAGAAATTACCCTTTTTGCAAAATGACCAAAATACCCTTTGACCTAAAAACTTGTTTATTGTCCAAAAATGCATTTTAACCCTAAACATAATCCTAAAAACCCTTGAATGACTTTTAAACTCTAAAATGCATGTCAAGCTTTAATTTATTTATTTTTGGTTGAAAATTAGGGTTTTGACCTAAGCCGGACAAAATTGGGGTATGACAATGGTGAATGGTGATGTGGCTTCGGCCAGCCCGACGGGGATTTTGGTGATGAATATGGATCCACATGCATATTGCACACATGCATATACTCATACCTTCATAAAATATTGTAATGATTGATTCATCTATTATTGTGAATTGTGATTGCCTAGATGCTTTCTAATTATAATGCTTATCTGACTTGTTATAATTTATGTAAAGAGACTCACCCTAGCATTTTATGTTGCCTGCTCTCGTGGCGACAAACAGGTGATTCTGAGTGAAGGTACCATGCCTTCATGGGATGTTGAGTCGGCTCTGATCTAGTAACACCAGGGGATGGGTCTTAGTATTATTTTGTTATGGTTATGTATTAAACTGATTTTAAACTATGTATTGAGTATGTGAACTTCGTTTTATTTTTCATTTGCGCTACAAACTATTTGATGGATTATTGTAAACACTAAGCGAGTTGTTTTTGAGGTTTTAACCCCGTGACTATGTTATGCATTTTACACGCTTGATGCGTTTGGATTTTAAATATGTTTGACGTTATTTTCACTAAATGTACCACCCTCTTTGAGATGCGTGGGAAGATTTTGAAATACTCTGATTTTTGTTGATTAAATAATATTAAATAGAAGGGGGTGTTACATAGTGGTATCAGAGCAAAAGTTCGGTCTGTCCGGCCAAGTTTGTCCAGTCGTAGTGTCTCAGAGATCCCTTGTTGATCTCCAACAGAGACTTTGTTAGAGATTTTGTTTGGTTGTTTTGTTGTTGATTGTAATTGCTTGTGACTGTTGGATTGTATTAAGTGAGGTATGTGTGATTGGAAGAGCATTTTAACGACGTCCAAGGAGTAGGAATCGTGACGACGCCTTCGTACTCTGGACTGCGTTAAAAAGTCCTTCAATGTGAAAGGTGTAAATTTTGAAAAGACGTAGTTTTGTGACCTTAATTAGTTGGATGCGTGAGTAGGAGGGACTGATCACCCCGATAACTCATTCCCAATGAAAGAGGCGACAATAACTCGTAATTATTATAAAATTTGAATATATACTAATTTCAACTTGATTGATTGAGTGGTGTGTGCAAGTTGGTTGATTATTAATTTCTAGATAAATAGATACCTTATGGATGTTTGAGTTTGATTTGGGGTTTGATAGTAGGGAGATGTCAAAATAAGGATTGACACTTTGGATTTGAAGTTCGTACAAAGAAAATAGAGCATGCCTTTTTTGGAAGAGTTTAGAAATATGGTTTCTGGAAAGCCTAAGGTAGAGAAATTGTCTTTAAAAGTATGGTAGTCGAGGGAGTACCTATCTAGGATCTAGATGATAGTGTGTAACTTTGAGGATTAGATGATTAAAAAAATTCGGTACGAAAAGTAGGAATGCCGAGCTGAGGAAGGCATTGTTTGTAGTTGAATATGGATTGACGTAAGATAGGAGCATTAGTACTTAAATGATTTCTATGGCGTAGTTCCCTATCAATAAATTAATGGTGTTTGGATAATCGAGTGAGACTTTGGTGACCTGAAAATAGAGTTTTGGTACAAAGTAAAAGGTGTAGATTGAGTATGCCTAAGGGTAGCTATTTGAGTTAGGTGTATTATGATCAAGGTATGTACTGTAGAGGTGAAGAGGTATTAAGGGTGTTGTAACCTTCGTGAAATTCTTAATGAGTGTTGGACTAGTTGTGTATGGAAAGTGTTTAGTAGTTGGCTTAAGTATGATCATAGTATGAAGATCAAAGGAAAGAAGGAAGAGGAAGGTTAGGTACATAGGACTACATATGAGGCGAGGTGTAGTTGTTCAACCATAGGTGTGTTGAAGTGTAATAGGCATATGACGTAGTATGTGGGAGTCAAAGTAATGTAGTCACCGAGGTTTAGATACGTTTGAATAGTAAGGGTAGTGAAGCTTACCGTGACGTAGTGTAGAGAACCGAGGTGCCAAAAGAGTGTACCAAGCATTGTGTAGTGTAATGGCCGAGGTTAGGGGTGCTTAGGTGTAGTGTGCCTAAGTGTAGTGGATAGACAATATTTGAAGGATTGTTTGTTGAATCTTGTTACCCTTGATTGACATTTGCTATAGGTTGATTGTTTCGTAATGCACAAGAGTTTAATTTTGATTTGTGCTAAAATTATTTTGAAGTTATGTATTGAAATGAAATGCGGTGCTTGGTTATAACAATTAAGGTTAGGATTCACAGATAGTCTCCATTTTGGCAAATGAAATGATTGACTTTTCTAACTTACGAGTTTACGTCGGAAACTAAATTTTGAAATAATAAGAGGTTGTTTGGGTGGCAACATGTTCGTGATTATAATAAGATTTGGGGGTTGCGTATAGTTTTTTTTCCTTTTGGACAAAACCGTGAGTTATGTGATTTTCAAAAGAAACGGTACTTGGAGAATTTTGTGTTTTGGGAATGAACGTAATGTCAAGAATTGTGTTAAATTCTGTTCCAAGTTGTTTAGAATTTTATTACGAGATGTGACATGATTTTAGCTTTAGGACCGTTTAGGTCAGGGATTGATGTTGTTTGGAAATGACGAGGTCTTACAATAATTTCATGGTTTGACGAGATAAAATCTTTTGAAACAAAAAGGTGAGTTTTACTCACGTTTAGAGAATTTTAAAATGTGTTTGTGTGTTTATGTGTTGACATGTGTTTATTTCTTGTGATGGAAAGTTTAGTTACGGAGAAAGTGCAAATTTCACGAAATTGGAAATTTTACGGTTTTTGAGCATGTTTGGTTTGTGATTTTGTAACTCGATTGTGCTTGAGTGAATTGGTGAAATTATGCCTTGATTGTAGGTAAAACATGTGTTAGAATATTTGGTTGTTTAATTCCGATAACGTTGCTATGTCAAAGGAATTGTCGAATTTTATGAACCACTGCTGAAAATCTATTGCACCTATATTGTCTATTGAAATGTATGATATGTTCTAGTTTTAAAATTGATGTTCGGATGGTTAAGCAGGTAAAAATTATTTTTGGGAAGTCCAGTATTATAGAGGAAACTCTGTAGAATTTTCACGTAAATTTTGATACATGATCAAAGTGGTAATTGAGTTGTGTGATTAGAGGGTAAATGAAATTGAGAAAATGTTAGAGTAGTGTTAACTAAGCATGGTCGAAGAGCGAGTTGTTGAAATAGGTGTAAGTACCTAAAGTGAAGAGTATGTCCGTTGAAGTATAGAGTTGTCGAAATGAGTAATGTCTAAGTGTATTCCTCTAAGTTAGAGTGGAAGTGTCGAACTATTGAAGTGGTCAAAGTATAGTGTGATGTATATAAACTTAAGTGTAAAGGAGTGGGTGTAACGTAGGGAAGCCTAAACTAGTATTCTTTGAGATGTAAGTATTTCAGAGGATGAGAGACGCAGTCGAGCTTAGTAATGTTGAAACATAGCGGTGTCGAAGTGTTGTGCTGAGTAAGTCGAAGGGTAAGTCCATGGGAGTCGAGGTGTAGTGGCTAAAGGGTAGTGTATAAATATACCTAAGTACAGTCTTAGAGATGCCGTTTGATGTTAACATGATTCAGATTGTTGCTAAGCACCGGAGTCTTTGTTGTTATGGAACTCGGTGTGGGATTATTAGTAATGACGACGAGTAGGTCAATTAGATGAATGAGATAGGTTGGATTAGGAGGCCGAGTTCGGAAGTGAGCACCGGAGATTGGAAACTTAAAGAGGGTAAGCTAATCGCAAATCGTAGTTGAGGGCATAGTGCCCTACATCGGAATAGATGGTATTTGAGTAGTCGAGTAGGATCTGGATACCCTACGGGTTAGAATATCTGCTAAGAGTAAGAGTGTAGAGAAGGTGCGTGGTTTGTTACCGTAGTGTACGATAGATTATGATGAGTACGGTTAGAGGCGAGATGGAGTTGGGTATTTAGCCGTGAGTATTTTCGAGGACGAAAATATTCTAAGTGGGAGAGAGTAACGCCCCAAAATAATTTAATTGTTTAATTAAGTTATTTAAGGCTTGCAACATTTATTTAAGTGGATTAATTAAGTTGTGGAGAAATATTAGGATTGTTTAATTAAATAGAGGAGGTGTTTAATTAAATGGGGAGAGTGTGAATAGTGGCCCAAGTCAATTGGGCCTAGGATTAAAATTGAAAGAAATAAAAGGAATAGAAAAGGAAGAAGGATGGGCCGAGAGAGTGAAGGGAAAAGAATGAAAGAATTAATTGAATTAATTGAATTGAATGAAAGAAAAGGAATGGTGAGAGTGAGGACAGAGAGAGAACCGAGAGCGTGAGAGTGAAGGGAGGCGTGAAGGAGGAAGAGGAAAATGGGAAGATCTCCCTCATTTCTTAACCGGGTAAGGGGCTTTTCGTCTCTTTTTCTTCCGTTTTTCTCCCTCTTTCCATTGATACTAGCTTCATGAGCTAATTTCTCCTTAATCCTTTTTTTACCATTGATGAACCATTTGAGCTCAAAGTGGGGAAATTGAAGTTTGAGCATAGAGGAAGCTAGATTAAGGTTTGGGAAGCTCAAGTTAAGGTGGGGGAGGCTTGGGTTTCGGTTTGGAAGGTGGCTGGAGCGAATTGGTAATGAGTTCGCGTTTCGGAACGAAATTGAGCGCTAAGTTGTGAAGTTTTCTTGCTAGGAGATCTCATTTCAACAAAGACCTAAGGTTAGGGGATTCTCCATACATCTTTTATAGCTTGTAGGATGTGTATTATAGTGAGAATAGCTCTAGGAATGATGTGTTGTGTGACCTTGTGTTGATTGTGTGTTGATTGATGTTTGGAATGCTTGAATTTGGTCATAACATGTTGTTTGTGGTTGTAAGAGCATGAGTTGTGATTTATGCATGGTGTATGTTTGATGAAATGGTGATATGAGAATGAGTATGTAAATATGATGAATTGGTAATAAATATTTAATGGCTATGTTGGTGTTGTTATGTGAGAAATGAGTTGTTGAGAAAAAAATTAAGTTTGAGGTGTGTTGGGTGAGGTTTAGGAAGGGGGGGCACCAAATGCCTAGGCAAATGGCGCCTGGCTGGGTGATTGTGTGTGTGGCGGGGCGCGATTCTTTGGGCAACTTGGCGCCTGTTGTGTGGCGTGTGTGTTTTGTGCGTGTTGCAGGGGAGGGCGCCAGATTGCTAGCATGTTGGCGCCCGGTGCTGGTTGGTGGGTGTGGCTGTTTGGTGGTTGGTTATGGGGCGCCATTTGGCTGCCCCTTGGCGCCTAGGTACCCAAATGTGTCTAAGTGATGGTTTAGTCCCTAAGAATTAATTTAATCCTTGGTGTGACAATTTAGTCCCTAAGAATTAAATTAATCCTTGGCGCGACAAAATAGTCCCTTAGTGTCTAATTAGTCCCAATATGTCAAATATTTCCCTAAGTCCCTAAATTAATTTTTGGTGTGTCACAATTGGTCCTTAAGTGAAGAAAAGGTCCTTAGGTGGGATTTAATCTAATAAGTGTTAAGATGATGATTAATAAATGATGAGGTGATGATTAATAAATGATGAGGTGATGATTAATAAATGATGAGGTGATGATTATTAAATGAGGTGAATGGTGTTGTGGCTTCGCCAAAATGGTGAGTTGAATAATTGTGGTGATGAATTGTGATGTTGTGAATGCATTGTCATGGTGTCACATATTTCATATGCATTACGTGGTGTATGGTGAATGGTGATGTGGTTGGCCCGCCAGCCGACGGGATTTTGGTGATGAATATGGATCCACATGCATATTGCACACATGCATATACTCATACCTTCATAAAATATTGTAATGATTGATTCATCTATTATTGTGAATTGTGATTGCCTAGATGCTTTCTAATTATAATGCTTATCTGACTTGTTATAATTTATGTAAAGAGACTCACCCTAGCATTTTATGTTTGCTCGCTCTCGTGGCGACAAACAGTGATTCTGAGTGAAGGTACCATGCCTTCATGGGATGTTGAGTCGGCTCTGATCTAGTAACACCAGGGGATGGGTCTTAGTATTATTTTGTTATGGTTATGTATTAAACTGATTTTAAACTATGTATTGAGTATGTGAACTCAGTTTTATTTTCCGCTGCGCTACAAACTATTTGATGGATTACGTAAACACTAAACAAAGTTGTTTTGAGGGTTTTAACCCCCGTGACTATGTTATGCATTTTACACGCTTGATGCGTTTGGATTTTAAATATGTTTGACGTTATTTTCACTAAATGTACCACCCTCTTTGAGATGCGTGGGAAGATTTTGAAATACTCTGATTTTTGTTGATTAAATAATATTAAATAGAAGGGGGTGTTACACAAGTTATCCCCCAATTGGGAGGGTCCATTCAGAATCAAAGCCGTGGTCGGCCAAGGTGCATTCAAGCTAGAAAAACTCAACGGGGGAAATATCCCGAGGTCATGGAACGCTACCAACCTTCGGTTCTATTATAGCTGAGGATGAAAGAACCTTCGGCCTTCCCAACAGGGCCGAGGATGAAAAACCGATTCTCTGTTTTTGTATCAATAAATGTATTTTTGTAGGAAGCTTATAGCTCCCCAGATGTACTGTTACTTAATGAATAAAGAGAATCGAAGATTACACATACGTTTGAAGTGCCAAACTTATTTGCAATAAAACTTATACAAGCAATACGTGAATGCGTCTGAAAAACAAAGTCCCGAAACGGCAAGGACCGAGTAGTTGGCTCGATGTTGACCCCGGGCACCGAAGATAAAAGGACCTACCAAGTTTGGTCCGGACTGACGAGTTCGCGAACCCCTTGGAGGCACTTCACATGACCATGAAGCAGTTAGCTGAAAAGTTAGCCGCGGAGACATGCGAAGAAACCCTCTTTGTATAGCAACACACCGACCATGACTCATTTGAAAAGCAAGTTAAGGGATCGCGTTTGCTTAAGAAATCAACGAGTTTCTGGCAAAGAGGACCAAAAACAAGACCGCAGTAGATGTGAAAGCATCCCGCGGCACAAACCGGACGATCTTTCACGAAACCTCTTCCTCACATAATAGAGGAAGAGAAGCATAAACCCAGCGATGCAAGTCGTGTGGAAGAAAAATAAAACCGAGGAACATAATAAAAATAAGCCGCGATGAAAGCACAAGGCATGAACATATATCACGCTGACATGCTTCACAATACAGGCGAACAGGTCCATTAAACAAAGTTATGAAGTACTCCAGAGTTATCAAAATAGGAGGCAGAAGGTAAAATACCAAAATACAAAGTGTCAAAATATTCGTCAAAATATTCAAATTACAAACTGCAGGTCATCAAAGTTCAGATGAAAACAAATTAAGCATGAGGACCCTCGGAATGAGTCTTCTCGGAGTCATCGGCCACCTCCCCGGTACCGACCGCCAAAGTCCCGTCTGCCGGGTTCTCATTGGCCGGAGTCCCAACCGGCGACAAACCGTTCAACACTTGGTCTAACCCATCCAAGGTCCAAGAGGTAGTGTTGTTCCCCTCGGCACCGGCGGCACGCGGCGAGGTTTGGTTATCAAGAATGGGAGCCAGGATTTGACCATTGACCACCACATTGTCAGGATCAAACACTTGGGGATCCAAGGCGGGGAAATGCACTCGCGCTTGATCCAGAGCTAAATAGAACCCGCGGTCAAACTCTGCCACCACCTGGGAAGCATAGTCGGCAGCTTCCTTCTTGGTTCTCTCCAGATCGTTGTAAGCTGTGATCAGTTTCTCCTTATAACCAGACAACTCCTGCTCTTTGATCACTGCATCCTTCTTCAAACGCTCGTTAGCCTCCGACAAGCTCGTAATCTTCAAATCTGTTACTTTCTTGTGGTGTACATACTTCTTCAAATCTTCTTCCAAAGACTTCTTCTCCTGCTGGCAAGTACTCAGCTCCTTCTCCATAGCGTTCAGTCGGTCACCCTGACTACTTCCTTCGGCCATTAATTCCCCGTAAGCACTCTCAAAGTGATGGGCAAGCATGGAGGTCCAAAGACTGTAAGACTTGATTGCCACCAAACTTTGTCGAGGCCCCATTTTCTGCACCCGCTCCACATCACCAGGAATAGAAATCTGATTCAAGGCTTTTGTCAGCGGATACCGCACATCCCAGGCAGTCTTCATAGAACCACTAGCCGTCCCATCCTTTACCTTCTTTACATCTAAGATCTTCCGCCAAGAGGCATCCTCCATGTCCTTTGCGTCGGCCGGCATATTAGACTCAAACGATTTGGACTTGCCCCGGGCCGAAGTGGGGGAAGCGGGGTTCAGTACAAGTCTCGGCTTTTAAGGGGAGGAAGTTGGGCGGGCTGTTGAGAGCTCGATTTCCCTTTTCTTTCTCAAAGAAGAACATCCTTGCTGAGTTTTTTTAGCACCGAAGATCGGTGGTATACCCCTTGTTTCCGCCGCTCCTCGCGAATACGGCGTCTATCTTCCACACTCAATGTAGACATACCGAATAGTCCTGCAGAAACACGCCACAAATATAAAAGCAAAACCATCAAAATCATAAATCGCATGACAGAATAGAAAACACAAAGTTCAAGTATTTACTTAGGTATGCTATAAGTCCGGCCGAGTCGTCAACTTTCTGTATGATGTGGGATGCCCACGGTTGGTTACCCGATTGAACGTAAGACCAAATTCGGTCTACGTCCTCCTGATCAGCCGGGGATAAGCTACACCTCTCGATGGTAAATTTGTTGTTTGGGTGCGGAGTCCAGTAAAGGGGAAAGTACTCAACATTACTCTCATCAACTAACAAAAATGGGTCACGGGGTCCGGCTTCCAACCGAAAGAAGCTGTCCTTGAAAGATTTATAACTGCTTTTGAACACTTTCATAAAAGGCCTACGGGTGTGGTTACCAGGAGACCCAAATGAGGAGGATCTTTAACCGAGGAGCGCGAAATGAAGAAACTTCTCGGCGGTGACAGATACATTAATGCACTCACACATAATCTCGAAGGCGGCGTAAGCCCAACCATTCGGATGAAGCCGAGTCTGAGCCACATTTAGCAACCGAGTACCGCACAATAATATCAGGAGAAAGGAACTCTAATACCTAGGTGCTCAAACAAAGTTGTGTACATATAGGTGTAGGGCTTATTTCGACCTCAGGACAATCACACGGCCTCATCCGGATCTCATCGGCCTCGCCTCAAAGCAGCGCCTTTGTCGGTAGGATGACAAAAGGAGCGATCGATTCGCTCCAATGACTCCTCGATCACTAACACAGAGTGGGAGTCCAACACTTCTAAATCAATACTTTACGAATAACCGCTATGATCTTCAACATCCTCCCCACCATTGAAGATCGTTTCGAAGCTCCCCCTGTGGAACGAGAGGGTTCATCATCAGAGGCAAACAGAGTGTTCATATCCTGCACATTTCGCCTAATACAATCTAAACGACAGCGTGAACATTGCCTACCAACACAGGAGGCATTGCCACACCTAATTCCAGAAGTAACCTCTCCCTCACTATCGCTACTAATGCTTATTATAGAAACCATGAATGAATTTTGCAGGCGTAACTACGCAGTAAAGCCAAAAGACAGAAAGGAAGAGCAATAGAAACTACCAGGATTAAGGAAAATAAGCGTACCTGAAAAATGGTGGAATGACTCAAAGCGCAGGAAATGTAAGTGCGTCGTTTTTAGGCTAAGCAGAATAAGAAAAGAACGAAAGGGGGAAAAGAAAGAAGCACTTGAGTATTCAAATACCAACAAACATACTGATACTAATAGATGTGAAACTTGAAACTATAAAACTTACAAAAGTAGGGGCAGTATGGATAGAAGAATAGGGGCAGAAGGCTTCAGAAGCACTTCCCGTGCTTTTTTTCCTCCTCCATGCTAAATTAAAAATGCATAGATATAGAAATTGCAACCAAAGGAAATAACGTGCAGTTAGCTCAAAATGTTATCATTTTCTGTGTTAATTAAAAATGCATAGATATAGGGAATAATGTGCAAGATGCCAATCCCCCTAGTAGTACGAATGTAATTCTACTGCATAACTTGTGTGGTCTTGTCCTGTTGAGACACTCTTTATTCTCAAATCATAAATATTTTCTAGTCGTGGGTAACTTATGACCAATGCGTATGTCATAGGACCAACATCTTTTCTGCTCTTCTCGTTTCACATAACCATATAGAATAGAAAATAAATTTTGTCCATTTTTGTTGTTTCCAATTTTGAATCAAAAAAAGAACCTTGTTACCTAAATTTGAAGCTTTCATCCATAGTCAAATAGCATAAACACACAATAATAAAAATAAGGTGATTACTCCCATACCCATTCAGAGTTGGGTGAGTATGATCACACTTTCAAGCGAAAATAGACAAAATTGATTCAATATTTAATTTTATTTTAAAATATTTAAATAGAAAAAAATGTGTCACTGAGTGTTTTGCTTAAAAGTATCATACCCACTCAACTCTAGAGGGGCATGGAAGAAAAAACCTAAAAATAATTCAATAGCATCTCACCCAAGTTTTATTTTACTGAAAGGAGAAGTGAATCCAATGTTCAACAAAATTCCGTTTTATCATAATTCCTCACTGCATATGTTAGTCATGCAAAAAAAAAGAACTAATGATGAATCGTAATCGTATCAACTATTAATGAATGAGAGATTTGTGAAGGAACTACGCTCCTTCGACTTGGAAACGGTTTAGACCGCCAAAACATGATCTTGATTTTTAATGTTGGGAATTCTATAGTTGAAAAGTTTTCGTGATGAAAGTATGCTAGTAATTTGACTTTCTTTATTGAATTGAGGTGCTACTAATATAAATCACATAATACTAAACCAGACTAAAAGATTTGCAAGAATCTTTTTTAAAAGTATTGCTAGCTCAATAGTTACCATGGAATGATTCTTGCCGAAAACAAATAGAAACCCCGTAAGTTAAATTTTTTAAAGGAATTGTTAGTTCAATAGTTACCATGGAATGATCTAATTTTCCAAACAAACAATCAATTTGAAGACCCACCTTGAATACCTTGTAGATGCATGCATCTTAATATATTTTTATATCGGCGATATCATGCCATATTATTTATTAAATGTCTCTTAATAACCACTCTACGCCATACGCCATGATGCTAAGCATTCACCATTTTTGTTAGACGGAACACAAATTTGGTAGAACTTAGAAGGAACCAAATTAAAGCAACCAGTTAAACATTTTACAATTTATGATGATATAGGAATCAGGTTCATCACATTCCACAATTATCATTAGCAAATGCTCCTATAAGTAAAATGCGAATAAAAATATTAGTTTTCTTTCTTCAAACATTTAGATCAAGTACACATCCATTATTGTTAAAAGAGGAGAGAATTAAAAAGAATAATAGATCATTGATATACGTCATTATACAATATAGCAAATCAAACTCTATGTGTTGATCACCTTGATAGACTTTAAGCAAGAAACCTCATCTAGTTAACCTTTACTTTTCCATTCCATGTGCTTGATAACTCTATTTTATATAGAGTATTTCATATGTTTAAACTTAGTATTTGCTCTCTTTCAAGTAATAATAAAGAGTTTATATAATATTTAGTGTGATATATGATAACTTGAGTGATTTGAATGGTTATAGTTATTTATAGGCCATTTTGGATATATTGTGGTATGTTTGTTATTTTTGTTCAGTGCAATCTCAATGCTGTCTGCATCAAATGCTCCTACACTGATCCTGCATCAAATCTACACTACTTGGTGAATAAGCAGCCTGTTTCATATGCATCTACTTGCAATTGATGACCTCATGCTTAGTCTTCTGAAGCCATCCCACCTTGTATAGTAGGCGCCTACCATTCACACATAGCTATAGGCATAGCTTTGAAGAGTCACCAACATAGGGACACATGTTCATACATCATGAGACCTCCCTATACACTTGTCAAAGATCTTATCCTTGCAAACAAGCTCTTTGAAAGTAACTACTGACTATGATCCACTCAAGATTACTTCAACATGAAGGAAGGAAACACCTCTCTTGAAGGCTATAAAAGGACCTCACATC
The DNA here is from genome assembly GCA_020916435.1 of Oxytropis ochrocephala. Lineage (NCBI taxonomy): Eukaryota > Viridiplantae > Streptophyta > Magnoliopsida > Fabales > Fabaceae > Oxytropis > Oxytropis ochrocephala. Next base: position 5,086,973 of record CM037089.1, read on the forward strand.
TTCATTTGGAAATATATCACAATCCATAAGTTAGATCAAAATTTCAATATACATAGTTAGTTTTTATATTTTTAGAGGAAGAGAAAGGAATTCATAAATCCTCCTTAACTCATTTTCATAGTGTTTGTATAGTGCTAAGGAGTAATGCTAATGCATTGCTAGAAGATTTCATACAAATGTTTTCAACATTTGTAACTTTACTCTTGTTGTTTCTCTTTTGTGATTTCTGTATATATAAACATGGTCTATTCAGTTTATATATATCTTGCAATGTCTCTTGTTAGCTAAACCTTTCTTAGTTGGAATGTTCTAATCATTTAATGAGCTTTTAAGTAAGTATGATGCATGTATGTATGTTTGTACTTTAGTTCTTGCTTGATAATTTTTCCAAACTTATTTTAAACTTGATCACTTAGAATAAGTAAGATTTGTAAATGACCAGAAATGGCTTACAATTAAGAACTCAAGAACTAATATGGGTGAGTGTTTTACATAAAGAAAACTTTGTGAAAACCATGCTAAGTCCTAGAGATAGGATAGTATAGTCCATAGGATAATTGTGGGTACTTAAAATACAAGAGTGAATTTATTTAAGCAAATTGGATAATTGTTAGGAGGCAAGATTGGCACTAACACCCCTTTCTTTACTGCATAGAACAAAGATCATAAGAGCTCGTAATGATACTCTGAAGAAAGTGACCGAAAGACACATAGCTAATGCAACAAAGATTCGGTCAAATTTGCATTACATACTGCATCAAACACTTATAAGTAAATTACTTGATGAAAACATTCCAACTAGCTTTTCTCTTTTACACTATCAACATTTTTACTTTGCTTTCTAACTTAGTTGTGATCATCAAACAAAAACCAAAATTATTTTGTTACTTTGTTACTTTACACTTTATTACTTTATATTAATTTTAAAAGTGAGTTTTTCAATCTCTGTGGGTTCGATCTTTTTACTAATTGTTTTTGGACAGTGTATACTTGCACACAAGTGTATGTGATTTCCATGCACCAGTGCCATATCGTAGCAACATGTGACAGATCTTACTATGTGCGGCAAAAAGTAATAGTGCCGAGTTTTTAGACAAATATCATCATTTTTTATTCACCAACATCTGATTCAAAATACAAACACATGACTATTATGCATTTTCCCCACGTACACATAATCAAGTGCAAAAAGAAAATAACCAAAGGCCACAAAATGCTCCACTATATTATGAAACCACAAAAAATCATGAAAGTCATAGCATATAAAAGCAAAAGTTTCGCCCATACCTAAGGGGAAAATGAGTTATCATCATTGAAACCATCTTCTGATTCCTGTAAAGTTTTGGTGAAGTAAGCCAAATCAACACGGTTCAAGTGACTAAATAGAAGCAACCAAGAAAAGAGGAAGCAACGTTAATGTCAAAACTATAAATAAAATAAAATAAAACTAAAAAACAGATGGATTATGATATATATGGGGGATAATGTAGGAAACACATTATTGAAAATGGCTAGAAGAGGAGAGATAAGAGAATTTGTTCATCAAGACGTAGCTCGTATTTTTCTTTCTTTGTACTTTTCTTTTTCTCCTTTATCGATAAGTATGTAAAGTAGTTTTTTAAAAATGATTTTTTTAAAATAAGTAATTTTCAGTATGTTATACAAACACAAAATAACTTCTCATTTTCTTAAAAACCTCTAAAAACTAATCTCTAGATTATTTTATAACAAAATCACTTAATTTTTAATTCATAACAAACTAGCCCTAAATTGTCCCTATGATATTTTTCAGGGATTAAATCGCCTTTTTAATCAAAAATAAAATAAAATAAACAAGTGTCAAAGCATTTATTTTTAACAAAGAAGTGTTGAACTTGTCGGAAAAAGAAAATAAAACAAAGAAGCATTGAAGGACTTGGAAATCCGCTGAACCGCTCCAGCAGCGTTCTTCCTCCTTCCGCATTCTATCTGCTAAAGCATTTTTTCACTTTCTCTTTTCTCCTACTCCATCGTTCTATTCAACCCTTCAAGTCACAACGCAATAAATAAATAAAAACAAGGTATTTCTCGTTATTCGATTGAATCTTATTTTCCAGTTTTTCTGAATAATCATCGTCAAATTTACCTTTTATACTTTCCCAATTGTTTTCCCCTTCAATCGATTAGGACCATGCTTATTGCAGATTTTTTTTTTCTTTCTATTTTTCTCTTTTTTTGGTTTGGCTAGGTTTCTGAATGTCTAATTTAGAGGAGGAGATAATGATTTCACCGGATTCAAAGAGATTAAGACTTGACGATGCTGAAAATGAAGACAGGCTTAGCGATTTACATGATTGCGTTCTTCTTCACATATTATCCTTTTTGAATGCCCAAGAAGCGGTTAGAACTTGCATTTTGTCTACCAGATGGAAGTATCTTTGGAAACGTCTTCCCACTCTCATATTGCGTTGTACAGACTTTTCAACTCTTAAGATTTTCACCAAATTTGTGTCTAAGATTTTATCATTTCGAGATGACTCAATGTCACTGCGCACTCTTGATTTTTCTCGTAGTGGTTCCATGGAGCTTCCTTTACTCAAAAAGATTGTGAAATATGCTATTTCACACAATGTCAATCGTTTAGGACTCTCTGTCAATTGTAAGATTGAACAAATTCCAACTTCTATATTTTCATGTCAGACTTTAACACATCTTAATCTTACTATTTCCGGAGGTAGTGGGGGAGCATTGTTTCCAAAATCTTTGAATTTACCGGCATTAACCAGTTTGTCTCTATGGAATTTTGCCTTTTGCGCCGATAATGGTGTTGCCGATCCCTTTTCGACCTTTAACAAGTTGAATAGTTTGCTCCTTTCCGATTGTAAGGTAAGGGATGCACTAACCCTCCGCATATCAAGCTCAACGCTTGTCCGATTATCTATGTATAGTTACTTTTCAAACTTCTTGAAGATTGAGCTATGTACTCCAAGTCTTTGTAGATTGGTTTTTAGTGGTGTTCCTAGTATGAGATTCCAAGGGGCCAGTGTTTCTTCTGTTAAACAAGTGGATATTGATGCTTCTCTTGATTCAGATTGTGTGGATCCTGCTTATATTCTATTAGGGTGTCTGCTAGATTTTGTTGGTATAAAATCATTGGTAGTAACTGCAAGTACTCTTCAGGTACTTTACACTTCCTTCTTTATATGTGTTTTTAAATTTAATTTTGTCGTCGAGAAATTGACTTGCATTAAACTAATCCTATTCACACTCATCCATTACTGCTTAGGTTCTATCATTCATTCCCAATTTATTGAAGTCTAGGCTCCCTTTCTTGGAGAACATGAAGTCATTGAAAGTGAAAAACCAAGAACTTTCATATGGATTATGCTGTACTCTTAGAGATGCCAAGTTACAAAAAGCCAAGTCACGAAAAGAAGCTGCCAAACTAAAAAAGGAATTGAAAGCAAATTTTACACTGTCTCCACCCTTACCTGATGGAATTGTGGACTTCTTGCTCCAAAACTCGCCATCCGCAAAAGTTGCCATCGTAGGTCGTTCAAGGTGAAATATGCTTTTAATTTTTTAATGATGGATGGATTGTTCAAGGTGAAATATGCTTTCAGTTTTTTAATAATAGATTGTTTTAACTGGTTTGTTATAGTGGACTGTGAGTAGATAAGTTTAAATCCCCTTGGTAGAGAAACTGCTAAAGTACTCTAGTATTAAAAAAATCAATCTGTGGGTGAGGATAGCTAGATTAGAAGAGGATAATTTTGCAAAAAGAGAGTGATTGAGAGAGAGGGGTATCTTGTATTTTGAAGAAATAAGAATTTAGGGTAGTTAGGCCTCTTAAGGAGCCTAGTTAGTTTCTTGTACTCTCAACACTGTCAATAATATTGATTTTTTCCTACTATTTTCCTGCTAATCTTAGCCACTATCTATCATGATTATCGAGTGCAAAATTATTTAATAACAACATAGGAATCCTTACAACTCATATTGAGCTTTAAAGTTCCAAAACCCAATTGAAACATTATTCTTGCGCGCGCGCACACACACTGGATAGAGCACCGGGACAGGATGTGGGACGTGATTCTGCCAGAGCCAAGGAGTGGAAGCTGTATGTCGGTAAGAGGAAATACCGGTAAGAGAAGAATGTTGATATGTCCGGTTAGTTTAAAGGGCAGAATGTGGGTATAGCGGGCCAGATATATGGAATTGGATACAGGAAATGAAGGGAATGCTGTGTAGTCAGTTATTTATGTGTTTTTGTTAATCGTAGGAGAGATAAATTATCTTTTTCTCTTAGGAGCTATTTCTCTGGTATCATTTTTAAGGAGTCCAGTGCTCTAGTTCGACATTATCTAATACAATTACCACTTATTATTCACTCTAATCTTAACATTCTACACACAGATCAACAAACTGGTGGTGGAGGAGCGGGGACATTAACCGGGATTATTAAAGAAAAGGAACTGGATCTCATTTGCTGGATGTACAATGAGAGTATGTTCTTAACATATTTTGTATTTGAGAGACATCCATCCCTTTTGTCGAATCACTTTGATTTGAGGTGCTAGTCAGCGACTTTATCATTGTTTTACTTCAATTAAAGATTTGGCTTTATTTTTAATCTTCAAATTTCTCTCTTGAAATGTACGGTTGATGAATCTGATTGGGTTCACTTCACTCAATTGTACCATATTCAACATGGGGTAAAGACAACTAGAAGGTTGATATTTCCAAAACAGACATTCTTTTGTTTCATTTGATGTTAATTGATTTCCTTATGTAGTAGCGTATAGCCTATTGCATGTTAATACATTATATATCCATACTTTACATCGAATATAAAACATACGAGGAATTTTGGAATTGATTATTTGTTATTTGATTATTTCCCAAATTGAAAATGAAATTAAGAACCGAAATCTGGTAAAAAAGAAGACAATATTTTGTTCTATAGAAGCTTGCTTAGGCATTTCATGTTTCTGCATAGGCAAGTAGTACTTCAGTCTTGTGCTTGCGTACTGTCACAAGTTAATTGGTTTGTGCTGAATGAATCCTCTTATGAATTACCTATCAGGCAGATGATTGTTTATTATTGAAAACTATACTTAATATCACTATTTATGTATGGTTTTGTGTCCAAGTATGTATATAAAATGTATAAGGTGAGAACTAAAGAGGTGGAAGTTATTAACTGTTTTTGTTTTTGTTTTTATTGACAATGATCAAGATTAGCTCTTTTAGCACTATCACTTGATATGTTCCATGTGTAAATGTAGCACAACCAAAATTTTCTATCGTGTTTTTACTGTTTTACATTCCAAGTTCAACATTTAATATTTCTTATGGTTCATTATAGTTATCCCCGAGATTGGTGATACCGTAACCCCTAAAGTCTAAATCTTATGTATGGGTAAGAATCTTTGTCAAACTTTAGCCCTTATTTTGTTTAAATTTTATCTATCAATCACATCTTATCTTATCTCTATATATTAAGGCTGTAACGTGATTTTGGTGGGAAAATTTTTTTCCGCCAATTACCAATATACCCCTTATTTTGTATCCCATTGTTTACCAATATACCCCCACTCTAAATTTTTGGACCAACATACCCCCACTCTATATTTTGTACCCCACTGTTTACCAATATACCCCGACTATATCTTTTTGGACCGACATATCTCTGACAAATTTTTTTTTCTCCAACACTTTTTTTATTATCAAAATGTACCCTCATTTTGTACCCCACTGTTTACCAATATACCCCCACTCTATATTTTTGGACCGACATACCCCCACTCTATATTTTGTACACCACCATTTACCAATATACCACTCATTTTGTACCTCACTGTTTACCAATATACCCCCACTCTATATTTTTGGACCGACATACCCCTGACAAATATTTTTTTTGTCCAACACTTTTTTTTATCCACTTTTGGTGGGAAAATTTTATTCCCACCATTTACCAATATACCCCTCATTTGTACCCTACTGTTTACCAATATACCCCCACTCTATATTTTTGGACCGACATACCCCCACTCTATATTTTGTACCCCACTATTTACCAATATACCCCTCATTTTGTACCTCGCTATTTACCAATATATCCCCACTCTATATTTTTGGACCGATATACCCCTGACAAATTATTTTATTGTCCAACACTTTTTTTATTATCAAAATGTACCCCTCATTTTGTACCCCACTGTTTACCAATATACCCCACTCTATATTTATGGACCGACATACCCCTGAATTTTTTTTTTGGTCCAACACTTTTTTATCCACTTTTGGTGGGAAAATTTTATTCCCACCATTTACCAATATACCCCTCATTTTGTACCCCACTGTTTACAAATATACCCCCACTCATATATTTTTGGACCGACATACCCCCACTCTATATTTTGTACCCCACCATTTACCAATATACCCCTCATTTTGTACCTCACTGTTTACCAATATACTCCCACTCTATATTTTTGGTCCGATATACCCCTGACAAATTTTTTATTTGTCAAACACTTTTTTTATTATCAAAATGTACCTCTCATTTTGTACCCCACTGTTTATCAATATACCCCCACTCTATATTTTTGGACCGACATTGTTGCCTCATCCCACCAAGGGCTATTGTTGCCTCTTCGTCTTATATATATGTGTTGCGTATTTTTATACCTCCCTTATATAATGTTGATATTTTTCGAAACAACATCTGTAGGCCTGTTAATCACCTCCCGTGCATCGCACGGGCGTGTGTCCTAGTATCTAGTATATACTAATCGGCTTGTCACTTGCGCGCGCAAGTGACATTTTTTATTGTCCTTTTTTCTTTTTTTTTTGTTGCATTTTTTTTTACCATTTAAGTTTTTTTCTTTCTTTCTTTTCTATTTCAGTTTTTTTTTCTTCAGTTCTTTTTACTTCTTTTATATTTTAAGGAACTAGGGTGAAAGAGCAAATTAAATCTCTCACCGGTAAAACACTAAAATTGACAGTTGGATGTAATATAAAAATTCATCAATGATTGATATTTAATATTGGTTGATTCAATCTTAACCATTCACAACATTTTAAACAATATCCAACGGTCAATTTTAGTGTTTCACCGATGAGAGATTTGATTTTCTCTCTCACCCTATAAGCACTTTTACAGTCTCGAAAATTTTTAGATGTTTAAATATGCAAATTTTGTCCTTTAACAATAAATTCGGTGGAACTTTTTATAGATGTTATTTTATTGGTAATTTTCATCCATCCCTGCACAATACCACATGCTTTACTTTTTATTTATGTTTTTTTTTTATTTTGATCATTTCGGACCAATGGGTATTAAAACCACTCTTTAATTTGTGTTTATATTTTTATCTTTCTTTAATATTTGAGTACATTGTTGTTACATTGACTCCCGTGAGAACGCGCAAGTGACATTTTTTTTTGTCCTTTTTTCTTTCTTTTTTGTTGTATTTTTTTTTACCATTTAAGTATTTTTCTTTCTTTCTTTCTTTCTTTCTTTTCTATTTCAGTTTTTTTTTCTTCAGTTCTTTTTACTTCTTTTATATTTTAAGGAGCTAGGGTGAAAGAGCAAATTAAATCTCTCACCGGTAAAACACTAAAATTGACAGTTGGATGTAATATAAAAATTCATCAATGATTGATATTTAATATTAGTTGATTCAATCTTAACCATTCACAACATTTTAAACAATATCCAACGGTCAATTTTAGTGTTTCACCGGTGAGAGATTTGATTTGCTCTCTCACCCTATAAGCGCTTTTACAGTCTCGAAAATTTTTAGATGTTTAAATATGCAAATTTTGTCCTTTAACAATAAATTCGGTGGAACTTTTTATAGATGTTATTTTATTGGTAATTTTCATCCATTCCTGCACAATACCACATGCTTTACTTTTTATTTGTGTTTTTTTTTTATTTTGATCATTTCGGACCAATGGGTATTAAAACCACTCTTTAATTTGTGTTTATATTTTTATCTTTCTTTAATATTTGAGTACATTGTTGTTACATTGACTACCGTGAGAACGCGCAAGTGACATTTTTTTTTGTCCTTTTTTCTTTCTTTTTTGTTGTATTTTTTTTTACCATTTAAGTATTTTTCTTTCTTTCTTTTCTATTTCAGTTTTTTTCTTGATGATTTTTTACTTCTTTTATATTTTAAGGAGCTAGGGTGAAAGAGCAAATTAAATCTCTCACCGGTAAAACACTAAAACTGACAGTCGGATGTAATATAAAAATTCATCAATGATTGATATTTAATATTAGTTGATTCAATCTTAACCATTCACAACATTTTAAACAATATCCAACGGTCAATTTTAGTGTTTCACCGGTGAGAGATTTGATTTGCTCTCTCACCCTATAAGCACTTTTTTTATCTCGAAAATTTTTAGATGTTTAAATATGCAAATTTTGTCCTTTAACAATAAATTCGGTGGAACTTTTTATAGATGTTGTTATTTTATTGGTAATTTTCATCCATCCCTGCACAATACCACATGCTTTACTTTTTATTTGTGTTTTTTTTTTATTTTGATCATTTCAGACCAATGGGTATTAAAACCACTCTTTAATTTGTGTTTATATTTTTTATCTTTCTTTAATATTTGAGTACATTGTTGTTACATTGACTCCCGTGAGTATTTCAGCCACATTTACAATCTTTGTATAACTACTCTTATTTTATCATGGGTTTTCCTTCAACCATGCATGATACCCCCTACGCGTTTCACTCTTTAATTGTATTGTTTTCTTTTCATTCTAATTATGGATTAATTTTTAATATTTGCATTTGATGAATGTAAATTATGTTATTCAAATTCTCTAGATTTTCTCTTCTTATTTTATCTAAGGAGGGTTTGTGTCTTTGTTAATGTTCCTTTTAAAATCGATAATCTTTTTATTTAATTTATATTTATAATTCAATTTTTATTCACAGTTATTAAATTGTATATTTTGCAAACTAACACCATTTGCCCAATGACATAGGCTACTATGGGGCACGGGTGTCGATCCCGTGCTCCTAAGTTTAATTCTCACAGTTGACAAACTCAGTGTTGGCCTGTGCGAAATTGCTTTCAAGCACGACGGGATATTAATTAGTCTTTATAAAAATTTAATTACTCGATTATACAATTAAATTTAGCCAACCCCGTGCATCGCACATGGTAGAACAACTTCAGTTCTGATGCCTTTACAAAAAACAAAAAAAAAGTAAAAGAAAAAAGAGAAAAGAGAAAAAAAAGAAAAAAAAGAGGAAATGCTGCAAAAAAAAAAAACAATGTCCCGCCAAAGTGACAAGATACGATGGTTTGATCTAAAAATATGTTCCGCTTATCTAGATATATCTGTCTCTTTTTTCTCTTTTTTTCTTTTACTTTTTTTTTTTTTGTTTTTTGCTTCAATTTTTTGGTTTTGTTTTTTATGTTTTTCTTTCTTTTATTTTTTTCCTATGTCATTTGTACAAAGTTTTCATCGTCTTTGCCAATGACTAATGTATGCTGAGGAGTCTGGCTGACCACGAGTATTCGACTTTGTCAGTCTGTGTGGTTCTCCCTCATTAGTGTTTTTACTACATCTAAGATTCTTTTTTTCCTTTTTTATATTTTATTGGGTACTTTACAGTCCCGAAATTTTTTAATTATTTAAATATGCAAATTTTCAGTGAAAAACGGTTTAGTTTAATGACAAAATATGTAATGTGTGATGCTAAACAATGTGATCTGGTGTAGTTGAGGGGCGAAAAGATTATTTTGTAACAAAATGCGTAAAGTGAAATGTTAAGCGGTGTGTTTAGGGTTACTTTATGTAACAGCCTGGGTCCTTTTCTATCTTAGTAGGCTGCCCAGCACTGTACATCACGACTTTCTCTACACCCAAGTAGAGTTTTTGCTTTCCGTGGGAATCGAACCTTCTACCTTGGAACTCAAGTACAAGTTCAATGCATTCCCACTACCAATTGGGCTACTTTCGGATGTGTCACGTGTCACCATGTAAGCTAAATTAGTTTTACAAGAAAAAATAGGTTTTTCCTTATATGTATTATTTTAGAACGATCCAGTGGCCCACACGTTTGGCCATGAGTTTTTAAACAGATTTTATTTCCGTTTGTTTATTATTTATTTTTTCTTCTTTTACTTTTTTTTCCTATGTTATTGGTACGTAGTTTTCATCGACTTTGTCAACGATTAATTTACGTTAGGGAGTCTGGCTGACCACGAGTATCCGGTTTTGTTGGTCCGTGTAGTTCTCCCCCAATAGAGTTTTTACCACATCTAAGGTTATTTTTTTTTATATTTTAAGACGCACTTTACGGTCTTCAAAAATTTTGACGTTTAAATATGCAAATTTTCGTTGAAAAATGATTTAATTTCATGACAAAATACGTAATGTGTGATGCTAAACAATGTACTTTGGTGTAGTTGATGGGAAAAAAAATTATTTTGTAACAAAATACGTAAAGTGAAATGTTAAGTGATGTGTTTAGGGGTACTTTAGGATTCAGGAAAAAAATACAATCCTTCAAATACCAGAAGGGTAGCTCACATGGTTGAGTGAAAGGGACATTGTTGGTGGAAAAACGTAGGCGTACGGGGTTCGAACCCCGCTCCCCTCTCCCCTCTAACAACTAACACACTAATTCCTAACCACTTTGTCTATCTAAAAAAAACAACTCCCTTATAAACATTCATAATACCAATTGACTATAGAGTCAAAATTTCCCCTCTCATAATATACAAGAGACAACACACCACAAATGTAGAATTTTTTTGATGAATAGCGTAAAACAACTCCAGTTCTGTTGTCTTTAAAAACAAATTAACTTTATATCAAATTAAATATAGTCAACCCCGTGCATCGCACGGGTAATAAGGCTAGTTATATCTAATGCCTCTTCGCATGCAATTGGAAATTGGCATCCAATTTGGGGGGAATAATTTTTTGGGCAATTGGGTTTCATTTTTTTTGTCCATTTTTTTTAAAGTTTTTTTCTTTCTTTCTTTTACTTTTTTTTGTTACCATCTTATTAGTGTGCCGTTTTCATCGACTTTATCGATGACTAATGTACATCGGGGAAGTTGGTTGCCCACGAGTACTCGGTTTTGTTAGCGTGTGTGGTTATATCCTCCCAACAGAGTTTTACCGATGACTAATCTACATTTTTTTTATATTTTTATATTTTAAAGTTGGATGCTAAGTAGTGTGCTTTAGTGTATTTGATGGAGACTAAATTATTTTGTAACAAAATGTCTAACGTGAAATGTTAGATAATATATTTTGGGTTAATTTAGTATTAAATTTTTTTTATCTATTCAAATACGTCGTTCGTCAGTAATCTATTTGATGGAAAAACAATTTGGTGCTAAAATACATAAAGTATGATTCTAGGCAGTGTGTTTTGGGGTACTTTAGAATCTTAAAAAAAATTACATGTTCAAATTGATATTTTCTTCTTTATTTAGATAATTTCGCATCAAGAAATTGGGTTTTTTTGGTACATTTTTTTTAAGTTTTTTTTTCTTTTACTTTTTTTTGTTACATCTTATTAGTGTGCCGTTTTCACCGGCTTTATCGATGACTAATGTACATCGGGGAAGTTGGCTGCTCACGCGTACTCGATTTTGTTAGCGTGTGTGGTTATATCCTCCCAGAGTTTTACCGATGACTAATCTATATATTTTTTTATATTTTTATATTTTAAAGTTGGATGCTAAATAGTGTTCTTTAGTGTACTTGATGGGGACTAAATTATTTTGTAACAAAATGCGTAACGTGAAATGTTAGATAGTATATTTTGGGTTACTTTAGTATTAATTTTTTTTATCTATTCAAATACGTCGTTCGTAAGTAATCTATTTGATGGAAAAACAATTTGGTGCCAAAATACATAAAGTATGATTCTAGGCAGTGTGTTTTGGGGTACTTTAGAATCTTAAAAAAAATTACATGTCCAAATTGGTATTTTCTTCTTTATTTAGATAATTTCACATCAAGAAGTATTAGAAGCATAATTAAATTGATATTTACTTTTAAATCAATCTCTGTATGAAACTTACGTAAGTGTTTAACTTTTTAATTATGTTGTCTTCTTTTCTCTTTAGATAATTATGTTATTATAGGTTGTTGTTTATTTTACAACTTTAAACTGATTTTGTTATGATTTCATCTAATCTGTGTGATTAGGCTATTGTTTATGCTCCAATTTTAAACTGTTTGTGTTGTGACTTGATCTAATATGTGTGACTTTTGTCTTTAAATGTGATGTCTTTCTAATATTTAGAATTTGTTTAGTCAAAAAAAAATACTTAGATTTTGTTTGATGTGTGCACATTACGTTTCGCCAAACATTCAAAAGATGAAAAATACATAACAGGAGCCACATGGTGTCCTTTGTTAAGGGGAAAAAACTGCGAGTAGGAGATTTGTTGAAATTGGAAATTGGTGACTCCCCTTTGACTGTTTTTGTTGATATCATTAGGAAATCTGGTAGAAATAATTAACTGTAGTACTTACCTTTCTACTGAAACAATAACCTTTGGCTTTTAAATATTCAAACTGCCGGATATTCATTAACAAATCTCTATGTTTTTAAACTATTTTAAACATACTTATTATTATTATTCATTCTTCCTATTTGTTTCATATCTAAGTTTAGGCTGAAAGAATTTTTACTTGGCCTAAGCTATTCTTTGATTCTGTTGTGTATCACATATGCATGTCTTCAACAAATATTAACATTTAATCATCACAAACTGTTATTTCTACGTGCTTTTATTCCAATGTGTGTATATATATATACACACACACATACTTGACATGCATTTTTAATGTCAGGCGGGAATAATTTTTTAGTCTACATCTCAATTTTTTGTCCTTCAATTGGATTGTTTGCGTACGCCATTTTGCCTATTATTTTCGCACATTACAATTCAAAACAATTATCACCAATTGATTCTTCAATACGTTTCCCACAAGAAAACTCAATAAAACAATCACCAACCAATTATTCCAATTGTTACCATCTTATTAGTGTGTAGTTTTCATCGGCGTTATCGATGACTAATGTACACCGGGGAAGTTGGCTGGCCACGAGTACTCGGTTTTGTCGGCGTGTGTGGTTTTATCCTCCCAACAAAGTTTTACCGATGACTAATCTACATTTTTTTATACTTTTATATTTTAAAGTTGGATGCTAAATAGTGTATTTTAGTGTACTTGATGGGGACTAAATTATTTTGTAACAAAACGCGTAATGTGAAATGTTAGACAGTGTGTTTTGGGTTATTTTAGTATTCAGAAATTTTTTTTAACTATTCAAATATTACGTTCGTCAATAATCTATTTAATGGAAAATCAATTTGGTGTCAAAATACATAAAGTGTGATTCTAGACAGTATGTTTTGGGGTACTTTAGAATCTTAAAAAAAAATTACATGTCCAAATTGGTATTTTCTTCTTTATTTAGATAATTTCGCATCAAGAAATTGGGTTTCATTTTTTTGGTCCATTTTATTTTTAAGTTTTGTTTTTTTTTCTTTCTTTCTTCTACTTTTTTTTGTTACCACTTATTAGTGTGCCGTTTTCATCGGCTTTATCGATGACTAATGTACATCGGGGAAGTTGGCTGCCCACGAGTACTCAGTTTTGTTAGCGTGTGTGGTTATATCCTCTCAACAGAGTTTTATCGATGACTAATCTACATTTTTTTTTATATTTTTATATTTTAAAGTTGGATGCTAAATAGTGTGCTTTAGTGTACTTGATGGGGACTAAATTATTTTGTAACAAAATGCGTAACGTGAAATGTTAGATAGTATATTTTGGGTTACTTTAGTATTAATTTTTTTTATCTATTCAAATACGTCGTTCGTCAGTAATCTATTTGATGGAAAAACAATTTGGTGCCAAAATACATAAAGTATGATTCTAGGCAGTGTGTTTTGGGGTACTTTAGAATCTTAAAAAAATTACATGTCCAAATTGGTATTTTCTTCTTTATTTAGATAATTTCACATCAAGAAGTATTAGAAGCATAATTAAATTGATATTTACTTTTAAATCAATCTCTGTATGAAACCTACGTACGTGTTTCACTTTTTAATTATGTTGTCTTATTTTCTCTTTAATTATAATTTAAGTTTTCATGTGTACATTTTTTGGTATAAACTAGGTATCCTGTACGCGCAACTCTAGAGACTAATCCCTCGAACCGGTAAGACGCTATTATGGGTTAAGTTTTTATGGTTACATTAGATGAATATGGATAATGTTATTATAGGTTGTTGTTTATTTTACAACTTTAAACTGATTGTGTTATAACTTCATCTAATATGTGTGATTACGTTGTTGTTTATGCTTCAACTTTAAGCTGTTTGTGTTATGGCTTGATTTAATATGTGTGACTTTTGTCTTTAAATGTGATGTCTTTCTAATACTTAGAATTTATTAGTCAAAAAAAAATACTTATCAGATTTTGTTTGATGTTATTATTTACTGTTGTTCTTATGCTTATTTTCTATAGAGGTTTACTCAAACGATAATTCTAAGATACTATCAAACGATTGTTCAATTTGATTGTCAAAAATCAAACAATAATTCACGACCTGGCCTAACATCTCACATTTTAAAACAAAGACAAATCTTAAACTAAATGATAAATAAAAGATCCTATTGTTTCAACATGCTCTCTATCACGTCACCTGAGTTAACTAACTTGAATGTCTCTAACTTGAATTTCAACATTGGCATAACCCGCACAAAATTTCCCAAATGTTTACAACATTAATTGGATTATGTAACAAACTATAATTTAATAAAATAAATTCAAAACAATTTAAGTGTTTATTTTCAAAACTAATCTTTTGTCGAAGGTTGTCTTCTTTATGTAAATTGAGTATTCTCTGCGCGTAAATGCAAAGAATAATCACTTGACCCGGATAAGCGCAATGAGCAGAAAAACCTTCTCTCAAGAATTTTAACGTTGTTACATTCCTAATGTTGCATTTGAACCCCAAACCTGAAAAACACCCGAATCATCTCATCAAACGCTCTTAGGTTGTGCAGTTGTGTAAAAACTCTTTTTCAAAACCATGGGAGACACCTTTTAGTTATTTTCTTCTTTATTTAGATAATTTCGCATCAAGACGTATTAGAAGCATAATTAAATTGATATTTACTTTTAAATCAAACTCTGCATGAGACCCACGTACATGTTTTACTTTTTAATTATGTTGTGTTCTTTTCTCTTTAATTATGAGTTAAGTTTTCATGTGTACATTTTTTTGGTATAAAATGGGTATCCTCAACGTGCAACTCTAGAGACTAATCCCTCGAACCGGTAAGACGGTATTATGGGTTAAGTTTTTTTTGTTACATTTGATGAATATGGATAATGGTATTATAGGTTGTTGTTTATTTTTACAACTTTAAACTGATTGTGTTATGACTTCATCTAATATGTGTGTGAATATGATGTTGTTTATGCTTCAACTTAAGCTGTTTGTGTTATGACTTGATCTAATATGTGTGACTTTTGTCTTTAAATGTGATGTCTTTCTAATACTTAGAATTTGTTTAGTCAAAAAAATACTTAGATTTTGTTTGATGAGTCATTCGACTGTGACGTCATCCAACTGAGGGGTGAGTCACGGACGGAGACAAACAAGACGTTATAATATATATTTTTTTAAAAATGTTTTAGTGGGGATTCGAACCCCATCCTTGGGAGTGAAAGAGTT
Organism: Oxytropis ochrocephala; assembly: GCA_020916435.1. Classification (NCBI taxonomy): domain Eukaryota; kingdom Viridiplantae; phylum Streptophyta; class Magnoliopsida; order Fabales; family Fabaceae; genus Oxytropis; species Oxytropis ochrocephala. Next base: position 5,102,723 of record CM037089.1, read on the forward strand.
AGCGCTCTAACCACTGTACTATTTTAACAAAGGTAAAATATGTTTTTGGTCCCTACAAAATTGGGTCCTTCTAACTACATTAATGAAATATGTGTTTTGGTCTCCATCTTATTTTTCTGTTTTTATTATTAGTCACTGACGTTAAAAGATGCTGATTAGGCTAACAGAATGGTAACTAGACATGCCATGTGGACATTTTAATTGATGTGACATCCACATGGCATACTAACTCACATTTTTATTAATTATATTTTTTCACTTTAAAAAATAATAATTCTTAAATTTAGAAATTACAAAAGAAACAAAAAAAAGCAAATCTGAATCAGATGCTTCTTCATTCAACAACACCATCAAAACCAATGATTCATCAATATATAAAATATGTAGCAGATGCCTCTTCATTCATCAACATCAAAACCAACGATTCCTCAACATCATCTTTAATCAACAATTGCCCTTTCACCACATAAACATCATCAGATTCAACAAAAAGCATTTTTCTTCAACATTCTTCATTTAAATCCGTATCAGATGCTTCGTCATTCAACAGTTAAAGCGTGAAGGAGAGAGGAAGAAGAGAAAGCGTGATAAGGAGAGAGAGTGAGAGAGAGGGACTGAGTTTGTCCGTTTGGGGTTTAGCGAGTGTTTGGTTTCACGGTGGAAGGCTCAAAACGTGCGGTGACTACTGTCGAAGCGCTTCATGCTTGTTTGGGTGTTTTTCAACTCGGTTTTCAATCGCGATTTTGGTCCTCAAAGTCACGGCAATGCTGAAGCATAAATTTGTAGCTTCTACGTCAACAATAAAGCGCTTCACTCTTCATTTCTCCTTCAATTCCCTAAATGACCTTCACCCATAAATTTCTTTTTGCCATAACTCCTCTGATTCACCAACCTTTTATCACCATCCTTCACCAACCTTCATAACTCCTTCATCAATTCCTTTAATAAATTCATTCACCATCTCTCTGATTCAATTCCTTTCAACACCAACCTAGGATTACCTTCATAAATTCTTCAATAAATTCCTTCAACCATAAATTCCTTTTTGCCTTCAACAATTCCTATATAACACTGTGTTAGTATCCAGCAAACCACTCACCAGCGAAGGAATTTCCAGGCTTCCATCAAAGGAATTTCCAAGCTTCCAGACTTGTATGTCCAGGCTTCCAAGCGAAGGAATTTCCAGGCTTCCAAGCTTCCTCCAATTGAAGGTTAGTATGGTTATATGCTTAGATAATTTACCACGGGTTTATGACAATTTAGATTTTTTTATTAGATAAGCTCATGTAAATAAATATATGAGCATTGGGGCAAATGTTTCTCAAAAGAGTGGAAAGAGTGGAGAGAAGAGGAAAAGAAGAACCGGGGCTCCAAAGACAAGTAAGAGAAGAGAAAATGGTTGCTCAAAGACAAGTATGAGATGTTTCGGATGGGAAAACATGTTTTCCACACACTTTGTAGTGAACTAGTTGAACTTGGTTTGAAGTCCAGTAATCGCATGGGGGTTGAGGAAATGGTTGCAATGTTTTTGGTTGTTGTTGGTCATGGGGTAGGGAACAAAATGATTCAAGAAAGGTTTCAACACTCAGGAGAGACTGTAAGTAGAAATTTTCATCAGGTTCTTGTTGCTTGCCTTAAGTTGTCTGTTAAGTATATTAAACCTCAAGATACTATATTTCGTGATAGTCATGCAAAAATTAGAAGTGATCAACGGTATTGGCCATTTTTAAGAATGCTATAGGAGCCTATCGATGGTACACATGTGCCATGTGTCGTTAGTGCCGATGATCAAACCCGGTTTATTGGAAGAAAAGGACACCCAACACAAAACATAATGGCTATATGTGATTGGAACATGTGTTTCACTTTTGTGTTAGTGGGTGGGAAGGTAGTGCCCATGATGCTCGCATTTTTGACATAGCTCGACAAATGCAAACTTAAATTTTCCCCATCCTCCATCGGGTATGTTCTTTTTACATGGATAAAAATATTTTCCTCAATTATTAAATTTGTTCTTTACATTTTAATATTTTTTTATTAGGTAAGTATTATTTAGTGGATCTTTGGCTATCCAACACCAATGGGGTACCTTGGTCCGTACAAATGTGAACGTTACCATCTTCCTGATTTTAGGCGTTCACGCGGATTTGCAAATCATAATGAAGTTTTCAATTATTACCACTCAAGTTTAAGATGCACTATAGAAAGGACTTTTGGTGTATGGAAAAACAGGTTTGCAATTTTACGTCGCATGCCTAAATTCAAAATGGAAACCCAAGTTCAAATAGTCGTTTGCAACGATGGCTATACACAATTTTATCCGAAGGAATTACGAAATGGATATCGATTTTAGTCGTTATGAGGATGAAAACATAGACCTTCACAGTGATGATTATCAAAGACCAATTAACTTGGATTCATCTCAAATTTTAAATACCGCTTCTTCAAGAGAGATGGATCATGTTCGTGACTCGATTCGGGATCAAATTATCGAGTATAAGCAAAATAATTAGTCATTATCAAGATTTAGTATTGTATTGCACTTTAATTTATATTATCTAATTGTAATTTTAATTTATTAGATATTTTATGTGCTTACTTTAATTTTAATTGTAATTTTAAATTTAACTTTAAGTTGATACCCATTTTAGTAATTTTACATGTAAAAGCACTTTTGATCTAAACTATCCAAACAACAATGCTTGGTCAAAATCACTTTTCGGTAAATGTATCCAAACAAAAATCACGTTACATTCAACTCACTTTTAACTAAACTCAATTCTACAAAATCAATTCTGGCAAACTCAATTCTCCTCACCGTGCAACCAAACACACACTTAGTGGGTGAGATGAAAGTCAGTGAAACAAAGCCAGAATCGACCAAACTAAGGATAGGATCGAAATCAGAGGTCAATTTCGAGTCAGTATGTTGAATTTGGGGTCTTGCCGCAGTGAGATGAGGGAAAACGCGAATGGAGGAGTGAAGTTTTTTAGGTTTCCATGGAAGCTTGCTTCCGCAGCAGAGAGAGGGAAGAGGAAGAAGAGCATTTTATTTTTAAAAAACAACAAATTTAATAAAACATAAAGTTTGGTTAAAAAAATAGCCACATGGATAAAAATGTGGATGACTCCCAAATTTATTTGTGCCATGTAGATAAAAAAAGCAACATTGTACATGACAACTCATAAAAATGTTAGCCTAGTCAGCATCATGATAGAGAATGACTCATCTTTCCCTTTATTTACGGAACCAAATTGATATATCGTGATTCTAAGTTTCAAGCTATATTTCCTTTGCCAGACAAATAAAAAGAGTTCTTCCTCCAACTATCAAACAAGGAAAAGGAATGAAAAGAAGAAACGATCTAATATCAAAAGCGGCATTGCTATTTTTTACGAACTCTTTTCGTAATAAACCAATAAGCAAACATGGGGTTCATCCATCATGCCAGCCAGTTGATACATAACTTTGTCACAAGTATAATTTATTAAGGGTAATTTTGGAAGAAAGTAATTGAATAACATTAGGTTCGTAAAAATAACAAGTTTTAAGGCAAAATTTGAAGGCTAAAATATCTAAAGATTTAGGACGGAGAGAGCACTAGTTACTAGACTCACAATTTTTTCGAGAAATAGAGAGTTTGTCAGTTGCCACAACAATGAGACTAAAGTTTTTTTTTTTTTAGATTAATGAGACTAAGGTTTTGTTTAGCAAAAAGTAGCGAATAGTGGATAAACTAGTGGATTAAATTTAAAGTGTTTGATAAAATTAACGGCTGAAATAATTTATAAAAATAAAATTATGTAAATAGATATTTGTAATTAATGCTTAAAATAAAAGAAAAAATTCATTTAATGAAAGATAAATGAGAAATTTAAATAAAGTAACGAGCGTAAAATTAAGAGAGAAAATGAAACACTAATAACTATAAACTCAAATGCTACTCCAAGTAGCGTTTAAAAAAACACTATAACTTAGCCCAATTGGTAGTAAGAATGCATTGAACTTATACTTTGTTAAATCATCAGCACTCCATTGATGCTTCACACTCCATCAACAAGATGAACACAAGATCAGAGAAAGGAGAGAGATAGAATATTCAGTTGGAGGGAAAAACAGAATTGTATTGAATGGTAGTTACTGTACAACTGTTTTATCAATTTAGGGATTTAATACCCTTTACAAGCAAATTCCTGAAGTGCCCCTATTTACAATGTAAAAGGACTACAATACCCTTGCTCCTTATTGTATTATATCTAGCTTGTGAAATTAGCTATATTACAACAGCCTCCCCTAATTTCACAATGTTACAACATGATTACAGCAGTAATATTTACATCAGTACAAACATACACAAGCAGACATTAAATTGAATTACATTGAGTCTACTTCAAACATCTCCATTCCCAAGCAATTTCTCAGTTTAGCAAACTGATCAGCCTTGAGTGCTTTAGTTAGAATATCTGCAGTTTGTACCTGTGTGTTGCAATAGCAGACTTCCAATATATTCCTTTCAACTTGATCACGCAAAAAATGAAATTTGGTCTCAATATGCTTGCTTCTCCCATGTGAAACTGGGTTCTTAGCAAGCATTATTGCAGACTTATTATCAATGAACATCTTTACTGGTTTGTCATCTGCAACATTTAACTCGGACATAATGTGATTTTGGCCATATCTTTGCTGGCAAGCAGGCTGCAGTGGCACCAGAACATATTCGGCTTCGCATGATGAGAGGGCAACCACTGGTTGTTTCTTTGAACACCAAGATATAGGTGCTCCATAGCATATAAAGACATACCCTGTTGTGCTTCTACGATCCACTTTGTCCCACTTTTGATCCATCATGCGAATATCCCACCAAACCACTGTGCTTGAGTTCTGGTTTTGTTGGAAACAAAATGCCATATCTGAGTGTACCCTTTACATACTTGAGTATCCTAATTGCTGCTTGATAGTGTGATGTTCTAGGCTTCTCCATAAACCTACTAACCATTCCCACTGCCCAGCATATATCTGGTATTGTATTGCACAAGTATCTTAAGGATCCAACTAATTGTTTATACAATGTAGGATCTACACATTCTCCATCAGCATCAATCTCTAACTTCTGGTTCACCTCAGCAGGTGTTAGAGCAAGTTTGCAATCCATCATGTTGTATCTCTTTAATATCTCACCGGCATATTTCTTTTGGTGCAGTATAATTCCTCTAACAGTATATAGAAATTCCATGCCTAGGAAATACACAACTTTTCCCAGATCACTCATTTCAAAATCTGACATTAATTTCTTCTTCACAGCATCTACCTCATCTCTACAGTCACCAGTCAATAGGATATCGTCTACATAGAGGCAAACTAAAGTCATTTTACCTTTATTAGACATCTTCACATAAATCCCATACTCAACACTACATTTCTTAAACCCATAGTTGGAGAAAAAGGCATCAATTTTCTTATTCCAAGCTCTTGGAGCTTGCTTAAGGCCATATAGGGCCTTGTTCAGCTTATACACCATGTGCTCCTTGCCTTTTACTTCAAAGCAAGGAGGTTGTGTCACATAAACTTCTTCTTCCAATACACCATTCAAAAAGGCTGATTTAACATCTAAATGTAATAGAGTCCATCCTCTATTACAAGCTAGTGCTATCACCAGCCTTATTGTTTCGTGTCTGGCTACAGGAGCAAACACCTCTGAGTAGTCCACACCTTCCTTTTGCAAGAACCCACGGGCAACCAGTCTTGCCTTATGCCTTGCTACTGATCCATCAGGTCTCAATTTTACTTTGAAGACCCCTTTTACAGTTATAGCTCTCTTATTGGGAGGTAGCATAGTCAAATCCCAAGTGTTATTCTTCTCAATTGCATTCAACTCTTCCTTCATTGCATCCTTCCACACTCTATTCTTTACTGCCTCTGTGTGGCTTATTGGTTCAATATCAGCTGACAATGCAAGTTGTAACAAGTCACCATCACTGTTGATTAAGTTGTCAGTGACCAACTCATAATCAGCTAGTCTACTTGGCAAGTTTCTTTGCCTTTGTGGTCTATTCTGCACTTGAATTTCACTATCAGATGCTGAATTAGTATCATTATCATGTTCTTGTTCCTCATTTTCAACTGGTGTAGTTACCTCTTCTGGTACTAGTGCAGTTTCAGTTTCTTCTTCAAGTCTCACTGTATTAATTCTGGTTTTTTCAACACTGTCAGAATTCTAGTTCCACATTTCTGCTTCTTTTACTAATACATCTCTACTCACCTCTATTTTATTTGTAGTAGGACTGTATAGTTTGTAACCACCAGTGGAATGATACCCTACAAGTATCATTGGACAACTCTTGTCTTCTAGTTTTCTCCTTCTTGCATCCGGTATGTGCTTGTAGCACAAAGCACCAAATACCTTCAAATGTGCAACATCAGGTTTCTTACCACTCCACACCTCTAATGGTACCTTATCCTTTAATCTTCTAGTGGGACATCTGTTCAAAATGTATACTGCAGTAGAAACCGCCTCACCCCATAGTGTATTTGGTAATTGCATTTGTTTGAGCATGCATCTTACCATTTCAACTATCATTCTATTCCTCCTTTCTGCAACACCGTTGTGCTGGGGTGTGTAGGGTGGAGTAACCTCATGCTCAATACCCTGCTCCTCACAGAATTCTTTGAATTGGGTGGAGGTGTACTCTCCACCACCATCACTTCTCAATATCTTTAGCTTGCAGCCACTTTGTCTCTCTACGTAGACCTTGAACTTCTTAAACTGTTCAAACACTTCACCCTTTTGCTTGATTAAGTATACCCAAATCATCCTTGTAAACTCATCAATGAATGTTACAAAGTATTTGTTCCCACCTAGAGAGGGTACCTCAAATGGTCCACACACATCAGAATGTATCACATGTAGAGCCTGAGTTGCCCTGTTTGGTAATTCTGCTACAAATGGTAATCTTCCCTGTTTGCTCTTCATACATACCTCACATGACTTGTCATTTACAGTCACCTTGGGCACTCCAACTACCAGTTCCTTGGACTCCAACTGACCTAAACTCCTATAGTTTAGGTGTCCATATCTTTTATGCCACAATTCACCATCTATCTCACTGTCAGTAGCACTCAAGCACTTAGTATCACTAGCTTCAATTTTATCTTGAAAGTTCTATTCTTCTCAAGTGGAGATTTGAAGAGCAGCCTTTTCCTTTGATCATATAAGATCATTTCACCATCTTCCATGGTCACTGAATATCCCTTTTCTAGGAATTGCCCCACACTCATCAAATTTCCTTTCATTGTTGGAACATACCAAACCTCCTCAATTAGCACTGTCCTGCCATCACCTAGTTTAACTAGAACGTTCCCCATACCTTCTGCACTTAGGTACCTACCATCTGCTAGTCTTATTCTAGTCTTCTTAGAGCTGTCAAAATTAATCAACCACTGTTTATTCCCTGTCATGTGGTTTGAGCACCCTGTATCCATATACCATATCTCAACAATGGTGCCATCATCAATTGTAGTTACCATCAAAAGGACTGGTTCATCATCACTATCCCCTTTGGCAATGTTTGCCTCTTCTTTCTTATTTTCCTTATTGGACCAACACTCATCGGCAAAATGTCCAAACTTGTCACAGTTGAAACATTGCACCCTCTTCTTATCAAAACCCCCTTTCTTCTTATTGAAATTCTTGTTGTTCTTACTACTAGTGTTAGATGATTCAGCCTTGTTCTCACTGTTACTATCACCTTTCTTGTAATTTTTCTCTAACCACGCTTGCTTCTTAGACTTCCAGTTTGAATTATTATTATAATTCCCTTTCTTGACAACTTGAACCCTAAGTGCTTCTTCTGTCTCCTTTTCAACAGTTCTACTATCCACTAATATTTCATGAGCTTCTAAACTACCTTGTAGTGTGTCAATTTTCATTGTGCTAGTGTCCTTAGATTGCTCTATAGCTACTCTAATATGATCAAATTTAGCGGTTAGAGAACGGAGTACCTTTTCGACAATCATTTGTTCTGATACTGATTCACCGCAGGTCTTCATTTGGTTCGTGATGTCCATTACCTTCACAACGTAGTCTGCCACCTTTTCTCCTTCTTTCATGTTCAGGTTCTCATACTTCTTCCTTAGCGCCTGTAGCTTCACTTTCTTGATCGAATCATCACCACCGTAGCATCGTTCTAATATATCCCACGCAGCCTTTGCAGTTTTAGCCTCTGCAATATTTTCAAACACCTTTACATCCACGCATTGATGGATGTAAAATAACGCCTTTTGGTCCCTTTTTCTTGTCTCACGTTGCGCGTTCCGTTGAGCCTCTGTAGCACCTTCCCCCACCGGAGTATAGCCATCATCCACTAGCTCCACCACGTCTTGCGCACCGAAGAGAACTCTCATTTGGATCGACCATCGGTTCCAATTTGTTCCATCGAACACCGGTAATTTGGTATTCAAGCCACCACTCCCTCTGTTCATCTCCAATCTCTGTGATTTCACTCAAATCGCACTCTTTCACTCGTGTTTCCCAACCCTAAGAATCAAGATTCTGATTCTTTTTGATTTCGTATTCAATTCGATGTGAATCAAAGCCGAAATCGTACATGCACACACCTCACAAATCTCTCGTGTTTCCCTAAGATCGACTCGCTCTAGATACCATGTTAAATCATCAGCACTCCATTGATGCTTCACACTCCATCAACAAGATGAACACAAGATCAGAGAAAGGAGAGAGAGAGAGAATATTCAGTTGGAGGGAAAAACAGAATTGTATTGAATGGTAGTTACTGTACAACTGTTTTATCAATTTAGGGATTTAATACCCTTTACAAGCAAATTCCTGAAGTGCCCCTATTTCCAATGTAAAAGGACTACAATACCCTTGCTCCTTATTGTATTATATCTAGCTTGTGAAATTAGCTATATTACAACATACTTGAGCCTAGAGTTAAAGGTTTGATTCTCACAGAAAACAAAAACTCTACTTGGGAGTAGAGTAGCTCAATTGACAGTGGGAATGCATTAAAGTAAAAAAAAAGTGGTCACGTGGCATGTGCGAAGGATAAACGCAGCTGTTGATGTTCCCACTCTCTGGGGTGCTCTTGGATTCAGGCCATATCAGTAAACCCATTCATAGGAAGAGGTTGTTATGGAAAGTCGATATTAATTTTTGTTCAAGAAAAAGTTGATGTTTAATTGCAATAATAGCAACTAGTATTACTATATTTCCATTCCCATGATATACATTTTGTAAACAAAAAAAAAATTCTCTTCTCTTACGCCATGCCTATTGCTCTTCTCACACATGACCCCATTTTGTTGAAGAATTCCACTTTTGTCCCTACTCCCATTACAGAGCCTCGCAGCGCTTTTTTTCATTCATGGGCAGCGCTTTTGAGCGCTGCTGAACGTGGCGCTGGGTATTCCACTCCAACAATGGGCAGCGCATCCTAAAAAGCGCCACCCATTGCCCAAACACGTCCTCAAATAGGCAGCGCTGCCTATTGCCCAAACACGTCCTCAAATAGGCAGCGCTGCCTATTGCCCAAACACGTCCTCAAATAGCTCGCGTCGGAGGGGGAAGACAGAGTAACAGGGGGAAGATGAAGAGTGGGAAGAGAGGAGAGGGGGAAGACAGAGTAAAAGGGGAAGGCGAGAGGGGAAGACGAAGAGGTGCGTGAGAGAGAAAAAGAGAGAAACATAAACTCAGTGTTTTTTAAAAAACACTGGGTATTGGGAGAACGTGTGACCCAATACCAGTGTTTTTAAAAAGCTACTGGGTATTGGGAGAACAGCGTGAAGCCATACCAGCGTTTTTAAAAAGCGCTGGGTATTGGGAGAACAGCGTGAAGTCATACCGGCGTTTTTAAAAAGCGGCTGGTATGACTAGTGCGTTTAAAGAGGCGATGGATGCATTTTTTAAAAAAACACTGGGTATGAGTTAGCTGTTTTGGCCATCCACGGCGTTTTAACTTAAAGCGCTGCTTATAGGGGCGCCCTTTTTTAGCCATTCTGGTGTAGTGTCTCATACACCTTTTCAATGCGTTTTGATTGAAATTAATCTCCTTCAAATTTCTTAGGATCCGATTTCGATTACTTGTACGCCAATCTAATCGTGACGACGGTTCTCTGAGGAACTGTTCGTCTCCGTTTATGTACGAATGCGACAGTTAAGGACGCTACAGTGTAGCGGCTACACTACTGATATTGATTTGTTTATTTTTTTATGGAAACGCAGTAGAATCTTCATTTCATCTTCCTACGCTATTTGCTAAAGATTTACGAGCATTTAAATTTTCTTCAAACCAACCTGCTTTTATTTTCTATTTAGCTTGTTAGTTGTTATTTTGTTTGATTAATAGTATTAGCTTATTAAATAAATCAAATGTCGTAGTCATCGTTAAAGAGTTCCTCCCAACAAATGTTTTTCCATACGCATACACACAACCAAAGATCGAACCCAAGACCGAATGATTAAGAGACCCAAATATCTACCACTTGTGCCTCATTATTTGGAGCGTATTCTTTGTTGTTTACGTAGCATTCCCCTTTGTTAACGTTCTCTGTGTTGAGAAATTTTTATGTGATATTTTTATGATTGCAAATGTTTGGTACTTTACACATTTAGGTATAAATAAATGCTTACTCACTAGCAAACTTTTCTGCTTATAGAACTATTCTTTCTTGTCCAAGAAGACAATATATGAGCGTTCAATTTTGGTTTTAAACAGTAGTATTAATGGACTATTGGTTTAGCGAGGAAGTTGTCAGTCACACTTTCTTTTTGTCACTACAGATGTGGATACTTCCTTGGCTCACTAGGTCTTTACCCGTTGCACCGTTGTAAAACTCTTCATCTGGTTTGTGGCAACTTTATTCTTGAAGCGGCATTGCTATTTTCTTTACAGAAATAACAGTAACTAGGACACATGCCCGTCTTTATGCACGAGAGAGGAGTGATGCGATTTCTGGATGTAGTTTGAAAAAACATCAACATTTTATAATGGGGGTATAAAAATACATAACATATATATATATATATATATATATATATATATATATATATATATATATATATATATATATATATATATATATATATATTTAAGAGAAGAAACAATAATAAATAGCTTGGTGGGATGAGACAACAATGTCGGTCCAAAAATATAGAGTGGCAGTATATTGGTAAGCAATGGGGTACAAAATGAGGGTACATTTTGATGAAAAAAAGCTGTTGGAAAAAAAATTATTAGTGGGTATGTTGGTCCAAAAATATAGAGTGGGAGTATATTGGTAAATAGTGAGGTACAAAATGAGGGGTATATTGGTAAATTGTGGGGTACAAAATATAGAGTGGGGGTATGTCGGTCCAAAAATATAGAGTGGGGGTATATTGGTAAACAGTGGGGTACAAATGAGGGATATATTGGTAAATGGTGGGAATAAAAATTTCCAGGAAAAGTGGATAAAAAAAAGTGTTGGACAAAAAAAAAAAATTGTCACGGGTATGTCAGTCAAAAAATATAGAGTGGAAGTATATTGGAGTGGGGTACAAAATGAGGGGTATATTGGTAAATGGTGGGAATAAAATTTTCCCACCAAAAGTGGATAAAAAAAATAGTGTTGGACAAATAAAAAATTTGTCATGGGTGTGTCGGTCCAAAAATATATAGTGGGGGTATATAAAAATGAGGGGTATATTGGTAAATGGTGGGGCACAAAATATAGAGTGGGGGTATGTCGGTCCAAAAATATAGAGTGGGGTATATTGTTAAACAGTGGGGTACAAAATGAGGGGTATATTGTAAACAGTGGGTACAAAATGAGGGGTATATTGGTAAATGGTGGGTAAATTTTTTTTTGGGAATAAAATTTTCCCACCAAAAGTGGATAAAAATAAATAGTGTTGGACAAATAAAAATTTGTCAGGGGTATGTCGGTCCAAAAATATATAGTGGGGGTATATTGGTAAACATTGGTGTACAAAATGAGGGGTATATTGGTAAATGGTGGGGCACAAAATATAGAGTGGGGGTATGTCGGTCCAAAAATATAGAGTGGGGGTATATTGGTAAACAGTGGGGTACAAAATGAGGGGTATATTGGTAAACAGTGGGGTACAAAATGAGGGGTATATTGGTAAATGGTGGGTACAATTTTTTTCCCCACCAAAATGACGTTAGTGTATTATATAATCGGAAACTATTAAGGCTGAATCGCCTTTAATAAAGGTTTTGGTGGGAAAATTTTTTTCCCCCATCTACTAATATATCCTTAATTTTGTATCCCATTGTTCACCAATATACCACCACTCTATATTTTTGGACCGACATACCTCCACTCTATATTTTGTGCCCCACTATTTACCAATATACCCCTCATTTTGTACCCCACTGTTTACCAATATACCCCCACTATATATTTTTGGATCGACATACCCCTGACAATTTTTTTTTCTCCAACACTTTTTTTTTATTATCAAAATGTACCCCTCATTTTGTACTCCACTGTATACCAATATACCCCCACTCTATCCGAGAACTATTAATACACAATCGTTGACTTCACCACTTTTGGTGGGAAAATTTAATTCGCACCATTTACCAATATACCCCTCATTTTGTACCCCACTGTTTACCAATATACCCCCACTCTATATTTTTGGACCGACATACCCCCACTCTATATTTTGTACCCCACCATTTACCAATATACCCCTCATTTTGTACCTCACTGTTTACCAATATACCCCCACTCTATATTTTTGGACCGACATACCCCTAAATTTTTTTTTTGGTCCAACACTTTTTTTTATCCACTTTTGGTGGGAAAATTTTATTCCCACCATTTACCAATATACCCCTCATTTGTACCACACTGTTTACTAATATACCCCCACTCTATATTTTTGGACCGACATACCCCCACTCTATATTTTGTACCCCACTATTTACCAATATACCCCTCATTTTGTACATCACTATTTACCAATATACCCCCACTCTATATTTTTGGACCGACATACCTCTGACAAATTTTTTATTTGTCCAACACTTTTTTTTTATTATCAAAATGTACCCCTCATTTTGTACCCCACTGTTTACCAATATACCCTCACTCTATATTTTTGGACCGACATTGTTGCCTCATCCCACCAAGATCTATTGTTGCATTTTCGTCTTATATATATGTGTTGCGTATTTTTATACCCACCTTATATAATGTTGATGTTTTTTCGAAACTACATCTGTAGGCCTGTTAATCACCTCCCCGTGCATCGTACGGGTAATCGTCCTAGTAGGGATTAAACTAGTTCACAAGGAGTTGGTTTAGTGGAGAGGTGAGAGAGACAATTATCTACAACCCATGTTTCGTACAACCCCCTCCTACTCACTAGAAATCAAATACCACATTTTATTCTCAAAATGCCCCTGAATTTGAAACATTTTTTTTAAACATTACGTTTTCGATCATCCGTGTGCCGAACGCAATCGGATTTGGCAGGGCCGAACATCCACCGTGCAATTTTTTCTTTATAAACCACTCAAACCACACACCCCCTCACACTCCTCCACTTTCTAACCACACACCCCTCTCATTCATCCTCCTCCCACCGTCGTTGTGAAGCTCCCACCGTCCTCCCTCCTCCTCCTCCTCCTCTCGGTAAGAATGCTTTTCACCTTCTCTGTCTTCCTCTTTTCCAATTTTTTTCTTTGTTTTTGCATCGTTCGACGTTTGTAGAGGTCAAACACGACCACCCACTGCGCGCGAAACAATACCGCGCATATCATGGTGTTAGATCTGCTTGACAACCGATCGGTCGAGCGTGGGTCGATCAAGTTCGATCTAGCGTGCGCCGATCAGTATTCAATTGTTGAAAGGCCGAACAGGCCTGATGCTGTGATTTTTACTTTTTTTTTCAGGTATGGATTCATTCAACGTCACCGTGGATAGATACACAGGGCAGATCGAACTCCCATACGACTTTGACCATGTTGTGCCCGAGTCATGTTCGTTTGTCATTGATATGGGAGAGGTCTCTTATGGTCGAAGTTGACACTGGGGTGTTCGTTAGCGCCTACAGCTTTGGGCGCCCGATTGACAGTGTCTCTTTGGAGATTACCTACATCGGCGGGGGGCACTTCGATGTTTCCGAAGCCCCCGAATCTGACATGATCTCTGTGTCAGAGAAGTCTAACAGTGATCCCGACTCTGACTCTACTGATGATGAGTACGAAATTCACAAACGGGCTCAGCTGGTGAGTCTTCTCACCATGACTCTGATGACGGTGAGTCTTCTCACCGTGAGTCTGATGATGGTGAGTCTTCTCACCGTGATTCTGATGATGGTGAGTCCTCTGTCAGTGAGTCCAGAGACTCCGACGATGCCATTAAGTCAGATGATGATATATGAGCCTTATGTATTTTTATTTTGTGTATTGTATTATTAATGAATGAAATAAAATTTTATTATACTTGTTGTTGTCTATTTTATTTGTTTTTTTTACTATTGTCAAACAATATAATCAAATAAACAACATAACCAAATTAATAAATAAACAACATAACCCAATTAATAACATAACCAAATAAACAACAACCTAAAGTAAGCAACTTGAAAAAATAAACGACATATAATAATAGGGGTCTAATAACAAATGAAACTACTGAGAGACAATTCACTCATTTTTGGGGAGTGTGCTCTCCATAATATTAATCACCTTTTCTGGTGTGCGTCTCGTTTTGACAAACAACTCAATGAGTTGACATCCCAATGGGGTGTTACAATGATGTTCCATCATTGCGCGAAGATCATTGTCGTTACGGATATCCATAGCTTCATAGCGGCGAGTGCCGTCTTCTAGACATAGGCACTTGCGGTAACGTATACGAGAGATGTCTTTACGCTACTCTCCCTCTTTGCAAATCTTCCTCTCCACCTTTTCCTTCAACTGGCTGAATGTAATATTTTTTTCCAGCCTACAGAAGCAGTTGTCGCGAGACTTAAAATAAACACCATCAGCATTGTTCTTGACCGTTCTAGGGCGATGCAATGCAGTTAGAAATTTGCCTGGCGATCTCTGGGTTGGGCACAACTGTCATTCATTTTGATATTCCATTTTAGTGAAAATCAACAAAGAGGGAGAGTGAGAATCACTGAAGTGTGAAAATCAGTAAAGAGTGAGAGTCTATTTATAATAGGAGT
Organism: Oxytropis ochrocephala; assembly: GCA_020916435.1. NCBI lineage: Eukaryota > Viridiplantae > Streptophyta > Magnoliopsida > Fabales > Fabaceae > Oxytropis > Oxytropis ochrocephala. Next base: position 5,117,932 of record CM037089.1, read on the forward strand.
GACCGAACGTGAGCCGTTGATTTAAAACGATCCGAACCGTTAAAATTATAACCGTTGGACACAATTTTCAAAAAAAATTGAATTTTAGGCACCAAATTGGATGGTGGGGACTGTTCGGCGCACGCTTGGTCGAACAGGGTCGACCCTAACTGGATCGAACCTAAATTGAGGTGTCTGGATCCCAAATTTCTCACAGTCTATTTTTCTCTCACTATATTTTTCACTGGAGTACAACTTAAGCATAAACACAAACAGAATATAGCTTGATAGCAGTACTCCAAAACCCTCCCTCCCCTATGTTGCACACAACCAAACTAGGCCACCACTTCCATTGGCAATCACAGGTTCATTCATTCATCTCTTAACGGTTGTTTTGAAACCGCGGTTCCAAACACAGGCTTAGTCTTTTTTTCATCAGTCCTACTCCTTGGTTTAAAATCGAGATCAGAATCTCCTTCGTCTTCATAATCAGTATCGGATTCCCTCCGAATCAGAATCAAACTCGTCCTCTTCAACATCATCATCATCATCTTCAGAACCTGTTCCCTTCCCTAGAACCTCTTTCATCAGCATCTATTGGCTTGCCAGTCAAAGACCTCTGCAAAATAGCCTCAAATACTGCTTGTTGGGATCCAGCCAATTTCAACAAAGTGCAATTAATGACAAACTTTGAAAAGTCAAAGTTGAGTGTAAAAATGAAATGGTTGATGAAAACAATTAAAACATGGTAAAATTAAAATGTGAAAAGGTGAAGCAAGATTTTCAACATTTTGGTGCAGCATATGTTGAAATGAATGTCAGGCTTGTTTTATGGCATTCACACGGTGTATCTCCTCTATAAATAGATATGCATGCAGCAAGATGGAAAATTCATTCCAGGGAGGGGGATCAAAGGCAGAGGAAAGAAAAAGAAACGTAGAAAAATATAGTGAGAGAAAAATAGAGTGTGAGTAAAATACACTTGGGTAGGTATCATCTCTATTATTCCTTTAATATTGCTAGTTTGCAATATTTGGATAGGAGTGGGTCTCACAGGAAACACTATATTGTATCTTTTGAGGGTTTCAAGAGAGGGGAGAATATTGTAATTATTCTTTGATATAGTGGAATATTTTTCGGAGTTTGTCCCGTGATTTTTCCCTCGGTGTTAGAGGGTTTTCCACGTTAAATACTGGTGTCCTTTATTTTCAGTATATTGTGTGTGTGATTGGGGTAATCTTTCTGTGTGTTCATCGAAACTTGTTTCCGCACAAAGATTCTGCTGGGGGAAATTATTTGTTGTTTTAATAACAACTGACGCTGATTTTTCCAACACTGCTGGTATCGCCTCTGCATCACCTTCTTGTAGCCTTGCAACCCGCCTTTAAACTCTTCAACCAAACAAAAAAACAAAATCTTTTAGCATGGACATTCAAGTTCTGTTTGGATAAACAACTTAATTAACTAGTTTCAAGTTCGAACTTTCAAGTTTTAACTAGTTTCTTGAGTGAAATTCATAAATTCTCGAATAAATCGAAGGTTTTCCCTACTTTAAATTAGAAATCGTTCTTTCGCCCTAAATTTTTTAATATAAAAAATTTAATTAATTTGTATACCCATGTAATTGGTTATAGCAGAAGAAAATAATCTCCCAAAATGTGACCAATTAAAATTTGAATTGGGTCGATCATAAAATCTAAAATCTTCCCATATAAAATAAAGTTGCACCTGTATTTATCTTGTTCAAAGATCATGAAATATATCGACTATAATTCACTTTGTTTTGGTCAAACTATAATTCACTTTTTTTTATCAACAACTATAATTCACTTTGTATTTTCATCATTTTTAACATTGATACTGGGCCAAAATTCATCAATTCCTGCCCAAAACTAGATAAAATCGTGAAAATAAAACGATTGGGCCTAACAAATGAAGCTGGCCCAACATTGGTTGAACTCGTCAAAATACCAACCAAAATTTGAGGACATTGCTTTTCCCACACCCCTTCCTACTCACCACACACCCCCTAACTCAAATAATTCCAAAAATACCCTCACTTGAATCTGACGAAGGACGTTCGTCCGACGATGGGGATCCGAACATGTTCGGCTACTGCCTCCCAAACACGTTCGGATAAGGGCAACTGGACTAGTTAAAATATCTCCAACAAATTCAAAAGATGGGTGTGTTTCAACATATAACACGTACATATCGGTTTCCCGCGCCCGAACCATTAAAAAATTTAGAAAAAAAAGGCGCAACAATATATTCATTAATGGCCTTTTGGTCATTTCGCAGGGTTATGGGGTGTTTTTGAGTAGGAGGGAGTGTGGGAAAAGCAATGACCAAATTTTACCCCCAAAAAGTCCCCCCCCCCAACCAGCATACCACACACCTCCACCAAGTTTTTTATTACCAAGCTATCCCTTTGTAAATATACAAAACAAATTTATGTAAAAGTAAATAAAAATCTCGTTCAAAATCGCTATAACACCTGACACTATAACACTAAGTGTTGTAGCATATGATGTTGTGCTTTTCAGTCACTAACACTAGGGTTTTGTTACAAGACTCTTTTGTCTAAGTTCTAAATATGTTCACCTTTGTATTTTAAGAATCCTACAGATTTCGCCTAATGAACTATGCTTTCCTATGTCAAGGATGAAGTTGCATTAAGTGTCCTTAAAAAACTGAAAGAAAACGGAAGAAGAATGAGTTTCTAAGACCAGAACTGGACAAACCTTTTTTTCGATTGACAAAGTGGTTAGTAATTAGTGTGTTAGTTGTTAGTGGGGAGGGGGAGCGGGGTTCGAACCCCATACTCCAACGTTTTTCAACCAACAATGTCTCTTTCACTCACACTACAAAAAAAACGAGGATTAGCTAGGAAATTAGTGAGTGAAAATTTGTCCCTCGCAAAAATAAGCATTTGCGACGAAATTAGCTAGGGAATATGTGCCCTCGTTAAATGTGACCATTAGCGAGGGAATTAGCGAAACTTCAAGTCCCTCGCTAATATCTGAACATTGTAGGCTAATTTGACTGTTGTAGGCTGATCTAACTGTTCTAGAGGGACAGTTAGTGAGGGAATTAGCGACGGAACTTCAAGTCCCTCGCTAATATCTGAACGTTGTAGGTTGATTTGACTATTGTAGGCTGATCTGACTGTTGCAGAGGGACAGTTAGCCACACAACTTCAAGTCCCTCGCTAATGACCAATTGCTTTTTGGCAATAAACCAATTCTCTCACCCTTCTCTCACCCTTCTCTCTTTCTTTCACTCTTAACCCTCTTCTCCCACCCTTCTCTCTTTCTTTCACTCTTAACCCTCTTCTCTCATTTCCACCACCACACCACTCACTCTTCTTTCTCACTCAGAACACCCTCACTCTTCTCTCCTCTTCTCTTCACAAATTTCTTACCCACACAACCACCACCACACAACTACTACCACCACCACCACCACCACTCATTTCCTCTTCCTCTACTCTCTCTCTCTCAACTACAAACCCTAACCCACCACCACACAACCACCACCACCACCACCACTCACTCTTCTTTCTCACTAACAACACCGTCACTCTTCTCTTCACAAATTTCTTACGCACACAACCACCACCACACCACCACCACTCTCACTCCTCTCTCTCTCTCTTTGGAAAGCTTGGTGATAATAATAATAATAATAATAATAATAATAATTTAATTCATTTCGTACCAGTGTACCACCATTCAGGTTTGGGTAGCGTGCTTGTCAGACTTAGCGAGGGAATTAGCGGTGGAATAGTCCCTAGCTAATTAGCGACTGACACACATTTCCCTCGCTATGGCAATTAGCGAGGAGGGTATTAGCGACTGAACCGGTCCCTCGCTAATTCCCTCGCAAATGGTCGTTAGCGACGGAAAATTCCCTCACCAAGTAAGCTACCGGGACACAAAGTTTTTCTTTTAATTTTAAGAAGATGATTTTAAGATGAGTTCAGATTGTTCAACTATTTTTACAGACAAACTTCACTCTTCAACGATGAAGAAGAAGAGCTCGGCTATGTGCAAAAAAAATTAATGTAATTTAAATTAAAAGTAATTATAAAATAATGACTCAACAAATAAAATTCCAATTAAGCATAAAAAAAATCCACAGAAGCATCCTAAACAGTCATTTTAACGTTTTTGTAACAGAGTTAAAGTCAAAACGTTGAATGAAAAACCGATGCAACATTTTTTACTCTTAACCCTCTTCTCTCACAACTTCAAGTCCCACGCTAATGACCAATTGCTTTTTGGCAGTAAACCAATTCTCTCACCCTTCTCTCACCCTTCTCTCACCCTTCTCTCTTTCTTTCACTCTTAACCCTCTTCTCTCACCCTTCTCTCTTTCTTTCACTGTTAACCCTCTTCTCTCATTTCCACCACCACACCACTCACTCTTCTTTCTCACTCAGAACACCCTCACTCTTCTCTCCTCTTCTCTTCACAAATTTCTTACCCACACAACCACCACCACACAACTACTACTACTACCACCACCACCACCACCACTCATTTCCTCTTCCTCTACTCTCTCTCACCTACAAACCCTAACCCACCACTGGTGTGTGGAAATGCCACATACACTTGAGTGCAAGTATACACTGTCCAAAAACAAGTAGTAAAAAGATCGAACCCACAGAGATTGAAAAACTCACTTTTAAAACAAATATAAAGTAATAAAGTGTAAAGTCACTAAGTAACAAAATAATTTTGGATTTTGTTTGATGATCACAACTAAGTTAGAAAACTAAGAAAGAATGTTGATAGTGTAAAAGAGAAAAGCTAGTTGGAATGTCTTCATCAAGTAATTTACTTAAAAGTGTATGATGCAGTATGTGATGCAATTTGCCTTTGAATCTTTGTTGCATTAGCTATGTGCCTTTCGGTCACTTTCTTCAGAGTATCATTACCAGCTCTTATGATCCTTGTTCTATGCAGTAAAGAAAGGGGTGTTAGTGCCAATCTTGCCTCCTAACAAGTATCACTTTGCTTAAGTGAATTCACTCTTGTATTTTAAGTACCCACAATTATCCTATGGACTATACTATCCTATGTCTAGGACTTAGCATGGTTTTCACAAAGTTTTCTTTATGTAAAACACTCACCCATATTAGTTCTTGAGTTCTTAATTGTAAGCCATGTCTGGTCATTTACAAATCTACTTATTCTAAGTGATCAAGTTCAAAATAAGTTTTGAAAAGATTATCAAGCAAGAACTAAAGTACAAACTTACATACATGCAACATACTTACTTAAAAGCTCATTAAATGATTAGAACATTCCAACTAAGAAAGGTTTAGCTAACAAGAGACATTGCAAGATATATATAAACTGAATAGACCATGTTTATATATATAGAAATCACAAAAGAGAAACAACAAAAGTAAAGTTACAAATGTTGAAAACCTTTGTATGAATCTTCTAGCAATGCACTAGCATTACTCCTTAGCACTATACAAACACTATGAAAATGAGTAAAGGAGGAATTATGAATTCCTTCCTCTTCCTCTAAAAATATAAAAACTAACTATGTATATTGAAATTTTGATCTAACTTATGGATTGTGATATATTTCCAAATGAAGATGTGAGGTCCTTTTATAGCCTTCAAGTGAGGTGCTTCCTTCCTTCATGTTGAAGTCATCTTGAGTGGATCATAGCTGTAGTTGCTTTCCAGAGGTTTATCCATGTTGAAATCTTTGACTTAATCATATAGAGGCGGTTCCATGGTGTTAGAACAAGTGTCCCTATGTTGATGACTCTTCAAAGCTAAGCCTATAGCTATGTGTGAATGGTAGGCGCCTACTATACAAGTTTGGATGGCATCGGGGAAGCGGCGGGGAGGTCATCACATTGCATGTGGATGCATATGAAACAGTCGCTTATTCACCAAGTAGCGCGGAATTGATGCGAGGATCGGTCTGAGGAGCATTGATCTGACGACATTGAGGCGCATCGAACAAAAACATCAAACATACCACAATATATCCAAAATGGCCTATAACTAACTATAACCATTCAAATCACTCAAGATATCATATATCACACTAAATACTATATAAACTCTTTATTATTACTTGAAAGAGAGCAAATACTAAGTTTAAACATATGAAATACTCTATATAAAATAGAGTTATCACACCCCCAAACTTAAACCATTGCTTGTCCGCAAGTAATGACAAAGACAAACTATTAAAAACTATAATTCTAGAAGATAGATCAGCTTGAATTTTTGATTTTTATGAGGAGTTCCCTATGAACTTCATTTCTTAACAATCTTTCTTTTGCCTTTATTTCTTCAAAACTACCAAAGCTATTCAAACTCTTTTGTGTGTGTGTGAACCTTTGAGTTGAGATTGGTTCCAAGACTAAGTGAAAAATTTCTTCCTAGCCTTTGAAAGGATTGGTTCATCTTTGGTCACACCAAAATATTTTTCAAAAGAGAGTTTAGACTCACAAAATTTTCTCAAGTGTTGGGGAGTTTTTAAAATCAAAGGGCTTGATTGAATTTTTCAAAGCTTTTGAGCCAATGCATTTTTCTATTTTTTTGTGTGGATCTTTTGAGCAGATGCAAATACTTCTTTGAAGTGTTTTTGTGCATTGATTTTTTCTGCATTTTGCTTTTTTTTTTTTTTTTTTTCTTCAGTGCAGTTTACATTGATGCAGCTGCACTGATAATGCTTTTCTTTTTCTAGCTCATATTACCTTCCTCACTCGACCTCCGGATGCAAATGCACTTTGCACAGTCTTTGACCTCCGAGATGCATATATTTTTCTTTGCACTTTGGCATGAGTTGATTTATTGAACTATCCTCCGGATACATTTATTCTGCATGGCATGTGTCTTTGACCTCAGATGCATTCATGTACTTAGGCACAAGTATAGTTTCAAAAGATTCGAGGATATGGCTTGTCCACTTTTTGTATTCTTTTTCTACATTGTTTACTCTTATACTTTTGAAATTCAGCCTTTGTTTTTCATAAAACACCCCAAACTTAATTCTTTAAGCTCTTCTTTCTTTTTAGTAAAGCTTTGTTTTGACCTAAGCTTACCAAAAATTCCCTTGCATCAGATTGATCTTTAAATAGCAAGGTTCTTTTCACAAACTCGGTTTTGAAGTGTTGAAGTAAAAATAATTTTGGTTTTTCCGAGAAATAAGGCTTCTTTTTCTCTTTTTCATCATTGAAATTCCATCCATAGGGCTTTCACCATATTTTGAAAAAGCGATCTTTTCTACTAAAATATTTAGATACTACTTTGTTAAGTACATCTAATATTTAAACAAACTAAAAACTACTTAAAACATATATATTTACTATCTAAAACATATTAATTAAACACACAACATATTAGATAAAAACATTTAAAAACATAACATAACATGCAAATCCCCCAAACTTAAGGGGTTGCGGTGCCCTCACTGCAAATTTGTTGAGAAAACAAACCATTTGTTCAAAATAGGAGAGAGGATTAGTACAACCAGGAAATAGTTCGGATAAAAAAACAAAACAAGCATTAGTAGTAGTAGGTGAAAGCTTGTAAATTGATACTCATTTCTTTGCTCCACTCCTAATTGCAGTGCTATATGCGCTGGAGGAGTGTGTTTCACCTTACGCTTTTTCTCCTTGGGCTTGCTTGGTGTTGCTCTTTGTAGGTGCGAGATGCACCTCCTACAGTGTAATTGCGGGAATTTCTTCGGAATTGATGCAGTGCATCGATCTTGGCGCATCGATTTCTTCCTCTTTGGTGTTAATTTTATGCGCCTTCCTGCAGTTGCTTGAAGAACTTCGAGTGTTGTGCGAGCATCCTCTTCTGTTTAGCCATTTCTTCCGAGAACCATTTTAATTGTTGCCTCATCATGCCTGAGTTGTTGCTGTTGTGATGCAGCGACAAGTGATGCAGGAGCATCACTCTGCATCTCAACAGATTGAGCTAGAGGCTCCTTGGCAGATGATTCTTCTCCTTTTTGTTCTTTGTTGAGTCCTTCTTCTTCTCTTTCTGCAAAATCTCTTTCTCAAGAGCGAAATAACATTAGAAGTAATGTTGCTTGGGTCGAGAAGGTCTTGCAGTGCATTGGCATACTTGGGGGTTGGTTGTTCTGTGTGAGTTGTTTTCTGTGGTTCATTTCCTGGAGAGGGTGGTGGAGGGGTTGTTTGTGGTGGTGATTGTGATAGGACTGGTGGATCATTGAGGGAGGGTAATGGTGATTTTGGAATGGAGGAGGATTCTTGGTTTGGTGAAATGATGGGTGTTTTGGCAATTGGTGAAGTGATAGGGGTTTCTTGCTGTGCTTGTGGTGTTTGTTTGGCATATTTCTGCCTAGCTATTTCTTCTAGGATTACACCCCTAGCTTGCTCCTGTTCGCGTTTGTGTAATAGTATGATTTTCCGCAATTAGAGTGCAAGTATACACATCGTACAAGTAATAAAGTGGATTTAAGTAAGAGATCGTTCCCACGAGGATTGGGTTGCTTTTCAAAGTTCAAGATCAAAGCACAAGAGAATTAAGTAACAAATCGGCAATAAGAGTTGTTTTTAAAACTAAAGATGTGATTAAAGCAAGTAAACAAATGTTGGTTGAGAGTATGGAATGAGAGGTGAGCTGAGTTGTTGTATGCAAAATAAATCCTTTCTAGCCAGACGTTACAACGTCTACACGTTATAACGTACAAATGCTATATTGTATAGACGCGTGGCCACGTTTGAGCATTTGTTGCTGAAAAGAGCTATGCTTTTCAAAGACAAAACGCGTCGAGTTTCAAGTATAAGAGGTCCTATGTCTAGGTTCTAAATAGGCCCACTCCTGTATTTTAAGCGCCCACAAACAATGTTCTATGAACTATTTATCCGTTCTATGTCTAGACTTAGATAAAAATGCCTAAATGTCTTTAGTGCACCGTTCGTTCATATAAATCTTTGATTTCTTTTCATAGACCATGTGCGTACCTATGAATCTACCTATTTTAAGAGGCCAACCTCAAAACAAGTTTGGAAATATTTTCACACAAAGATTTAAAACATATACGCCAATACTTTATAATGATTGACTAGAAATTCATTATAAGCAAACAACAACTCAACTACAAAGTACTTAGCTCATGTTGAGCATCTTTACTGAGAATGAAGTGGATTTAGAATCCAAATACCATACATTACGAGAAAAGAAACTAAGTGCACAAGATGCAACTAAGTAGCTCTTGGCATGATGTACGTTTGTATAGGCGTTACAACGCCCGAGCCTTACAACAAAGCGAGAAAATAAAACTAAGTTCGGACCGGTAAAACACGTAAGTCCTGCTTTCGGATCTTCTTTACAAAACTAATTCGAGTTTAGTGGGGATGGAGATGTAGTGTTTACGAAGGTGTATGGAAGAGATGATGATTGTGGTCGTGGTAGGTGATGCCTTGAGAGAGAGTGAGCCTTCATTAAATAGCCACCTTGCTTACGCGTCTCGATGTCACTAATTCACCTACCAAGCACGCTTTCCCATCTTCTCACGACCTTTGTTCAGCGCTACGATTGTATCTGCGTGTCGACTTATGGGAATAGAAGATCTTCCGACTTTTATATCTTTGACTATCATTGCTTAACGCGCCAAAATTAAGATCTTTCACCCGCGTTTCTGCTGCACTTTGGTAGGCGTGGTGAGGACGTGGTAACGTTAAAGATCTTGAATTTCTGCACAAGCACAAAAAGCATCAAAACGCTCTCAAGGGCACCACTTGGTGCCTAAATGCACAGATTTATCTATTAAAACTCTTATTCACTTAAACTCAGAAATCATTTATAAAACTAATTAATTAAACCTTGTATTGCTAGAGAACTTGCATGATTTATTCGTGAGTGAGTATAAATAACTCATATAAATATGAGTTATCACACCCCCAAACTTAAATCATTGCTTGTACTCAAGCAATCAAGACAACAAAAACAACTACACTAGCAGGCTCTGTTCTACTCAACCAACAGATCAAAATTCACTCTCAAGGGGCTATTTCTTCACACACTCACGCACCAATGCATAATTAAATTCCAGATCCATTAAAGCTCAAAGTGAGTGTGTGACCTCTGTAATAATTCTTCCTCTAGCTAGTTCAGTAACTACCTTAGCTATTGAGAGAGTGGGTTCCAAATGGTGACAGTAAAACATCTTTCAAAACAGAGAATAGGCTAACATTTTCACATAAGAAATAGGGATTCATTTAGAGCATGACAAAGGGTCTTAATTGGGTGCTAGGACTAGGTTAGTGCAACTAATTTTATTATTTTTTTTTTTGACTCACACACGCAAAAAGACTGTAACCCCCTCATTACTGAGCAACTCTCCTTTATTAGCTCCATTTTGGAGTTTTTTTTTTTTTTTTTTTTTATATATTGGAGTGCTCCAGCATTTGTTTCAGGGTATTACAGGGAACATAGCATACATGTGGATTTTCCACTTATTTGTAACAACACACTCTTTTTGGTATTTTTGGGAATAGACGTTACCACGTTTATGGGTGAGACGTTGCAACGTCTGAACACACTACTCAACACACACGGCAGACGTTATAGCGTTACGGGTAGAGCGTTACAACGTTGCACTCACACTACACACGCACTTAACCATCCTATAGTCTTTGCACCCGGCCTTAGTGCGACTTGATTCACCCCCAAACTTAGCTTCTACTGCTATTCTAGGTTTTTAATCAAGTTTTACTCTCACCATAGTTCACCAAAACTAACTTTAGCACAAAATATTCCGTAGCTAGCTAGATTCTTTCTTAAAAACAGAGCTTGTGTAGGAGCAGCAATCAATTCTTTCCATCTAATCATGCATATGCTACTCACACACACATTTTCACTTTGTCTTTAGCCCAAAGAGAGTTATTTTCATGCTTGAATGAGTAAAAAGAAATTGCTTTTGCATTTGATTACATGTACACACAGAACAAACTTAAAACATTGAGATCCCCCTACACTTAAAGTTGAGCGGTGTCCCCACTTTGCTTCAAAGATAAACAAACATGATTTTCGTGTGTGTTTTTTTTTTTTTTTTTGTTTTTTTTTTTTAAAAAAGGGAGGGTCTCATTCAGATCATGAAATAAAACTACTGAAAGTTCAACTAAAATTAAAACTAAGAACAAAAACAAACAAAATAAAAACTACAACTACTTTTGAAATTAAATGGGGACTTACTTGTTTCCACGCACTGGACTAAGCCTTCCGCTTTGTATGTGGGTGGATACTCTACTGAACTTCACCTTTCTTCTTTTCCTTCTTCTCTTTCTTGACCTTCACTCCTCCTTGCTCCGCTATGGTAGTTGTTGTTGTCTCCTCGATTCTTTTCTTTGAACTGGCTCCCCACACTTACATCAAGAACACTTGGCGCAGCGCATGCAACTCTCTTCTTAGCTTCCTCCCACATTCTCATTGCCAAATCAGCGAGGTTAAATTGCATTGGATCGTTGGGGATCACAGGCTTTTTCCACCTCACGGCTCTTTAGGCGTTGCCACGTGCGTGGATGATCCTCAATTCCAAAGAATCGTCCCCTGGGCTTGCTTCAACAGTGCTCTGCCGGTTTACGAGTGGCCTCCTCCATTGCTTCTTTGTCTTACTCTCTCCATGGCAGCTTCTCTTTCATTATTGACTTGCATTTCGCAAGTTTGGCTGCGACCTCTTTTTAGCCAGACGCGTTACGGCGTGCAGTGGCGGTTCTTCAAAGAATAGCGGGGAAGGGTCGTTCGAGAAACACTAGTGGCAACAAATCTTTGCACTAGTAGCGATGTGAGTTTCCTGCGGCACCTTGAGCTTTTCTCTTCACGAGGAAGCTTTGGCCTTATTGTTGTGGGGCTACAACTTCCTCTTTTTCTTCGCTCCTTTGAGCTTGTTTTGACTCATTTGCTAGCTCTTGCCTTTTCTTTCTTCCAAAGGGGTTGTGCGTGAGTGCACTTTTCACTCTTGTCTTTTGGGTGGGGTGATGGGTTGGGACTCTTGGTTGCTTTTCTGTGTTTGTTGGCTCGCACGTCGCCACGTCTGGTTTTGCAGGAGTGAGGTTGTTTTTGAGGTTCGGGTTGGGGTGGGGTGGTTGTGGGGTTGGTTGGTCTTGAGCTTTGGATTGTGGGGTCTTTGGTGTGTTTTGGTCATGGGTGGAAGTTTCTTTTGGTGAAGGTGGTGGTTGTGTGGCTTGTGGGGATGGTGGTTTGGGGCTAGCTTCTTTGGATTTTGTTTGGGCTTGCTCTTTGTTTGTTTGATTTGGTGGGGATTCACTCCACGTCTTCTCACTTGAACTTCCTTTCTCTTCAGGGTTTCCTCCTCTTCTTCCTCACTAATTACTTCCATGCTTGCTTTCTTTGATTCCTCTGCATCAAAATCAGAAATATCATCCAAATCGTCAGAATTAAAATCTTCTTCACTACTTACCTTCTTTTGTTTCTTTGCTGGGCTTTGCCTCTTTGGTGGGCTTCTTGCTCGCTTTGCCCTTTCCTTCTTCACAGCCCTTCTTTGTATTGTAGACAGGGGGACATCATCCTCATCTTCTTCCTGCATCCAGCTCGGCAACACAGGCTCTTCAATCACTTTCTTACCCTTGGACACTTCGGCAAATACCTTCTTTTGCCACTCAAATTGTTCCTTGACAAACTTGGCCAGGGAGTTCTGCCTCTCCTCCAGACGTTGTAACGTCTGTGTATTAACAGAACTTGCAGCACCAGCAGTCTTCACCCTAGGTTTAAACTTTGTTGAAAAGGGGCCTTGAGGCTGCTCCCTAAGCTCTGAGGCTTCTATCTCCACTCCTGCCTCCATGCACAGATCAGTTATCATACAAGGGAAATACAAATAACCATCCTTCCTATTCTTCCATTTGTTGAGCTCACGGTTTATCAGCTTTCCAACCTCCACTTTGTCTCTTGACATGATTGCATCTATCACAATCAGCCTTTCTTTGTCCACCCAGGATGTGTGAGAGGTAGGGATTAAGCAGTGCCTTATGAAATGAAACCAAGTGTTGGCTTCATCACATAGGTACCTCTTCATTATTTTAAATTCACTACCGTGCTCTCCACTCCTCTCCCAGACAGCACCCTCAACACATATCCTCTCCTTAATAGCATCCATTTCAGCCAGACCATAATTCTTTTGTTTGGTCTCCACAGCTTTACCATAGTACCCTAAACCAAAATAGTCATTGATGACTCTCACTCCAAACTTTACTTCCTCACCTCTCACCTTGGACACAATGGACGGCTCTCCTTCAGGCCTCTCAACGATTCCCTTGTAGAAATCGTGAACCAGAGTAGCAATGTATTCCTTCTGTGCACCACGAACCACGCGACCCAACGCTGCGACGGTTGCGAGAAAATCAGGATTGGGGCTTTCTTGACTAAAGCCCCTTTCAGGAAGTAGGGCTTTTTTCTTGGATGGGTTAGGTGTTTCAGGGATGGGGGCTGAGGATGAACTCAGTTCAGCATGCTTGCCTTTCCCAGAGGATTTGGTGGCTGATTGCTTCACTTTTGTCATAGTAATTGCGTGAGAAAATTGCTTGGAAGGGAATGGGGATTTACGGAAATTTAGGTTTTACGAGAAAGAAAGGGAGGTTTTGGTTTCAGAGAGATAAGGAGAAGAAAGAGATTGCAGGAGGTGGGTTTATGGTGAATGGTTAGATTTTATGGGGAAGTGTTTATGGGGAGTTGAGAAATGGAAGAGTGGAGTAATGGAGGAAAGTAACCGTTGATTAGACAAGTTAGGGAAGGGAGATGGCGTCGTGGTCGATTACTACGCTTCGTGCTCGAGAGGAAATCATTTACGACATGCCATCACTTACGCCTCTGACTTAATTTAAATCTGCCCTGACTTCCCAGACGTGCCCACGTCTAGTGAATACTGAGACGTTACGACGTCTACCACCTTTCACTTCCACATTTCTTTCAACACTTATTCCTGCAAAACAAAAATTAAAAAGACACAAAAATTTGTTAATTAAAAAAAATTGGGTTGCCTCCCAAGAGCGCTTGCTTTAAGAGTCTTCAGCCAGACTTTTGTTTCTTTCATTCAAGAATTGTTGAAGGACATTTGGATCTTATCCCTTTCCACATGCTCTCCATGATATTGTTTCACACGTTGGCCATTAACTTTGAATATGGTGTTTGTCTTTTCATCAAATAAATCCACAGCACCATGAGGATAGATCTTCATTAGTTTGAATGGACCTGACCACCTTGACTTCAACTTTCCTGGAAACAACTTAAGCCTTGAATTGAATAGCAACACCTGTTGTCCTTCTGCTAGCTCTCTCCTTTGGATTCTTTGATCGTGCCACTTCTTGGTCTTTTCTTTATACATTTGCTGAGCTCTCATAGGCATGGTGTCTAAACTCTTCTAGCTCATTCAATTGTAACAATCTTGCCTCACTGACCTTTGCATGATCTAGATTTATTTGTTTTATTGCCCAATAAGCCTTGTCTTTGGAGCTCAATTGGTAGGTGACAAGCCTTACCATAAACTAGCTTGTAAGGAGACATGCCCAATGGTGTTTTGTATCTTTGTTCAGAGCCCAAAGTGCATCATCCAAGTGTAATGACCACTCCTTTCTGTTGGGACCAACCATCTTTTCAAGTATTCTTTTGATCTCTCGGTTGGATATTTCGCTGCCGCCTTTGGGTTTGGGGTGATAAGTTGTAGCAATTTCGTGTTTCACTCCATACTTGGCCAGAGGTTCTCAATTAACTTATTGCAAAAATGAGAGCCTTCATCGCGATTATGGCCCTTGGAGTACCAAACCTTGTGAATATATTCTTTTTCAGGAACTTGCTAACTGATTTAGCTTCATTGTTTGGTAATGCCACTGCTTCAACCCACTTTGACACGTAATCCACAGCTACCAGAATGTAGAGATTTCCATGGGACATAGGAAATGGTCCCATGAAGTCCATTCCCCATACATCAAACAATTCAACTTCCAGAATGTTTGTGAGTGGCATCTCTTGCTTGCTTGATATGTTTCCTGTTCTTTGGCACTTGTCACATCTCCTAACCAGCTCATGTGCATCTCTGAATAATGTTGGCCAATAGTAGCCTGATTGTAGGACCTTTGCATTTGTTTTTTTAGTACCTCCAAAATGTCCACCATAAGGTGCTGAATGACATTGTTGCAGCACATGGAGTTGCTCTTCCTCAGCTAGGCATCTTCTTAGTAACTGATCTGGACATAATTTGTACAAATATGGTTCATCCCAGAAATAGTGCTTTATAGTGTGGAAGAACCTCTTCTTCTGCTGATAGTTGAATCCTACAGGCACAATTTTGCTAACAAGGAAGTTAACTATGTCAGCATACCATGGAGCAGTAGTATCAGACGTTATGACGTTTGACGAAAGTGTCATAGGCGTGGCCACGTCTTGACTCACGAGGCTACTAACAATAGTCTCTCATCAGGAAATTTTTCTTGTATATCCTTTTCACCTGTACCTGCATCAACATTCTCAAGCCTAGAAAGATGATCAGCAACTTGGTTCTCCACCCCCTTTTTGTCACGAATTTCCAAGTCAAATTCTTGGAGGAGGAGAACCCATCTAATAAGTCTTGGCTTTGCATCTTTTTTAGAAATTAAGTACTTAATGGCTGAATGATCAGTGAAAACAATAACTTTTGCACCCACTAAGTATGATCTAAACTTATCAAATGCAAACACAATGACCAAGAGTTCTTTTTTGATACACAGTATAATTCAATTGGGCATCATCTAAGGTTTTTCTTGGCATAATAAATAGAATGAAAATTTTTCCATACCTTTGCCCCAATACAGCCCCTACGGCATAATCACTTGCATCACACATCAACTCAAATGGTTTGGACCAATCTGGAGTGACTATTACTCGAGCACATTACAAAGCGGTCTTGATTTGTTGAAAGCTTCATGACATTGCTCATCAAAATTGAAGGCGTGGTCACGTTGCAACAACAATGAACACAAGAGTTTTGAAATCTTTGAGAAATCCTTGATGAATCTTCTCAGAAAACCCGCATGTCCTAAGAAACTTCGACTCCTTTGATAGTTGTGGGTGGAGGTAGCTTATCAATAACATCAATCTTTGCTCTGCCCACCTCTAACCCTTTCTTTGATATTACGTGCCCCAATACTATTCCTTCTTGTACCATGAAATGGCATTTTTCCCAATTGAGCACTAGATTGGTTTCTTCACACCTTATCGAACTCCTTCCAAATTATCCGGGCATCCTTTATACGAATCTTCATAGATCGAGAAATCGTCCATAAAAACTTCCATGGAATTCTCAATAAAATCAGAAAATAAGGCCATCATGCACCTTTGAAATGTTGCAGGAGCATTGCACAGTCCAAATGGCATCCTTCTGAAAGCAAAGGTACCATAGGGACAAGTGAATGTTGTCTTTTCTTGATCTTCAGGTGCTATAGCTATCTGGTTGTAGCCTGAGTAACCATCAAGGAAACAGTAGAAATCTCTGCGTGCGAGCCTGTCTAGCATTTGATCAATAAATGGAAGAGGGAAATGATCCTTCTTAGTTGCTTTGTTTAACTTTCTGTAATCCATGCATATCCTCCAACCTGTTACTGTCCTTGTTGGAATTAGCTCATTTTTCTCATTAGTCACCACAGTAACTCCTCCTTTTTTGGGTACACACTGAACTGGACTCACCCAGGAGCTGTCACTAATAGGGTAAATGATTCCTGCATCCAACCACTTGATGATCTCTTTCTTTACCACCTCCTTCATTATGGGGTTCAGTCTCCTCTGTCCTTCAATGCTATTCTTGGCATTCTCCTCTAGGACAATTCTATGCATACAGATTGTGGGACTGATACCTTTGATGTCTGCCATTTGCCAACCAATTGCCTTTTTATGTCTCTTCAGGGTATTAATGAGATCATTTTCCTGCTCTTGGGTGAGCTTGGAAGAAATGATCACAGCAGGAATCATTTTCCCTAAGAAGACATACTTTAAGTGATCAGCAACACCTTTAATTCCAAAGTAGGTGGCTTTTTAATGGAGGCACATTCTTCTTGATTTGACTCCTCTTGCCCTAAAGATTCATACTTCTTTGTCCAAGACTTTGGTGCGGGGATCGGCGCGGCCACGCGTCGCAATGTGACGTTACTGACGTCTCAGAGGAACATCTTCTTACGCCAATAATTCTTGTATTTCATTGTTGCCCGTAATTTTCTCCAAATGATCATCATCCTTGTTGAATTGTTTCGAACCATATGATCAATGGCAACCACGCACGAACATTCCTCGTGCTTGGATCGGATATTTGAGAGCATTGAGGGCGTTGAACTTGACTTCTTGGTCATTGACTCTCATGATTAATTCTCCTTTCTCGCACATCAATGATTGTCCTTCCAAAGTAGCTAAGAAGCGGTCTCCCCGAATGATGGGAACTTCTTTATCCGCATCAAAATCTAAAATAACAAAATCCACTTTGGAAACACAAACTTGTCAACCTTAATTAAAACATCTTCTAGTATGCCTTCAGGATAAACTCTACTTTTATCAGCTAAAGTTAAGCTTAAAGAGGTAGGCCTGGCAGTTCCTATACCAAGTTTGTCATAAATGGACTTGGGCATCAAGTTGATACTTGCTCCCAAGTCACATAATGCTTTGCCAATGTAAAAATCTCCAATGGAGCATGGTATAGTAAAGCTGCCAGGATCCTTGAGTTTTCTAGGAAGTTTATTCTGCATAATTAAACTACATTCTTCAGTTAAAGCAACAGTTTCAAACTCCCCTAGCCTTCTCCTTTTGGTGATGATGTCCTTCAAGAACTTGGCATAATTTGGCATCTGCTGTAAAGCATCAACCAAAGGAAGGTTGATGTGTAACTGTTTTAACATTTCCATGAACTTCTTTGAGCTCGCTTATCTTCATGGGCCTTCTTCAATCTTTGAGGTATGGTGGAGGAGGATACTCGTGTACAAGCCTAGGTACGATCTTGATTCTGGTTCAAAATTAGACGTTGTAACGCCCGGAATATCCTTCACACCACTTGTGCTTGCTTCTTTCCCTTTCTTTTTCTCTCTTCTCTCGCACTTCTTTTTGCTTCTCCTGTAATTCTTCTTCCACGAGCATATTTGGTTCGGGATATTCAGTACCACTTCTTAAAGAAATTGCATTTACGACCATTTACCCCATTATTACCATTAGGGGTTGATGATGATGGTGTTTCATGTTGTAGAAGGAAGAGATCCATTCTGTCTTTGAGTGAGGGTGAAGTTTATCTGTCCAATTTGATTTTTCGAGTTTTAATTGAAGACTCATGAGTTTGAAGGGTTGTCTTGCAATCACTTATGAAGTTCTTCATCATGGCTTCCAAACCGCTATTGTTGTTATTCTCGCACATCTTGCCGCCTCTGTTGTTGTTTTGAGGAGGGAATCTGGAGGTATTGCGGGAGCATTGTTCTTTGGTATTCGGTGCATTGTTGTTTCTCCATTTGAAATTTGGATGATTTCTCCAATTTGAATTGTAGGAGTTGGAGTAGGGGCCATTTCCTTTGTTACGAGAGACAAAGTTCTGATTGAGGGTTGTAGGGACACTCCTCATACACATGCCCTTCTTCACAATAAACACACACTATTCCACCGGATGGGTAGGTTCAATCGCTGCAATGATCGCTTTACCGACGTGGCCACGTTTGAAGTACTCAAAGTTTTGATCATGTTGGTCGGGGTAGCCACTGAGAGCGTAAAGAGCGATTACTTCACTTATCTCATGCACACCGCCTTCTTTCGAGGAGTAAATCTATCGATGGCCAATGAGAGTTATGGGTGGCTATTTCATCAATGAGCTTGCATGCCTCGAGAAAGGACATGTTTAGAATGACACCACCGATGAAGCATCAAGTATCAATCTTGTAGGTTGATCTAGGCCATTATAAAACGTCTCCATTTGGATCACCACGGGAATGCCATGGTGAGGCACATTCTTAGTAATTCCTTCCACCTCTCCTAAGCTTCAAATAATGATTCCCCTTCCCTTTGTTTGAAGGAAGTGATATCATTTCTCGAACTTAGCATTCTTGTTGGGAGGAAATATTTGGCCGAAACTTCTCTGCTAGCTCATCCCAAGTATGAATTGAATTTGGCTCCAAGGAATTCAGCCAATTTTTAGCCTTATCCTTGAGTGAGTATGGGAAGAGTTTCAATCTAAATGCATCCTCCGACACTCCGGGGATGATAAAGTTCTTTGCACACATCCGTAAATTGTCTCGGTGAGAATATGGATCTTCTTGAGGAAACCTCCAAATTGGCTGCGATCTGCGGCATTTGGAACATCATGGGCTTGAACTCAAAGTGGCCAAGATGAAGGGTTGGTCTTGCAATGCCTGTTTGTAAATGAGCAGGATTGAGCACGGCATAATCACGCATAGGCCTATCCCTGTCATTGACCATATCTTGTGGTCTGCATTGATGAGTTCTTTGCCTTTGGTAGTGTTCATCATCAACAACTATTGTCTCTGTATGAGTTTGTGGTCCAAGACCTTGTCCTCTGACTCCTCTTGGTGTATGTCCACCTCTAGAACCAAAGTGTTATGTTCGGACATGGTTGGGTGTTGTTCTTGTTGTTCTTTGCCTTCTTCTTAACCTTTGTTGTCTCCTTAGTTGTGCGAAAGTTCTTTCGAGTTCGGATCAAACTCAGGTTCAGATTCACTATTTGGTTCAGTTGAACTAGAGCTTGAGTCGGAACTAAGCATACGCTGTAACGTCTACCTGTTCAAACACAGAAACAGCAAACAACACAGTAAAATTCCTTCAACTTGTGTTTTAATACTTTGAACAATGAAAATCACTACAATCCCCGGCAACGGCGCCAAAAACTTGTTCGCGTTTGTGTAATAGTATGATTTTCCGCAATTAGAGTGCAAGTATACACATCGTACAAGTAATAAAGTGGATTTAAGTAAGAGATCGTTCCCACGAGGATTGGGTTGCTTTTCAAAGTTCAAGATCAAAGCACAAGAGAATTAAGTAACAAATCGGCAATAAGAGTTGTTTTTAAAACTAAAGATGTGATTAAAGCAAGTAAACAAATGTTGGTTGAGAGTATGGAATGAGAGGTGAGCTGAGTTGTTGTATGCAAAATAAATCTTTTCTAGCCAGACGTTACAACGTCTACACGTTATAACGTACAAATGCTATATTGTATAGACGTGGCCATGTTTGAACATTTGTTAAAAGAGCTATGCTTTTCAGCACAAAACGTCAGAGTTTCAAGTATAAGAGGTCCTATGTCTAGGTTCTAAATAGGCCCACTCCTGTATTTTAAGCGCCCACAGCAATGTTCTATGAACTATTTATCCGTTCTATGTCTAGACTTAGATAAAAAATGCCTAAATGTCTTTAGTGCACCGTTCGTTCATATAAATCTTTGATTTCTTTTCATAGACCATGTCTGTACCTATGAATCTACCTATTTTAAGAGGCCAACCTCAAAACAAGTTTGGAAATATTTTCACACAAAGATTTAAAACATGTACGCCAATACTTTATATGATTGACTAGAAATTCATTATAAGCAAACAACAACTCAACTACAAAGTACTTAGCTCATGTTGAGCATCTTACTGAGAATGAAGTGGATTTAGAATCCAAATACCATACATTACAGAAAAGAAACTAAGTGCACAAGATGCAACTAAGTAGCTCTTCAGCATGTACGCTGTATAGACGTTACAACGTCTGAGCCTTACAACAAAGCAGAAAATAAAACTAAGTTCAGACCAGTAAAACACAGAAGTCTGTTTCCAGATCTTCTTTACAAAACTAATTCTGAGTTTAGTGGGGGGATGGAGATGAAGTGTTTCTGAAGGTGTATGGAAGAGATGATGATTGTGGTCGTGGTAGGTGATGCCTGAGAGAGAAAGTCGAGCCTTCATTAAATAGCCACCTTGCTTACGCGTCTTCGATGTCACTAATTCACCTACCAAGCCCGCTTTCCCATCTTCTCCCGATACATCGCTCAGCGCTACAGTGTATCTGCGTGTCAGCTTATGGGGAATAGAAGATCTTCTGACTTTTATATCTTTGACTATCATTGCTTAGCGCGCCAAAATTAAGATCTTTCACCCTTGTTCTCGCTGCACTTTGGTAGGCGTGGTGAGGACGTGGTAACGTTCAAAGATCGAATTTCTGCACAAGCACAAAAAGCATCAAAACGCTCTCAAGGGCACCACTTGGTGCCTAAATGCACAGATTTATCTATTAAAACTCTTATTCACTTAAACTCAGAAATCATTTATAAAACTAATTAATTAAACCTTGTATTGCTAGAGAACTTGCATGATTTATTCGTGAGTGAGTATAAATAACTCATATAAATATGAGTTATCAGCTCCTCCTCCTCTTCACCAACTTCCTCATCACTCTCTTCCTCCTCTTCTTCTTCTAATTCCTTATCCATTTCTTTTAATTCCTCATCCTCAGCTTCAGATTCAGAATCATATAATTCTTCCATAACAGGTTCTACCACAACCTTCTTCTGTACTTTGTATTGCTTCCTAGTCACTTTCTTCTTAGTGCTAGGTTCCTCTACCTTCTCCTTACCTTTTCCTTCTTCTTCAACCTCTTTCTCCTCTTCTTCTTCTCCTTCACTTCTCAATACCCAAGTTGGAAATTCAGGGGCATTCACTTGGCCCACAAGATCAAAGATCTTGTCAAAGACCAATGAAGCGGTCATGTTGATCATTCTGAAATTTCCATACAGCCCTCTGCTTCTGCATGTAATGCTCTTGCATTGCAGGTGCAGGGCCTCTTACATTCCTCAATTTTTCCTTCACTTCAGCACTCAAATTACCAGGGGGAAATTTCCTTTGTTCATTAGCAGCTATAGGGACACCTTCTTTCATGCATAATTCAGTTATAAGACAAGGGAAAAACAGAAATCCCTTTGATTTTGTTGAGCATGCAAGAATTTCCCTAGCTATCAATCATTTATGTCTACATTTCCCTCGAGAGAGAATTGTATCTAGCAAGATCAATCTCTCTTTGGTCATAGCATATGTGTGTGATGTGGTGAGAATTGAATTGGCTATGAACAAATGCCAATTACCTAATGCATTTATCAAATAGTTACTTCTAAGCTTAATCTCATTAGGTGTGAATTTCTCCCAAACAAATTATTGGTATAGCAATCCTATTCCTTATTTCTTCCATTTCTTTCTTAAAGGCCTTGGCCACTCTATTCTCAAAATCATTCCCATTATATTTCAAAGCATATAATGTTCATTCAATTTCTTGGCATGGAAGTGTACAAGTTTACCTCTCACCATGGAAGTGTAGGAATGTTCTCGGTCCTTCTTGTGGTGTGATTCCAAAGATAGAACTCTTTTACTATGTCTTCAATGTAGCCTCCTCTTGGTAGCACGAAGTGGTCCCAATTGAGATTGGCCACTGTTGACATGAATGATGGGCTAGCCTTCTTCAGATCATACCCTCTCTCGGGCAATAGATGCATGTTCCAGAGATGAACATTGTCATCATTTCTTGCTGTTGAATCCTTGGCTTTTCCTTTCCTTGTTGATGATGATCCTGCATGCATGGCTTTCTTTTCCTTCTGAGGAGTTCTGGCCTGCTTGCCTGATGTTTTCTGTGCTGATTGTTTCTTCACCATTGTGATTGCTATGAATTTCTAGGTTTTGATTGCTTGTGTGTTTTGAGAAAAAATTGGGGAAGAGAATGTGAAATGTGGTTCGTGTTTCAGATGAGAGAAATTGTGAGATTTGCGAATGAAGGGGTAACGGTAACAAAGTTAAGGCTTTATGTTTCAGGAAGAAAGAAGTTAGTGGATTTATTAGCCGTTAGCATTGCGTGCTGCGCATGCATCATGCCATGTGTCTTGCTTTGGCTACCAATGCGTCATTAATCTTGCTTAACCTTCCTTTAACCTTCCTGAAGCCTTATGATTCACACTTAACCAAATTTCTTCAAGTTTTTAAATTTCTGATGCAGGGCACATTTTCCTTTAATGCAGGTGCATTTGATGCAGCTGCATTAGTTTCCTGCATTTCTGCAAAACAACTAAAAACATAAAATTGCACAAAAATAATTAAAAACAATGGGTTGCCTCCCATTAAGCGCTTGTTTTAAGAGTCTTGTCAGCCTGACTACCTCTTTTTGTTTAGAGATTTTGCAAATGGGTGGTGATTTTGTCTCTCACCACTTGTGCACCATAGTACATTTTGCTAGCATCTAGCAACTTAATGATTTCCTTTTTCACAACCTCTTTCATAATAGGATTTAGTCTTCTTTGACTCTCTGCTATTTTTGGAATTTTCTTCCAAAATGACTCTATGCATGCATATAGAAAGACTAATTCCTTTGATATCTGCCATTTGCCAACCTATAGTTTTGGTATGCTTCTTTAAAGTACTAATGAGATCACTCTCCTATTTTGATGTTAAATCAGAAGCAATGATAACAGGTAAAGTCTCATTTGTTCCTAAGAAAGCATACTTAAGGTGTTCAGGCAGTATCTTCAATTCTAACTTAGGAGGTTGTTCTATTGAGGGTAAGTTCTTCTTGAGAATTGGATCCTCAAGATTGAGTGGTTCATAAGTCTTAACCCATATTTCCTTACAAGAGTTTTCTATTGGCAGATTTTCCTTTTCTAGTATTTCATCATCTAGCAATGCAGCTGCATCTAATGCGTCTGCATTGGCTAAGTTGATCATCCGCTTGTAAAGCTGTTTTTCTACCAATTGATCTAGATAGAATAAGGATGAACACTCTTCTGTATCCTCTGAAGGATACTTCATAGCATTCATTACATTGAATTTTATCTCTTGATCATTCACTCTCATAGTGAGTTCACCTTTCTGCACATCAATTATGGTGTTACCAGTTGCTAAGAATGGTCTACCTAGGATAATAGGCACTTCCTTATCTGCATCAAAGTCAAGGATAACAAAATCTACAGTGGAATACAAATTTGTCTACCTTAACTAGGATGTCTTCTATGATACCTTCAGGATAGGCTATTGATTCGCTACCTAATTGAAGTGTCACGGTGGTTGGTTTTGCATTTCCTATTTCTAATCTGGTCAAAAATAGATTTAGGCATCAAGTTGATACTTGCACCTAAATCACATAAAGCTTTACAGTATAGGATTTTCCTATAGAAAATGGAATTGTAAAACTACCTGATCCTTCAATTTCCTAGGGATTTTATTTTGCATAAGCAAACTACAATCTTCTGTCATGGCAATCTGTTTCAAACTCACCTAATCTTCTTCTCTTAGTAAGCACATCCTTCATAAATTTTGCATAATTTGGCATTTGTTGGAGGGCTTCTACTAAGGGAACATTGATGTGTAATTGTTTTAGTACCTCTAGGAATTTACCAAACCGCTTCTCCTCATGTGCTTTTTTCAGTCTTTGAGGGTAAGGAGGAGGAGGGTATTCTGTGTACTAACTTAGGTAGTGGATTTTGAACTTCTTGTGATGCAGAGCACTATATGCTTCGCATTGGTTTCTTTTGATTTTTGGCTTTTTCTCCTTATCTACACTTTCCTTCTCGATTAACTCTACCAAATCCTTACCACTTCTCAATGAAATAGCCTTAACTGCTCTTTTCCTTTGGTTTGGGAAGGAGTAGCTTCAGATTTGAAGGTAAGGCACCTTGTGGCCTTTGATATGTAGCAGTGTGGCTAATTGACCAACTTGATTCTCTAAGTTCTTGATGGAAGCATCTTGGGTTTGTCTAGCACCACCTATTAAGCATGGTTTCTAGAGAATTCTCGGTGGTAGGTTGAGAGTTTCTTTGGTTATTTTGAGTGGGAATCTGGTGGGTTGGTTTGTGTAGTTGGAGCGATTCTAGGTGCAGTGCACTATTGTTGCTCCATCTAAAATTTGGGTGATCTTTCCAACCGAGGATTATAAGTGTTGGAATAAGGGTTGTTATTCCTATTATAACCTACATAATTTCTGAGAGATAGGGTTGCTAGAACACTCCTCATACAAGTGACCTCCTCCACAGTACACACAACTAGGTGTGCCTGGAGGTACTTGTTCTCATCTCTGCAATGAGTGAGCTCGGTGATGCAGTTTGCATTAGATGATAGCATTGCTGTAGTGAAGTTTTTCATCAAATTAGCTAGAGTGGCTACTTGAGCGGATAGAGGCGGATATATCATTAACTTCATGTACCCTCGATGGTTTCTTTTGGGCACTTACCCTCTCAAGAGGCCAACTAGAGCTATTAGTTGCTATTCTATCAATTAATTTACATGCTTCATTGTATGTGATTTAATAACACTCCACCGGATGATGCATCAAGCATTATTCGGTTTGAGGTTCTAAACCATTATAAAATGTTTCCATTTGAATAATAACAGGTAAACCATGATGAAGACATTTTCTCAAGAGTTCCTTCCATCTTTCCCATGCTTCAAATAAAGACTCAAACTCTTTTTGTCTAAAAGATGTAATATCATTTCTTAACCTGGCATTTTTGATAGGTGGGAAATATTTTCCTAAAAATTTTTCAGCCATTTCATTCCATGAATGGATAGAGTTAGGCTCTAAAGAATTTAGCCAAGCCTTAGCTCTATCTTTCAAAGAATATGGAAATAACCTTAATCTAAATGCATTTTCACTAACACCAGGTAAAATAAAATTACTACATACTTCTAGAAATTGCCTTAAATGCAAATGAGGATCTTCATGAGGAGATCCTCCAAATTGACCAATAGTTTGAAGCATTTGAAACATCATAGGCTTAAATTCAAAATGCATGGCATCAATATGAGGTCTGTTTATACTAGTTTGCATGTTTTGATGATCAAACTGAGCATAATCCCTCATAGGTCTATCTCTATCATTAATCATACCTATGTGATCCATGTGGATGAGATTTTCTCTATGAACTTCTTCTTCAGTAGCATGCTGTGAACCAGGGCCTCCTCTCACTGAGTGTGGCCTTGAGCTTTGTTCTTCACTGAATGACATGTTGCAAGCTTGTTGATTTTGCTTCTGGAGTTTTAGCAATCTCCTGAATCTTCTTTCTATTTCTAAATCTAAACTATATTCGGAGTTCTGCTTTTGCAGTTACGTACATATACTAAGTACCATGTAATTGTTGTTGTGTAAACTCTAAAAACGTAATTTATATACAACACTAAATTACTCAATATCGAATTTTAAAAAGAATTTACTTCAATCCCCGCAATGGCGCCAAAAACTTGGTGTGTGGAAATGCCACATACACTTGAGTGCAAGTATACTTTGTCCAAAAACAAGTAGTAAAAAGATCGAACCCACAGAGATTGAAAAACTCACTTTTAAAACAAATATAAAGTAATAAAGTGTAAAGTCACTAAGTAACAAAATAATTTTGGATTTTGTTTGATGATCACAACTAAGTTAGAAAACTAAGAAAGAATGTTGATAGTGTAAAAGAGAAAAGCTAGTTGGAATGTCTTCATCAAGTAATTTACTTAAAAGTGTATGATGCAAGATGTGATGCAATTTGACCTTGAATGTTGTTGCATTAGCTATGTGCCTTTCGGTCACTTTCTTCTTGAGTATCATTACCAGCTCTTATGATCCTTGTTCTATGCAAGTAAAGAAAGGGGTGTTAGTGCCAATCTTGCCTCCTAACAAGTATCACTTTGCTTAAGTGAATTCACTCTTGTATTTTAAGTACCCACAATTATCCTATGGACTATACTATCCTATGTCTAGGACTTAGCATGGTTTTCACAAAGTTTTCTTTATGTAAAACACTCACCCATATTAGTTCTTGAGTTCTTAATTGTAAGCCATGTCTGGTCATTTACAAATCTACTTATTCTAAGTGATCAAGTTCAAAATAAGTTTTGAAAAGATTATCAAGCAAGAACTAAAGTACAAACTTACATACATGCAACATACTTACTTAAAAGCTCATTAAATGATTAGAACATTCCAACTAAGAAAGGTTTAGCTAACAAGAGACATTGCAAGATATATATAAACCTGAATAGACCATGTTTATATATATAGAAATCACAAAAGAGAAACAACAAAAGTAAAGTTACAAATGTTGAAAACCTTTGTATGAATCTTCTAGCAATGCACTAGCATTACTCCTTAGCACTATACAAACACTATGAAAATGAGTAAAGGAGGAATTATGAATTCCTTCCTCTTCCTCTAAAAATATAAAACTAACTATGTATATTGAAATTTTGATCTAACTTATGGATTGTGATATTTTTCCAAATGAAGATGTGAGGTCCTTTTATAGCCTTCAAGTGAGGTGCTTCCTTCCTTCATGTTGAAGTCATCTTGAGTGGATCATAGCTGTAGTTGCTTTCAGAGGTTTATCCATGTTGAAATCTTTGACTTAATCATATAGGGCGGTTCCATGGTGTTAGAACAAGTGTCCCTATGTTGATGACTCTTCAAAGCTAAGCCTATAGCTATGTGTGAATGGTAGGCGCCTACTATACAAGTTTGGATGGCATCGGGAAGCAGCGGGGAGGTCATCACATTGCATGTGGATGCATATGAAACAGCCGCTTATTCACCAAGTAGCGCAGAATTGATGCAGGATCGGTGCGGGAGCATTGATGCTGAAGATTGAGACCGCATCGAACAAAACATCAAACATACCACAATATATCCAAAATGGCCTATAACTAACTATAACCATTCAAATCACTCAAGATATCATATATCACACTAAATACTATATAAACTCTTTATTATTACTTGAAAGAGAGCAAATACTAAGTTTAAACATATGAAATACTCTATATAAAATAGAGTTATCACACCCCAAACTTAAACCATTGCTTGTCCGCAAGTAATGACAAAGACAAACTATTTAAAAACTATAATTCTAGAAGATAGATCAGTTTGATTTGGTATTTTCATGAGGAGTTCCTATGAACTTCATTTCTTAACAATCTTTCTTTTGCCTTTATTTCTTCAAAACTACCAAAGTTATTCAAACTCTTTTGTGTGTGTGTGAACCCCACTTGAGTTGAGATTGGTTCCAAGACTAAGTGAAAAATTTCCTCCTAGCCTTTGAAAGGATTGGTTCATCTTTGGTCACACCAAAATATTTTTCAAAAGAGAGTTTAGACTCACAAAATTTTCTCAAGTGTTGGGAGTTTTTAAAATCAAAAGGGCTTGATTGAATCTTTCAAAGCTTTTGAGCCAATGCATTTTTCTATTTTTTTGTGTGGATCTTTTGAGCAGATGCAAATACTTCTTTGAAGTGTTTTTGTGCATTGATTTTTTCGCATTTTGCTTTTTCTTGAGCTGATTTACATTGATGCAAAACAGACCGATAATGCTTTTTTTTCTAGCTCATATTACCTTCCTCATCGACTCTCCGGATGCAAATGCACTTTGGCACAGTCTTTGACCTCCAGATGCATATATTTTTCTTTGCACTTTGGCACGAGTTCGATTTATTGAACTATCCTCCGGATACATTTATTCCTCGCATGGCATGTGTCTTTGACCTCCGGATGCATTCATGTACTTAAGCACGTGTATAGTTTCAAAAGATTGAGGATATGGCTTGTCCACTTTTTTGTATTCTTTTTCTACATTGTTTACTCTTATACTTTTGAAATTCAGCCTTTGTTTTTCATAAAACACCCCCAAACTTAATTCTTTAAGCTCTTCTTTCTTTTTAGTAAAGCTTTGTTTTGACCTAAGCTTACCAAAAATCCCCTTGCATCATTGATCTTTAAATAGCAAGGTTCTTTTCACAAACTCAGTTTTGAAGTGTTGAAGTAAAAATAATTTTGGTTTTTCCGAGAAATAAGGCTTCTTTTTCTCTTGTTCAACATAAAAATTCCATCCATGGGTTTTCACCATATTTTTGAAAAACTCGATCTTTTCTACTAAAATATTTAGATACTACTTTGTTAAGTACATCTAATATTTAAACAAACTAAAAACTATTTAAAACATATATATTTACTATCTAAAACATATTAATTAAACACACAACATATTAGATAAAAAACATATTAAAACATAACATAACATGCAAATCCCCCCCCAAACTTAAGGGGTTGCAGTGCCCTCACTGCAAATTTGTTCAGAAATACAAATCATTTGTTCAAAATAGGGGAGAGGGATTAGTACAACCAGGGAAATAGTTAGAAACAAAACAAGCATATAGCAGTTTATGTGAAAACTTGTAAAGTGATACTCATTTCTTTGCTCCACTCCTAATTCTGGTGCTTTGTCTGCTTGGAGGAGTGTGTTTCACCTTCTGCTTCTTCTCCTTGGGCTTGCTTGGTGTTGCTTCTGTAGGTGCAGATGCACCTCCTACTTCTGGTGTAGCTGCAGGAATTTCTTCTGGAATTGATGCAGGTGCATCAGTCTTGACTGCATCAGATTTCTTCCTCTTAGGTGTTAATTTTGCCTGCCTTCCTGCAGGTTGCTTGAAGAACTTCTGAGTATTGTGCAATGCTTCCCTCTTCTGTTTAGCCATTTCTTCCAGAACCATTTTAATTGTGGCCTCATCATGCACAGTTGTTGCCTGTTGTGATGCAGCAGCAAGTGATGCAGGAGCATCACTCTGCATCTCAACAGTTTGAGTTACTGTCTCCTTTGCAGATGATTCTTCACCTTTATCTTCTTTGTTGAGTCCTTCTTCTTCTCTTTCCTGCACAAACTCTTTCTCAAGAGCAGAAACAACATTAGAAATAATGTTGCTTGGGTCAGAAGGTACTGCTTGGTCTGTTGGCATAACAGGGGTTTGTTCTGAGATTGGTTCTTTCGTGTGAGTTGTTTCTTGTGTTTCTTCTCTTGGAGAGGGTGGTGGAGGGGTTGTTTGTGGTGGTGATTGTGATAGGACTGGTGGATCATTGAGGGAGGGTAATGGTGATTTTGGAATGGAGGAGGATTCTTGGTTTGGTGAGATGATGGGTGTTTTGGTAGCTGGTGAAGTGATAGGGGTTTCTGGCTGTGCTTGTGGTGTTTGTTTGGCATATTTCTGCCTAGCAATTTCTTCTAAAATTACTCCTCTAGCCTGCTCCTCTTCTTCTTCATCAATTTCCTCATCACTCTCTTCCTCCTCTTCTTCTTCTAATTCTTTATCCATTTCTTTTAATTCCTCATCCTCAGCTTCAGATTCAGAATTATACAATTCTTCCACAACAGGTTCTACCACAACCTTCTTCTGTACCTTGAATTGTTTTCTAGTCACCTTTTTCTTGGTGCTAGCTTCCTCTACCTTCTCCTTACCTTTTCCTTCTTCTTTAGCCTCTTTCTCTTCCTCTTCTTCACCTTCACTTCTCAGTACCCAAGTAGGAAATTCAGGGGCATTCACTTGGCCCACAAGATCAAAGATTTTGTCAAAGACCAATTGAAGCCGGTCATGTTGATCATTCGAAATTTTTCAGATGACCTCTCGCTTACGCATGTAATGCTCTTGCATTGCAGGTGCAGGGCCTCTTACATTCCTCAATTTTTCCTTCACTTCAGCACTTAAATTACCAGGGGGAAATTTTCTTTGTTCACTAGCAGCTATAGGGACACCTTCTTTCATGCATAATTCAGTAATAAGACAAGGGAAAAACAGAAATCCCTTTGACTTATTTGAACATGCAAGAATTTCCCTAGCAATCAATCTACCTATGTCTACATGTCCCTCAGAGAGAATTGTATCTAACAAGATCAATCTCTCTTTGGTCATAGCATATGTGTGTGATGTAGGCAGAATTGAATTGGCTATGAACAAATGCCAATTACCTAATGCATTTATCAAATAATTGCTTCTAAGCTTAATCTCATTAGGTGTGAATTTCTCCCAACAAATTGACCCTGGTATAGCAATCCTATTCCTTATTTCTTCCATTTCTTTCTTAAAGGCATTGGCCACTCTATTCTCAAAATCATTCCCATTATATTTCAGCATATAATGTTCATTTAATTTCTTGGCATGAAAGTGTACAAGTTTACCTCTCACCATGGAAGTGTAGGAATGTTCTGCTCCTTCTTGTGGTGTGATTCCAGCATAGAATTCTCTCACCAAATCTTCAATGTAGCCTCCTCCTGGTAGCACAAAGTGGTCCCAATTGAGATTGGCCACTGTTGACATGAATGATGGGCTAGCCTTCTTCAGATCATATCCTCTCTCGGGCAATAGATGCATGTTCCACAAATGAACATTGTCATCAGTTCTGATTGATGATTCCTTGGCTTTGCCTTTTCTTGATGATGATGATCCAGCATGCATGGCTTTCTTCTCTTTTTGGGGAGTTCTGGCCTGCTTGCCTGATGATTTCTGTGCTGATTGCTTTTTCACCATTGTATTTGCTTTGAAATTCTAGGTTTTTTGATTGCTTTTGTGATTGAGAAAAAATTGGATTTGAGAATGGGAAGGGTGGTTTGTGTTTCAGATGAGAGAATTTGTGAGAGTTTGCGAATGAAGGGGTAACGGTAACAATACAAGGCTTTATGTTTCAGGAAGAGGGAAGTTAGTGGATTTATTAGGTAGCCGTTAGCATTGCGTGCTACGCATGCATCATGCCAAGTGTCTTGCTTTGGCTACCAATGTGTCATTAATCTTGCTTAACCTTCCTTTAACCTTCCTGAAGCCTTATGATTCACACTTAACCAAATTTCTTCAAGTTTATAAATTTCTGATGTAGGGCACGTTTTTCCTCAATGCAGGTGCATTTGATGCAGCTGCATTAGTTTCCTGCATTTCTACAAAACAACTAAAAACATAAATTTGCACAAAAAATAATTAAAAACAATGGGTTGCCTCCCATTAAGCGCTTGTTTTAAGAGTCTTGTCAGCCTGACTACCTCTTTTCACTTAGAGATTTTGCAAATAGGTGGTGGTTTTGTCTCTCACCACATGTTCACCATAGTACATTTTAACTCTCTGACCATTCACCTTGAAGACAGTATTTGAGGTTTTATCAAATAAGTCTCATTGCTCCATGTGGATAAACTTTTATCAACTTAAATGGTCTGACCACCTTGACCTTAGTTTTCCAGAAATAGCTTCAACCTAGAGTTGTATAGCGTAACTAGTCCTCCTTCTTTCAATTCTCTTCTGTGAATTTTCTTGTCATGCCATTTCTTAGTCTTAGCTTTGTAGATTTCAGCATTCTCATAAGAGGTTTGCCTAATTTCTTCTAACTCATCAAGCTCTATCATTCTCTTTTTACCTGCCTTGTTCAAATTGAAATTGAGCTTCTTGATAGCCCAATAAGATTTGTTTTCCAATTCTACAGGTAAATGACATGCTTTTCCATAGACTAATTTGTAAGGGGACATTCCTAAGGGTGTTTTGAATGCTGTTCTATATGCCCATAAAGCATCATCCAAATGTAAAGACTAGGGATGGCAAAACGGGTTTGGCCCGCCGGGCCGGCCCACTGACCCGCCCAAAAAAGGCGGGCCGGGTTGGGATATTGGGACCGCTGACTCGCTGAGCCCGCCCCGCCAAAAAAAACCCCGCGGGCTAAAGCAAGGATGGGTCGGGTCGGCCCGCCGGCCCGTTTTTTTTTAAAAAAACTTCCTTCATTGATCATTCAGATCAATCATTTTTATTTAAAAAAATTCAACAAAATTCATTCCATTTCTAGATGCCCACTCCCGTGAGTCCACTGACCATTATCAATTCCACCCACTCCCAAAAAAGTTCATTTATTTGACCAAAAAACAAATTCCTTTAGGGTTTCACACTTTCACAGTTTCACTCTCATTTCTCACCACCAGACACCAGTGACCAGCACTAGTCTTCCCTCATCTCAATTCTCCCTCTCTTCTCTGTACAACTCTCTATTTTTGCTGCTCTCATTTTCATCTCTCAACAAGAGGATCCGATTCAACCTCCTCACTCTCATCTAATCGGTGCTAATCTGATTCAAACTGTAAGTTTCCTACTTCTCATGTCTTAACTGCTTTGTTGTTGTTGTTGTTGAAATTCGATTTTTCTCCACCTGATATATATGGTTTTGTTGTGGATTTTTCCCTACCTGATATTCGATTTTAAATCCTGGATAATATTGGATCAAACATCTTTCTACCAACCATATTTATTTCATTGTTTTATGATATAGATGGAAATGATGATGACAATGAAGATGAAAAAGAGGGTCCAAGTGGTTCTAAGTGTGCATCTAATGTTATTGACATTGAAGATTAGAATTTAGACGTTTCACTCTTGTTTTGTTAGACGATGTTATGTTTTGTTAGCCAATATTATGTAATTAGAATCTCTAGACTTTGAGGTTGTACTTATTATGGTTTTTTGGTTCTTAAAAATATTTATTTTGGTTGCTTGATTGTTAATCCCTAGTTATCAAGCAATCAAAATACTTATTTTGGTTGCTTTAAGTTTAAGATCGAATTATGGATTTGGACCTTTTGGTTGATGGTTCTAGCCTTCTAGGTGACATTTCTTAATGGTTAATCCTAGTAATTTCAATGCTATTATTGTTTTATACTTTTAGTTGCTATATAGTTAATCCTTATAATTCCAATGCTATTATTGTTTTATACTTTTATTTTGAATATATCAAGAGTTTTTAAAGTAAAATTTTGTTAAAAATGCTTTATAAAAAATCTATTTTAAAAAACAAGTGAAAAATCTTATTGAAATTGAAATGTTAAAAATATATAAGTTTTTTGTTCAAAAACTTTGAAGAAAAAAAAAAATTCAGGCGGGCCGGACCGCCAACCCGCCAGCCCATCACTTAGCGGGTCGGGCCAGTCTTTTGAACTCGCCGTTTTTGGCGGGTCAACTCGCCCCGCCCCGTTTTTAGCGGGCCGAAGGCAAAACGGGCCGGACTGGGCCGGGCCGGCCCGTTTTGCCATCCCTAGTAAAGACCAATCTTTCCTATTTGGATTTACCATTTTTTCTAGCATTCTCTTAATTTCCCTATTGGATAATTCTGCTTGTCCACTAGTTTGAGGATGGTATGCTGTAGCTATCTTATGCTTAACTCCATACTTAGCTAGAAGGTTTTCTATGATTTTATTGCAAAAGTGTGAACCTTCATCATTAATGATAGCTCTAGGAGTTCCAAATCTAGTGAATATATTTCTTTGCAGAAACTTACTCACTGATTTAGCATCATTATTAGGTAATGCTCACTGCCTCTACCCATTTGGACACATAATCAATGACTACTAAGATATATAAATTGCCAAAGAGGGTGGAAAAGGTCCCATGAAATCCATGCCCCAAACATCAAATAATTCAATTTCTAAAATATTTGTTCTAGGCATTTCATGCTTATCGAGATATTTCTGCTCTTTGACATTTATCACGATGATTTGACCATAAAATAAGAATCTTTAAATAAAGTAGGCCAAAAATAACTTGGATGTAATACCTTAGTCTTTGTTCTAGTACTTCCAAAGTGTCCTCCATAAGGTGCGAGAATGGCAATGCATAATCTTGCTTGTTGCTCTTCTTCGTATGCATTTCCTCATTAATTGATCGGGGCACATCTTGTAAAGGAATGGATCATCCCAATAGTATTGTTTAACCATGTGGAAGAATTTTCTCCTTTGTTGATATGTCATACTCATGGCACTACTTTGCTTGCAAGGAAATTTACAATATCGACAAACCATGGTGCAGTGCATTTGATGCTCTGCATTGCTTATAGCAAATGCGGTTTCATGTTTTGCATTGATTGTGATTGCCAATAGCTTCTCATCTGGAAAACTCTCCTTGATTTCTTCTCCTTGTGTGCCAAGTGATTCTCCTTCAATCCTTGATAAATGGTGCGCTACTTGATTTTCTACTCCTTTCTTGTCTCTAATTTCTAAATCAAATTCTTGTAGGAGTAAAATCCACCTTATCACCTTGGCTTTGCATCCTTCTTTGAAATTAGATACTTAATGGCGAGTGATCAAGTATAGACAATAATTTTAGTGCCAACTAAGTATGATCTAAATTTTTCAAATGCAAAGACCACACTAATAATTCCTTTTTCAGAAGCTGTGTAATTCACACGAGCTTCAATTAATGTCTTGCTAGCATAATATATGGAATGAAAGACCTTATCATATCTTTGCCCTAGGATTGCTCCTCTTTGCAAAGTCACTAGCATCACACATTAATTCAAATGGCCTGCTCCAACTGGAGTTACTATAATTGGTCTTGTCACCAATGCCTTTCTAAGCTTGTCAAAAGCTTCTATACAAGATTTATCAAAGTTGAATTCTACATCATGTTGCAGAAGCATACATAATGGTTTTGAGATTTTTGAAAAATCTTTGATAAACCTTCTATAAAAACAAAGCATGGCCTAAGAAGCTCTCGATACCTTTAAGCGTATTTGGTGGTGGTAGATTCTCAATGACATCAACTTTAGCTTTGTCTACCTCTAGACCTTTCTTTGAAATTCTATGTCCTAACACAATGCCCTCTTGTACCATGAAATGGCACTTTTCCCAGTTTAAGACTAAATTTGTTTCCTCACATCTCTTGAGAATTTGTTCCAAGTTTGTTAAGCAAACTTGAAATGTTTCTCCAAAGATAGAGAAATCATCCATGAATACTTCCATTGATTGCTCAATGAAATCTGAGAATATAGACATCATGCATCTTTGGAATGTAGCAGGTGCATTACATAAGCCAAATGGCATCCTTCTAAAGGCAAAGGTTCCATAAGGGCATGTAAAGGTGGTTTTGTGTTGATCCTTAGGCTCAATGGCTATTTGATTATAGCCTGAATAGCCATCTAGGAAACAATAAAATTCCTTCCCTGCTAATCTATCTAACATTTGGTCTATGAATGGTAAAGGAAAGTGATCCTTTTTGGTAGCTTTGTTGAGTTTTCTGTAATCCATACAGATTCTCCACCCTGTGACAGTTCTAGTTGGTATCAACTCATTCTTTTCATTGGCTATTACTGTCACACCCCCTTTCTTTGGTACACATTGGACAGGACTTACCCAAGCACCATCGATATGGGGTATATGATTCAAAGCATCTAGCCACTTAATGATTTCCTTTTTCACAACCTCTTTCATAATAGGATTTAGTCTTCTTTGACTTTCTATCTTTTTTTGGAATTTTCTTCCAAAATGACTCTATGCATGCATATAGAAGGACTAATTCCTTTGATATCCGCCATTTGCCAACCTATAGCTTTGGTATGCTTCTTGAGAGTACTAATGAGATCACTCTCTGTTTTGATGTTAAATCGAAGCAATGATAATGCAGTAAAGTCTCATTTGTTCCTAAGAATGCATACTTAAGGTGTTCGAGCGATATCTTCAATTCTAACTTAGGAGGTTGTTCTATTGAGGGTAAGTTCTTCTTGAGAATTGGATCCTCAAGGTTGAGTGGTTCATAAGTCCTAGCCCATACTTCCTTACAAGAGTTTTCTATTGGTAGATTCTCTTTTTCTAGTATTTCATCATCTAGCAATGCAATTTGCATCTAATGCATCTGCATTGGCTAAATGATCATCTTGTTTGTAAAATTGTTTTTCTACCAATTGATCTAGAGAGAATAAGGATGAACACTCTTACGTATCCTCTGCGCAGGATACTTCATAGCATTCATTACATTGAATTTTATCTCTTGATCATTCACTCTCATAGTGAGTTCACCTTTCGCACATCAATTATGGTTTTACCGGTTGCTAGAAATGGTCTACCTAGGATAATAGGCACTTCCTTATCTCGCATCAAAGTCAAGGATAACAAAATCTACTGGAAATACAAATTTGTCTACCTTAACTAGGATGTCTTCTATGATACCTTCAGGATAGGCTATTGATCTATCGCTAATTGAAGTGTCACAGTGGTTGGTTTTGCATTTCCTATTTCTAACTGGTCAAAAATAGATTTAGGCATCAAGTTGATGCTTGCACCTAAATCACATAAAGCTTTACCAGTATAGGATTTTCCTATAGGAAATGGAATTGTAAAACTACCGGATCCTTCAATTTCCTAGGGATCTTATTTTGCATAAGCAAACTACAATCTTCTGTCATGGCAACTGTTTCAAACTCACCTAATCTTCTTCTCTTAGTAAGCACATCCTTCATAAATTTTGCATAATTTGGCATTTGTTGGAGGGCTTCTACTAAGGAACATTGATGTGTAATTGTTTTAGTACCTCTAGGAATTTACCAAACCTGCTTCTCCTCATGTGCTTTTTGGTCTTTGAGGGTAAGGAGGAGGAGGGTATTCAGTACTAACTTAGGTAGTGGACTTTGAACTTCTTGTGATGCGGGAGCACTAGATGCTTCTGCATTGGTTTCTTTTGATTTTTGGTTTTTCTCCCTTTTCTACACTTTCCTTTTCGATTAACTCTACAAGATCCTTACCACTTCTCAATGAAATAGCCTTAACACCGCTCTTTTCCTCTGGTTTGGGAAGGAGTAGCTTCAGATTTGAAGGTAAGGCACCTTGTGGCCTTTGATCTGAGTGTGGCTAATTGACCAACTTGATTCTCTAAGTTCTTAATGGAAGCATCTTGGGTTTGTCTAGTGATTCTAGATTCACCTATAAATGCTTTGAGCATGGTTTCTAGAGAATTATCGGTGGTAGGTTGAGAGTTTCTTTGGTTATTTTGAGGTGGGAATCTGGTGGGTTGGTTGGTGTAGTTGGAGCAGTTCTAAGTGCGGAGCAATTGTTGTTGCTCCATCTAAAATTTGGGTGATCTTTCCAACCGGGATTATAAGTGTTGGAATAAGGGTTGTTATTCCTATTATAACCTACATAATTCTGAGAGATAGGGTTGCTAGAACACTCCTCATACAAGTGACCTCCTCCACAGTACACACAACTAGGTGTGCTGGAGGTACTTGTTCTCTTCTTTACGCAATGATGCTTTTCGGTGATCTGTTTGCATTAGATGCAAGATAGCATTGCGAGAAGTGAAGTTTTTCATCAAATTAGCTAGAGTGGCTACTTGAGCAGATAGGGCAGATATACATTTTCCAAAAACTTGGTGTGTGGAAATGCCACATACACTTGAGTGCAAGTATACACTGTCCAAAAACAAGTAGTAAAAAGATCGAACCCACAGAGATTGAAAAACTCACTTTTAAAACAAATATAAAGTAATAAAGTGTAAAGTCACTAAGTAACAAAATAATTTTGGATTTTGTTTGATGATCACAACTAAGTTAGAAAACTAAGAAAGAATGTTGATAGTGTAAAAGAGAAAAGCTAGTTGGAATGTCTTCATCAAGTAATTTACTTAAAAGTGTATGATGCAGTATGTGATGCAGCTGCACTGAATGCTGTTGCATTAGCTATGTGCCTTTTGGTCACTTTCTTCAGAGTATCATTACCAGCTCTTATGATCCTTGTTCTATGCAGATAAAGAAAGGGGTGTTAGTGCCAATCTTGCCTCCTAACAAGTATCACTTTGCTTAAGTGAATTCACTCTTGTATTTTAAGTACCCACAATTATCCTATGGACTATACTATCCTATGTCTAGGACTTAGCATGGTTTTCACAAAGTTTTCTTTATGTAAAACACTCACCCATATTAGTTCTTGAGTTCTTAATTGTAAGCCATGCGGTCATTTACAAATCTACTTATTCTAAGTGATCAAGTTCAAAATAAGTTTTGAAAAGATTATCAAGCAAGAACTAAAGTACAAACTTACATACATGCAACATACTTACTTAAAAGCTCATTAAATGATTAGAACATTCCAACTAAGAAAGGTTTAGCTAACAAGAGACATTGCAAGATATATATAAACTGAATAGACCATGTTTATATATATAGAAATCACAAAAGAGAAACAACAAAAGTAAAGTTACAAATGTTGAAAACCTTTGTATGAATCTTCTAGCAATGCACTAGCATTACTCCTTAGCACTATACAAACACTATGAAAATGAGTAAAGGAGGAATTATGAATTCCTTCCTCTTCCTCTAAAAATATAAAAACTAACTATGTATATTGAAATTTTGATCTAACTTATTGATTGTGATATATTTCCAAATGAAGATGTGAGGTCCTTTTATAGCCTTCAAGTGAGGTGCTTCCTTCCTTCATGTTGAAGTCATCTTGAGTGGATCATAGCTGTAGTTACTTTCCAGCAGTTGCTTGCATGGATAAGATTTTTGACAAGTGTATAGGGTGGTTCCATGATGATAGAACATGTGTCCCTATGTTGGTGACTCTTCAAAGCTATGCCTATAGCTATGTGTGAATGGTAGGCGCCTACTATACAAGTTTGGATGGCATCGTGGAGCGGGCGGGGATGTCATCACATTGCATGTGGATGCATATGAAACAGTGCTTATTCACCAAGTAGCGCGAGAATTGATGCAGGATCGGTCACGGGGGCATTGATGCTGATTAGCATTGAGATCGTGCTTTGAACAAAACATCAAACATACCACAATATATCCAAAATGGCCTATAACTAACTATAACCATTCAAATCACTCAAGATATCATATATCACACTAAATACTATATAAACTCTTTATTATTACTTGAAAGAGAGCAAATACTAAGTTTAAACATATGAAATACTCTATATAAAATAGAGTTATCAACCACCACCACCACCACTCACTCTTCTTTCTCACTCACAACACCGTCACTCTTCTCTTCACAAATTTCTTACGCACACAACCACCACCACACCACTCTCACTCCTCTCTCTCTCTCTCTTTGGAAAGCTTGGTGATAATAATAATAATAATAATAATAATTTAATTCATTTCGTACCAGTGTACCACCATTCAGGTTTGGGTAGCATGCTTGTCAGACTTAGCTAGGGAATTAGCGGTGGAATAGTCCCTAGCTAATTAGCGACTGACACACATTTCCCTCGCTATGGCAATTAGCGAGGAGGGTATTACGACTGAACCGGTCCCTCGCTAATTCCCTCGCAAATGGTCGTTAGCGACGGAAATGAGCCTGTTAGCGACGGAAAATTCCCTCGCCAAGTAAGCTACTGGGACACAAAGCTTTTTCTTTTAATTTTAAGAAGATGATTTTAAGATGAGTTCAGATTGTTCAACTATTTTTACAGACAAACTTCACTCTTCAACGATGAAGAAGAAGAGCTCGGGTATGTGCAAAAAAAATTAATGTAATTTAAATTAAAAGTAATTATAAAATAATGACTCAGCAAATAAAATTGCCACTTAAGCATAAAAAATCCACGAAGCATCCTAAATGATCATTTTAACGTTTTTGTAATGAGTTAAAGTCAAAGCGTTGAATGGAAAAAACCGATGCAACATTTTTTAAAGTTAAGGGACATATTCGTTACCTCGAAAACTTAAGAGACCTAAACAAAAACAGAAAATAAGTTATGGGACATCGGATGATATTTTGCCTGTATAATAAAACTAGAATAATCACTACAAAAAAAAAAACTTACCTTTACCTATAGACAAAAAGCGCCCCTAAATGTGAAATATTCGTGGGTAAAAGTAATTTTAACCTTTCCCAACGGTCACTTTTTCTGTAGACAATGTAAGACATATCTAACCACCCTTTTTGTCCGTAGGTAAAGCTTCTCCCGTCGACCAAATACCTTTACCTACAGATTTTCCCTGTCACTATATCTTTCATATGTAGTCAAACTTTAACTTTTACCTACGGTTCTATCCGTCACAATACATATATAAAAAATACTAAATAATTATTTACACAATACATATATAAAAAATACTAAATAATTTATTAAACATTTTAATCAAACATTATGAAAAAAACATATAATAGATCAATACTACATAACAAGGCTATTATCCTTCCTTTAAATCTTCAACAAAACAGAGAACTACTAACATATTAGGATAAATCATTTAACCATCTAATGCAATCTTTTAAATTGATAACTGTGAAACATCATAAAAATACTTCTGATATTAAAAATAGGGATTCGTCCCTTTATGTACTGGACATAAATTAAGAATAATTTTTAAATTTTTTTAATTAACTATTAAACTAAATTTTGAATATAAGTTATTGACTAGCACTAGGGTCTTTTAAGTTATTGACAAAAATGCACTAGAGTGACGTCATTTTTAAGTTATTTAGTTGTAACATATTGGTGATGTAAGTTTTTTATAGATCTTTTTTAATCTTAAAATGTTTACATTAATTGTTTTCCTTTTTTCTGTTCTCGATTACAAAAAACGCCGCCGTGGATGACATGGCTGTAGCAGCCTCAGACACATGTGCCATGTGGGTTGCCAACTGGATGATCTTCTACAAACAAAATTCTCAAATTGTGAAACCTAGATTGTTAACCGAGAAGTACATTTTTTCTGCCATGACATGAAAAAGATATTTGGGCTAAATTGATTTTAAATCTTTAAAATCGTGAACATTTAACCAGTAATGTTTTCCTTTATTGAATTTGAAGAAAACGATAATGGATCTTCAAAGTAAGAACAGGGGAGACACTAGATCTTCAAAATCCATGAAATGCATAATGACGAGATTCTATATGCATGGGTGTTGATGATGCTATTGAAGTTGTTTCTATCTTGAAATCAAATGGCACCGTATAAGTAATCTTAAATTGTTGTTATAGTAAATAAGTGATTAATTTTTTTTTTGACCGGAGTAAATAAGAGTAATCTTAAATGGCACCGTATAAGTGATTAATGATGATTATAGAAGACCTACTTTGGATATAGGCTATAGCATGGAATGGTGTTTGTTTCTTGAAATAATTAATAATCATATACAACTTATAAAAGTTAATTAAATTTGTAATTTGTGATTTAATTAGAGGTAATAATAATTCAAAAATCAATTTTTTTTGGGGTTACTTGTTATTGGTACGGAGTATCATCCGGCTATGCTGATCACTACTGCCACGCCCAATATTCGAACTCGAGACCACTCAAGAGTTTTTTTTGGTTAACTTGTTAGTGGCGCGTAGTACCCACCGACTTGCCGATGACTAATTTATGCAGGGGAACCTGTGGCCACGAATACCCGACTTTGTCGGTCAATGTGGTTCTGCCCTCTAAACAGAACCACCACCACCATCACCACCACACAACTACCACCACCACTCCTCTCCTCTTCCTCTACTCTCTCTCTCACTTACAAATCCTAACCCACCACCACCACTCACTCTTCTTTCTCACTCACAACACCGTCACTCTTCTCTTCACAAATTTCTTACGCACACAACCACCACCACTCTCACTCCTCTCTCTCTCTTTGGAAAGCTTTGTGATAATAATAATAATAATTTAATTCATTTCGTACCAGTGTACCACCATTCAGGTTTGGGTAGCGTGCTTGTCAGACTTAGCGAGGGAATTAGCGGCGGAATAGTCCCTAGCTAATTAGCGACTGACACACATTTCCTCGCTATGGCAATTAGCGAGGAGGGTAGCGATCGAACAGGTCCTCGCTAATTCCTCGCAAATGGTCGTTAGCGACGGAAATGAGCCTGTTAGCGACGGAAAATTCCCTCGCCAAGTAAGCTACCGGGACACAAAGCTTTTTCTTTTAATTTTAAGAAGATGATTTTAAGATGAGTTCAGATTGTTCAACTATTTTTACAGACAAACTTCACTCTTCAACGATGAAGAAGAAGAGCTCAGCTATGTGCAAAAAAAAATAATGTAATTTAAATTAAAAGTAATTATAAAATAATGACTCAGCAAATAAAATTGCCACTTAAGCATAAAAAAATCCACAGAAGCATCCTAAACAGTCATTTTAACGTTTTTGTAACAGAGTTAAAGTCAAAACGTTGAATGGAAAATCGATGCAACATTTTTTAAAGTTAAGGGACATATTCGTTACCTCGAAAACTTAAAAGACCTAAACAAAAACAGAAAATAAGTTACATCTTTGAGAGCTGTGTCCTTTCTCAAAGTCTATAACCCAACGTCTATGATTCTATTTAAAACGAGGATCAGAAAATTACATCTTTGAGAGCTGTGTCCTTTCTCAAAGTAATTAAAATGATCCAACAATAACCAACAAACAAAATCATATTACAAAGAAATTCTCATCCATTAACTATTCCAAAATTGAAAGAAAAAATGTTCAAAAAACAGAAAAAATGTTCAGCAATCTTCATTCATCACTTGATCAGTTCAATTTATCACTCATCTATCCACCTTAAGGCAACTTCATTAGCCTCTCTAACCCTTGCCTCTGCAAGAAATTAAAAAGCAAAAAAAAGCATTAACACAAACCCATAAACCAACCATGTTATATTCAAATTAAAAAAAATTTAAAACTTACCTTCTGTAGTTTCAAAAACATTTTCACACCCTGTGCAAGTGCACATTGCCTTGCAACCCTCTCCTTCTTTAAAACAATAACACCTTAGAGTTAAACATTTTCCTAGTCTGCACCTACATTTTATAATTGGTGCTTGTTCTTCCTCTAATTCTCCTAAAATGGCTAGTAACTCCTCCTCCTCCTCTATGCCTATGGCTCCAGCTTGTTCTTGTTGATGTTCTTCAATTGCTTCTTCTTGTTGTTGTTCTTCAATTGGTTGTTCTTGTTGATGTTCTTCAATAGCTTGTTCTTGTTGATGTTCTTCAATTGCTTGTTCTTGTTCATGATCCATCTTTCAAGAGAGAGAGAGAGAGAGAGAGAGAGCAAAGCGAGAAAGGGAGCAAAGAAAGAAAATTTTGAATTTTTTTTGTTTCAATCGTGCAATAACCTAAAGTTGGGAGTCAAATAAGGTTTTTAAGCTATAAAGACAGTTATCATTTTCACGGGGTCAGTTGATTGTAATTATTATGTTTATGTAATGTCATTAGCAAGAGCATTTTCAAAAAATTTAGGAAGTGAAAAATTATCATTAATTAATTTGCACTCTTACAATCGTTTTAGGGAACCAACACTC
This sequence comes from Oxytropis ochrocephala, assembly GCA_020916435.1. Classification (NCBI taxonomy): domain Eukaryota; kingdom Viridiplantae; phylum Streptophyta; class Magnoliopsida; order Fabales; family Fabaceae; genus Oxytropis; species Oxytropis ochrocephala. The sequence continues at coordinate 5,161,714 of CM037089.1, forward strand.
TTGGCATAATGGCTTAATTTACCCTCGGACACGGAGGTCGACTCGGTGTTCCTGAATTCGATTCCCGCAGACAAACTCAGTGTTGCCCAGTGCGTAATTTTATCCTAAACACGAGCAGAGATTAGTCTTATGTTGAAAGTGTTTGGACACTCCGTAGGTAGCCAACAATCACTACAACAGATCTAGTAGATGGGCGTTTTTTCAACAATGGCGGCGTTTTTGGCGAGGCTTGAAAGGTGGCGGCTATTCACTCCAACAATGGGTAGCGTTTCCTAAAAAGCGCCACCCATTGCAAAAACACGTCCTCCCAAATACTTAGCGCTTTTTAAAAAGCGCTGAATATATCAAAGCGTCCTCCCAAATACTTAGCGCTTTTTAAAAAGCGCTGAATATATCCTAAGCGTCCTCCCGGATACTTAGCGCTTTTTAAAAAAGCTACCTGAATATTACCCTTATACTGTGGCGCTTCATTAAAAGCGCTGAATATTGCCTATTTGTGTTACTAAATACCCACGCTTTATTAAAAGCTATTTGAGTATTGCCTATTTGTGTTACTAAATACCCAGTAGCTTTATTAAAAGCGTGAGTATTGCCTAAATTTTTTTTTTTTCTGTTTTGTGTGTTTTCCTTTTTATATTTACAAATTACCATGCATGTACCAATCCAATCCAATACATAATGAGAATCAATTTGCTAAGAGGAACACAAATTACATAAGAGGAACCAAAACAAAATAGCTAAGAAGTTTCATTATCTAATTCATATGTATCCAAAACAAGCTATCAAGTTACAATATTATGAACCAAAAACTAGCTAAGCTAACTTATATGTATCCAAATGAAACTTTAAAAAAAGCGGGAGAGATGATCGCACCATTCTCCCTAATCTCAAACAATCGGTCAATGAGTATGTGTTGCTTTGACAATCGCTAAAATACTGAAATTATATAAATAAATAAAATTAGAATTGAAATGGTTAAATATTGGAAAGAACCACTATTAAATCGAAATCATATAAAAATATATTAGAAGTAGATACCTTCTTTGGGGATAGTCGTTTTCTTTCGGGTAATTATATCCTTCATATATTGCATGACGTAATACCCACAATCAATGTTATTCAATTGTTTAGGACACTACAAAACATAATTAGATTAGTTAATTGTTAGATTGAGTTGAATATAGTTTTTGACAAAATAATGTAATGTATAAGTTAGAAACTTACAACTATTGGTAACCATCGACCGTTAATTTATTCACTCCCCAATATGTCCTTAAACCATTTGAATAGAATGTCATATAACTATATTAATAACAATATATACATATATAAGTAAAAGTAAGAAATGCAGAATGACACAAAATAAACACACACTGTTAAAAAGCTCCACAAACTCCATGTGGTTTCGTAATGATTTTGAAGTGAGTCAAGGTAATACACGGTTTTTTTACTAGGATTAATTGCATACAAAACCCAATGTCTCCTACAAAAAAATTTAGGAATAAGTAATTGACGACTATTAAAAAAATGCATGTTATATAAGAAATAATGAGTAAAAATTCTTACCCTAGATTACTTAGGTGCTAGAAGTAAGACATCATCATCACTTCTATTTTGAGCTTCCTTGAAGCGGTCATTGACATAATCAAGAAGCAATGGCCGGTTTTGTTCCACAAGTGATTGATAATTTCGCGCAGTGGGATTCACTTGATGAAAGGTTGTACTTTAGGACACAAGAACAAATATCTATGTGTGCATTGGAAGGGACCACAATGTCTCTCGTACAAGTACCTACATTTAGATATATAAATATATATATATATATATATATATATATATATATATATATATAAATTAAATTAACGATATAATAAAATTAAATCGACAATGTCAAATAATAAATTACATAGTACTGACATATATATTCATAGCCATACTAGGTTGCCTCATCCGCATCACATACAAAGACGGATATCCTCACGTCCGACTATATGAGGCAAGTCGGCTCCAAAAATTTCTTCCTCAAAATTTATGGTAAGCAATTTGTCTTTCATGATGTATTTCTCAAATGCTGCGTCGGCCTCACCAATCTTCATATAAGCTTCAATGGAAGAGGAAGAGGCGGGTGAGACACAATTGGAGAAGGGTGGGATGAGTCACTTGGCGAGAAGAGGAGGGTGATCGGTCACTTTGGAGGAGAGGCGGTGTGAAACTTCTACATAAGGGGTGGTGAGACACTTTTGTAGAAGGGTGGATCGAGACACTTTCTTGCCAATAGATGTTTCCTGCCAAAGACTTTTCAAAGGAGATCTTTTCTGCTTGGTAGACACTTTCTTAGATTTTTCATTTTGGCGCATCTATGTTTAAACAAAAATAATTACTTAGTTAGCACAAATTATATGACAAAAACTATAATTAGTTAGTTACAAATATATTGTCACTTACAACGACAAGGGCGGATGGCCATGCCACAAAGGTACCAACTGCTTGTGACACCGTCAGTATATCAATACTGTCAATCGGAACAGGCAATGGTGCATCCTCCCTAAATGGTACCGCAACTCTGACTCTAACATGATTTGGAGGTAGGGGTACATTGTGCATCAAGGGACCCAATTCGTTACATGTGTAGCCAATTGCAACCATTTCATGTGGGTTTGAGATATACAATTCACACTCACACTCATTGTTGTCCTAAATCAATTATAAACCACAAAATAATAAAGACATTATTTGATGTTATATATATATATATATATGTACAATAAATCAATTATAAACCACAAAATAATAAAAACAATTAATACCTTAGTTGTGGCATGGTGCGGCTATCTCGTACCTTTGCTATGTGTAGCGAGGGTTGGTCTTTGAGTGGCATAACATGGCCATAAAGTGATCGCATATCATTAAGTTGAGCTTGCAAACTTTCATACAATGCCATCATCTTTCTCGGTGGTGGGCAGATCATGATTCTCATCATAGACTTTCTGTTTTGGTCCAAAGTACTCGGTTGGTGCTACTCCAAATCCAACACCCTCATGCGACCGAGTATTCTTCTTTACCTAAGGCACGTGTAAGGATTTCTTTTTTGAGCAATCGGTGAGCTCTCCCTGTGACGATCGTGATATGGCTTCTGATTCACAAAACAAAAGTATAATACATTATAAAAATCATAAAAGTTACAATTAAAATCGGTGAGCTTGAATTTAGGAAATACTTACAATTCTTTCCGACACCTCCTTAGTTTTAGGATCAACAATCTCCTTTTCTTTGTTTAGTCGAGCCTCTACCCACAAAACATGTCGCTCAACACCTTCTTTAGTAGGATCTTTCCCACTCTCCACCAACTATATTTAAATTTACCAAATATTAAGAAACTATTTATAAAAAGTTTCATGAAACTAAAAAATCAAGCTTATTGTGCCTTACCAATCTCTCTTCAATATGTTGATATGGAGTAGCACCGCCTCTATAAGGATACTCACGATGGAAGCACACTTTCGATTCACCTCACTTGCTTTCTATTAAGAGAGATAAGTATACATTAATGTATAATAGATAATTGTCAAATATAAAAATATGTTATAACTTAATAGATAGTAGCACTAACCAAGAATTTTGGATCTTGATGCGTCTCCTAACAAATGTCCGCCAATCCTCCTCTGAAATAAACCCACTATATATTGGTGGAGGATTCCAATTGATGTTTCCATTATCATCTTTAAGCCAATTTTTGTTAATGTCGTTACGAAATTTTTATGACACTTTCCGGCTTCCTTCATTATCCAGTCCTTTTTAGAATCATCCACATCAAAATATTTACGCTTATGCACATTAAATGAAAATTATATAAATAAATTTATATATATATATATGGGACTACAAAATTACTAAATAAGATTACCAAAAGATCTAAAATTATATACTGTATTGTTACCCACAACTCATGTTTTTGTTTCTCCAAAAGCGGGATTCTTTGTGCTCACCCAAGTAGTGATTGTTATTGGTATCATTTGTTTTACCTTACTACCAAGGAAAGTAATCAAATGAGTCTTTATTTTTTCTCCAATTGGCGGACCTTAACATTCCATTGGACTGCATTATGTAAATAGTAAATTAGATCACAAACAATTAAAACTTAGTATTGAATGAAGTTAATTAGCAATTAATTAGTATCTTACACTTAATTTTTCTTTTCCTTTACTTAACCGGTTGATGATATCCTTTTTAAGCTTTGTCATTCCACGAGGAGCACGCTTCGATATAGTTTGTAACATCATGATCAACGCCTCACGGTGTCATGCCCACTATCACTATGATCCGCCATCTTACCGCAATAAAACATAATCATTGTTTGTTATATTTATCCATTTAAAAAACATCCAACAAAAAATAAATAATCAGTCAAAGAAGATGAAAATAAGATCCATGTCTATAAAATAACATCTATGTCGGTTACCTTTTCCTTTTTTCGATACAATTTTTTTTTGCAATTCGCTCCTTGGTACTTTGTTTTTGACGAATCGTAATTCCATCAAGTATGATCCTTTCTAACATACACAACATCCTCTCTATAAGTACTTTCCTCTTCTAGTGATGTCCCCAAGAAAGGGTCGTCCTCGATACCATCATCATTGGTTTCTTGATCATAAATGTAATTCACTAATTTTTTTGTGTCGATAAAACAATAGACCAATTGATATCAATCGGATCGGTGACATAAAACACTTGTTGAGCTTGGGATGCCAAAATAAAAGGCTCATCTTTATATCCCAACTTCTTGAAATTCACCCGCATGAACCCCGACTCATCAATCGTAAACCATTATTATTGTCAACCCACTTACATTGGAACACGGACTCACTGAAACATGGTGTAATCCAACTCCCATATTTGTTCAATGACCCGAAGTATGACATATTCGCGTATCACGGGATTTTTGTCTTTGGCACTTGATGTATGCATAGCTTGAGCAACAAGAGTCACCCCACTATTTTGCATTTTACTACGATCATCATGGGTTTTTGTATAGAGCGTGCAGATTAATTAGATAGTGGTGTAAGAGAAAACATGCATATTTGGACCTTTTGCTAACCATCTCAATCTTTTTGAAATCGAAGTAGGATTCATAACAAACTCGAAATCAATGTGGTCTTTTAACCACACTATGAAACTCCGATTGTGTTCCTTTGTTAACCAAACTTCACTCTTATATGGGTAATCACTCTTAAGTATGTCCATGTGCTTGGCAACATATGAATCAACCTCACTATCATTGTGCAAAACATATAAGTGTGCTTGATGTAGTTCTTCCCTTGACACCATAACTATTTTATATCCTGACATCCCTTTAGTAATGCTTCCTAAGTGGCGAGACCTTGGAAGTCCATGAGAATATTCAAGACTAGATAGATAGGCGGTGCAGAACTCAATGACTTCTTCAACTATGTAGCGCTCAACAATACAACCCTCGGGTCGTGATCGGTTTTTCACATATCCTTTTAATATCTTCATGTAACGCTCAAACGGATACATCCATCTCATGTAACATGGGCCACACAATTGTGTCTCTCTAATCAAATGAAGCTATTAGATGAATCATTATGTCAAAAAATGAAGGTGGGAAATACATCTCAAGCTCACACAAAGTGACGAGTAATTTCTCTTTGCAATGATGGCAACTTTCTAGGGTCAATCACTCTACTACAAATCGCCTTAAAGAAGTAACAAAGTTTGGTTAGCGTCCGCGCACTTTCTTAGGCAAAATGGATCGTATACCAATTGGGAGCAAATTCTCCATTAGAACATGACAATCATGGGACTTTAAAGACTTTAACTTAAGGTCTTTCATGGATACAAGGTTTGTAACATTTGAAGAATACCCTCTGGAACTTTTACTCCATGAAGAAACTTACAAAACACGGTCTTCTCCTTTTTAGATAGAGTATGAGTGCTGGGAGGTAGATATGCACGTGTACCCTTCTTTATCGGACCCAATTCTGGTCTCGACCCCATACTAAGCAAGTCCAACCTCGAGTTGATGGTATCTTTAGTCTTTCGGCATATTGAGTAAGGTACCAATGACACTTTCAAAGACATTTTTTCAACATGCATCACATCAATGAAGTGTCTTACATATAATGACTTCAGTATGGCAAGTCAAAGAAAATCGACTTTTTCTTCCACCCCGTTTGGCAACCTCTCCTGCAAATGGCTTCCCAAATTTAATGTTCAAATCTTTCACCTTTTCAAACGATTGTTCACCCGTCAAAGCCGTGGGAGCTTTACGGGTTTCGGTATTCCCATTGAATGCCTTTTTCAACGATCGATCTTGATGAGTAGATGGCAAAAATCTACGATGACCGGGGTAGATATTCTTCCTACCATGTTCCAACCACATCCAATCGGTGTTATCTTCACATATAGGGCATGCACTGCGACCTTTCAGATCTGCACCGGATAGATTGCCGTATCTTTGGAAAGTCATTAATTGTGCCAAAAATCATAGCCCTCAAGTTGAAACTTTCTTCCCTGAACCCATCATACACCTCTACTCCATTCTCCCACATTAGCTTCAAGTCTTCAATTAAAGGAGCCAAGTATACATCAATATCATTTCGGTTGCTTGGGCGAGAAATTAACAAAGACAACATCATATATTTGCGTTTCATGCAAAGCCATGGAGGTAAGTTATAAATCGCTAATATCACGGGCCATGTTTGTGGGAGCTACTCACGAATACCGTGCGGGTTAAAACCATCGCAGACAATGCAAGTCGTAGGTTTCTTGGATCCAACCCAAAATCGGGATAATCAATATCAAATTTTTTCCATTGCGGAGAATCTGTAGGGTGTCGTAACATGCCATCTTTAATCCTTTCATCCTCATGCCATGTCAAGTGTTTTGCATCTCCGAACGAACTACGGTACATACGCCTAAATCGAGGAATTATGGGAAAATACCACAACACCTTTTACGGAGCGAGAATCTTTCTTTTTATACCGCGATGCATTACATTTAGGACACGACTTTAAAAATGCATGTTCATTCAGAAATAGAATGCAATCATTGGGACAAGCGTGTATCTTCTCATAGTTCAAGCCAATGGACCCTAACATTTGTTTTGCATCATACGTCCAGAAGGGAGCACATTATCCTTGGCAACATTTCTTTCAATAGTGTGAGTAATTCGAAGTAAAAAGCTCTTATCCAGTCCATCCGTGGCAAGTTTTCAAGTTATACAACTTTATCACGACCAATAATTTTGTGAATTCGAGTACAACCCTCATACAATGGCGTCTCTGCATCCGTTATCAACTTCTCAAACATTTGAGGGCGGTCATTAAGATCGTCTTCAAAAGCTTTTGCCATCTCTTCAAATTCATCCCCAACAAACGTAGGTATTTCGGTGTCAGCGGTGCACATCTCTCAAGTACTATTACCCATATTCGAAGATTCAACTCTTTCCTCACCATGCATTGTCCAACAAGTGTAAGTTTGATCAATTCCATTACCCTTTAAATGTCCCCCCAAAAATGCTGCATTAAGCGATTTTACATAGCAACAAGCGTAAGCGGGGACATATCATATTACTAGATCTCCTAAGCGTTGAGCAAAGCCTGAGTTCACAAAATAATCCACTCCATCTCTATATTCCTTGGACAGACGATTGGCAGACATCCACTTTCTATCCATAATGTCCCAATATCTATAATAAATTCGGATAAGAGAATTTACAATTTTATTGAAGCTAAGACATTCAATCAACTACCTAGTAGTTTCAACTAAACAAATCAAAGACTTTGATGTCTTCTATATAGTCATTAATTCTTCATATAAAATAAACAAAAGAACAAAAAAAGTACCTGAACAAGTGGAAGCAACACTGAAAAATATCCAACCAGCTGTGAACTCGAACTACAACGAACTCTCGAACCAAGACAAACTCGAACAACGATCGTGAAGCTCCGACAAAAAAAACTCCCAAAACCTAACAAACAATTCGCATATTCGATTTAGGCATATTTGATTTTACTAATATAGATGACACACACTTTGCTTAAAAAAATCTATCCTTTGAGAATCAAAATCTCAACAAAACCAAGCAACAAACACATATCAACTAATTTCTCTCCTATCAAACACATTCAACTAATTTTACACATATCAAACACATACAAATACATTCAACATATTCCTCTCCTATCAAATATTTTTTTTTCACACATTCAACATATTCCAATCAAACTACATATTCATCTCCAACCTAACAAAAAACCTAAAAAACAAAAAACAAAATAGAAAACAAAAAACAAAATAGAGAACTAACCTTTGAGAGAAGATGAGGACAAGCAATGAGGACTATGAGTGCTAGAGAGGATTGAGACAAGCAATGTGGGTTTTGGGGTTATTGTGGGTTTGGGGGTTTGTGGGTTTGGGGGTTATTGTGGGTTTATGGGTTTGTGGGTTTGGGGGTTTGTGGGTTTGGGGTGGTTCTAGAGAACGAGAGTGAGGGAGAGTTAAGAGAGGAAGAGCTAATGAGAGTGAGGGAGAGAAGAGAACAGTGAGAGAGAGACGTGGCGAAAGAGAGAGACGTAAGCGCAGAGGAAGGCGATCTTTGAGAGGAGGTTTGTGGGTGTGGGTTTCTTTGAGAGAGAGAGGAGAAGAGAAGCGCGAGGGAGAAGGGAATGAAAATAAGAAAGAAAACGAAAAAAAAAAATTAAGGTAATACTCAGCGTTTTTTAGAAAAGCGCTGAATATATGTAGAACGCGTTATCGATGGGCGCTTTTTTAAAAAGCGCTGAGTATTATACGCGTTATGGGTAGCGTTTTGAAAAAGCGCTGAGTATATGTGTAAACGCGTCCTTCAATGCGCGGCGTTTAGAGAAAGCGCTGAGTATTCCTTGAGTTATGGGTAGCGTTTGGAAACAAAAGCGCTGGGTATCTTGAGAACGCCTCCTTCAATGCGCGCGTTTGGAAAAAACGCTGAGTATTACTTGCGTGTTTTTGTGATAGGCAGCGCTCTTTGAGGAAACGCTGCTCATGGTGGCGCTCATTTTTAGCCAATCTGGCGTAGTGAATGAACCGAACACAAAATAAATAAATTATATATACATATTGGTTACCGTTTTATTGATGTGCAATATCAACCCGTTTTGCTGCTAACTAATCTACCCCAGAGATCCTGGCTAGCAGTGGCGAATCTAGAAATATTTATTAGCGGGGGCAAAAAAAATAATCTATAGTATTTTCTCAAAATTAAAATGTATTGTATACTTTTACAAAATACATACACTCATTACAGAAATATCCTATTACTAAAATTCTACAAATTACATAACTGTAAAGGTAAAATTAGTACCAATTTATTCTCTATTTTACAAAATTTCTTTTTTTCTTCACAAAAAGAACTTAGTTCATTTCGTTTATAATAATATATAGCTTCAATACAGGTTGGACTGAAATCAAAAACATGGGAGCTAGCATACAATCTCGACTCCCGCACAAGAGTATGAGCAACGATATTAGCTTGCCTTCTAATATAGCTAATCCTATAGCTTGCTGATAATAATAATAATAATAATAATTTAATTCATTTCGTACCAGTGTACCACCATTCAGGTTTGGGTAACGTGCTTGTCAGACTTAGCGAGGGAATTAGCGGCTGAATAGTCCCTAGCTAATTAGCGACTGACACACATTTCCCTCGCTATGACAATTAGCGAGGAGGGTATTAGCGACTGAACCGGTCCCTCGCAAATGGTCGTTAGCGACGGAAAATTCCCTCGCCAAGTAAGCTACGGGACACAAAGCTTTTTCTTTTAATTTTAAGAAGATGATTTTAAGATGAGTTCAGATTGTTCAACTATTTTTACAGACAAACTTCACTCTTAAACGATGAAGAAGAAGAGCTCAGCTATGTGCAAAAAAAATTAATGTAATTTAAATTAAAAGTAATTATAAAATAATGACTCAGCAAATAAAATTGCCACTTAAGCATAAAAAAATCCACAGAAGAATCCTAAACAGTCATTTTAACGCTTTTGTAACAGAGTTAAAGTCAAAACGTTGAATGGAAAACCGATGCAACATTTTTGAAAGTTAAGGGACGTATTCTTCAAGTCAATATAAAATAGAGCCAAAATCAGAGCTTGGTTTGCTTGGCCTGGGTCTGGCCTACGTTGAAAATGTTAGGCCTAAGTCTGGCCTGTGGCCTGTCGTAAGCTCATTTTTAGGCTGGCGACCTTTTGAAAGTTTGACAAAGCCGAAAATTTGTTTAAAGCCTCCAACATTTCAATGGTGTAAGCCATTCAAATAGACTAACAAACTAATAGGTCAATGCGATTAAGTTCCAACTGAGATCTAACAAAACTTTTTAGGAAAATATTTTTATATGACATCCTATTTAAATTTTATTTTATAATAATAACTTCAACTATGTCAAAAATTGATGTAGTTTAATATGTTTAAACTAACAAAAAATGTTAGCAAAGTTATGACTTAACACAAAGTATCAAATTCAATACAAAATAATATTAGTAATTAAAAAACTAGTTATATTTATTTAAATAGGCCGGCCTGATAGGCCTAAAAGGATTTTTCGATGGCCTATGACTTGACCTATTTAACTAAATAGGTTTTTAAAAAAGCATTGGCCTTATCTGTTTTCAAAAAAGGCCAAGCCTGTTGTAGGCTAGGCCGTAGGCCCCTGTTAGGCGGTTTGGCCTATTCCCACCCTTACTTTCAACCCATTTACTACTGGTAAACAATCCAGGTCAAAGGTTATAGAAAGGACTCCTAGCTCACCCAACCAATTTATAGCACACTTTAGACTCGTAGCTTCAGCTTCTTGGGGAAGAGGAATTCCGTTGAAAGTTATAGTTTTTGCCTTACGAATTGGCCTTGATCATCTTACGGAGACAATCATTAATTTTTTATGAGGGCAAAATAAGTGTATATATATATTTTTTACGAATTGGAATACTTTCTCATTTTCAATACAACTTTAAATGATGGGCAAATATGTAATTTAAAGATTTTCTTTTTTTAAGAAAAAAATCTTTCCATATTCTCTCTTCCTCTCTCTTAATTTCTATTTCGATTTCCGTGCTGCCTCTACAATTTAAGATGGAATGATTCTGCAACAGGGTGCAACAGTACTATTAGGTCTGGTTCTACACTATAAATCATGTTTAGGCACTACAAAAAAAAAAACGATGCATATTAACAAAACAAACTAAACAACATTTTTTTGGCCAAGAAACTAAACAACACTGTGTAGATAATTTTGGCATTTTGAACAAAAAGAAAACGTTAATTGTGGAATCAAATACAAAAGAAAAACAAATGATAAAGGGATGAATACATGGATGATAAGGTTGTGGAATAACCATAGTTACTGCTGACTGATTGAGTTAGAGAAACAGTCGAAGCTTGCTTGCTACAAAAAATAGATTATTATTTAAAAGAATTATTCCATGCATCATCTCTCACTACTTGAGCATAATTAAGCATCATAAGTAGTCCAATTAAGCTGCTCTAGCTTCTTCCAGACCCACCATGTCATAACCAACACAGTCCCTGAACAGAGTGGTCGTGGAATATCTGAATATTTTAATGATTTTCTTCCTTTTCATACGGGATGGTTATCAGGGCCAGCCCAAGCAAGGGCTTAGGGCCTAAAAAAATAATTTTTTATCAAAGGGAAAAGGACCTCGATTTTACCCTAGATAGCTTACAATGGCATGTAATGTAGACAATGTTAGATGGTACTAACCATTGGTATCAGTATCTCGTTTTGCCAACTCTACATATATATCATCCTCATTTAAGCCTAAGACGGACCTAACTCCTCTAATAAGTCCGCCCACCGCTACATTAACAAAATTAGGGTCCGGGGGCATTTTTGGGTCACCACATTGTTAACCGTAGCATCATGTATGTTTATTAGCGTGAGATATTTTTTTGGTAGAGTACAGCTTGAAAGCGAGCCAAAAATAAAAAAATAATAAAGTTACATCCTCACAAACTCCACACCCGATGCATCAGCAAGGAGGTGGGGAGTGAGACCAGCAGGGTGAACATCTAAAACTGAGTAGAAAGTCGTGCCAACAACGCCCAATTTAGCCAAAAAGTCTGCACAAAAGTTGTCTTCCCGGAGCGTGTGAGTCAAAGTTACCAACCAGTCACTACGGAGAAGGTCCTTGATGGATTGAATAGATGACGCATACCGATTCCAAACTTTCAGGGGGGGCATTAATAAGATTAATCACTTTTAAGGAATTAGAATAACAGATAAGCGATCTGAATCCTTTATCCCAAGCAAGCATAAGACCATGCTCCAAAGCCAGTAACTCGGTATACAGGTTGTTGGAGATACCAATATGGCTTGTGAATCCAAAGAATCCAATGCCCATCGATTGCCACATAGCAGACCGCCAAACCGGAGATTCCCGGGTTCCCAAGGTGCTACCATCCACATTAAGCACTACATCAACCCGGAGGAGGGTTCCACGACACCGGCGAGAGGAATAGTACGGACATAGTCGAAGCAAATCCCTTAGCAATAAGAGAAACCATATTCTCAATAGACAACTGGAGTACATAGTCAGAAACAGGTTCTTTAGCGATGCACTCAAGGTTGCGGGAGCGCCAGATCCACCAAAGAGAAGCCAGAAATAAGTGACTATCATCAGCCCTACTCTGGAGCCGAAGCCAATCAAAAACCGAAGCATCTGCAAAAAAAATTGGGCGAGTGAAAACCGAGGCTCAGCCAAGTGTTGTGCGCCTTTGGACAGTCCCGCAAGCAGTGCAACACCGATTCATCACCATGACCACAAAGTTGGCACACAGAGGAGTTCATCATACCTCGGTGGCAGAGTAACAAGGAAGTTGGGAGAGCATCATCTTTTTTGGCGCCGAAACCTTCCAAATCCTACTCCAAAAAAGAGTAGCGGTAGGTAAGTTTACCGGATTCCTTTGAGACATAAGCCACTTGTAGCCCGCACTAGCTGTATAGATCCCATCAATATTCCAATTCCAAATGAAAGCATTAGCAACAGTAGGGTTAATATCAAGATGAAGAGAATGAATCTGATCAATAGTGGTAGGTTGAAGGAAAGAATATAGCATCTCCAAGTGCCAAGACCTGTCATAATAAACATCCGATATGCGGAGCTGAGAGTCATGAATATCAATAAATGGAACCACCCGGGCCAGGGGGCCCGTACCCAACCAGTTAGAAAACCACCAAGAAGCTAAACCATTACCAACCCGAAATGTAAAGCCCTCCTTAAGCACACCTCTCTCCTTCATAATGGAATTCCAAACGGGAGATCCATTCTTATGCGCTATATCAAGAGTTGTGGCTGTCCCCATATATTTATTGCGGGCCACAGACACCCACAGCTTATCAGTATTCGTGTGGAGCGCCCATACTAGCTTACCAAGCATTGCCGTATTAGCATGCCTAGCAATTCGAATAGAGAGGCCACCATCCTAGCGCTCCCTAGTAATTTTGTCCCAAGCAACCAGATTAACTAATTTAACAATAATATTACTTAGAAACTCACATTGATTTAAGTCATAGAACATATAAATAACTCTATATAAAATAGAGTTATCAAATACCGTCTAATCACATCCATAGCATGCCTTTGTGCTTTCTGATTCTTAGCCCCCCAGATGTTCCAGGAGAGAATAGATACATCTTGGAAACCAATCATCATTAAAAACTCGTAGGTAAAGTCCACCAACATGGTGGCTACTGGCGCATAGCGTCGGTTTGTGACTCCCATAATTGAGGAGTTTCCACCACCCTTTCCATATCCTCATCGTGAGAAACATCCACGATAGCATGCATTGGACTCTCACTGACCCCATCGCCAGCCTGTGCATGCTGATTTTGAGCAATGAGATGTTCAATAAGAGCCAAATCAAGCTCAGTAAATTGAGTGTTTGAATTTGTTGTGTGTGCTCCACCTGGCCCACATTCGCTGGTTGAGACATAGATGAGGGCCTTTGGTTATTTCCTTGAGAAGTCTCTCACTGACCTCAAGCAGATTTTTTGCCAATTCTCCTCTTGTAGCTGAAGCTGTCTCTCTTCGTGAAGCCGTCTCTGTGGCTGTCAATCTGAATCTTGAGCGTGTAATCTTCGAATCTGACAACCAAGTTCTCATAGATGTTTGCAATTTTAAATCAGAAAGACTAGAAATTCAAGGTGTTGTTTCAGATATCATCTCATTGAAAAATTCACTTCAAAACTCAAGATTTACCTGGACCAAAAGAGAGGGAAATCAGTGTGCACATGTAATTGCCTCTCTGGCGCGTGATAATCAACTCCTGGGGTCTTGGACGCTTCGTCCTCCTTTGCTTCTCCGTCGAGCAATTGTTTCTGATGCCCAAGCTCTTTGGAAATGAATTGAATGACGAAGTTTAACAAAGAAATCAAATAGAGTGGAGTGGGTTCAGAGGTGTAGTGATTGTTTGAAGGTTTGATGAAGAGGTTGATCTGAAGAAATTTGGCTAGGGTTCCTTCGAGCTTAATTTTGTATCCGCAATCTGAGGCAATGATTTGTGTTTAGCTTAATTTAGAATATATCTATGTTGTACTTTTCTTTCTTCTTTCGGTTGTTGGGCTTGATGGATCACTTGGATCAAGTGAAGCCCACCCCACTAGTTTCACTTTCTTATTTACTTCTTGTATCCCCTGGATGTATGGTTTGGGTCTGGTCCATTGTTACTCTGAATTGAAATCATAGTCCATTTGACCAAAAAAAAAAAAAGAAGGCCCAAGATGAGTGGCCCAATTCCCTTGCTCTTGAAGTGCCCCAATGTGTCCCGAAGCACGTGAAGGCTCCCACTCCCTGGCGTCGTTTTTTCGTGCTAATAAGGTTAGGGAGTTGACTTAATTTAGTAGCATCAGGTACTGGCTTGGTGGTCCCATGGGATTTCCCATTCAGTTTCCCTATATCCCGAGGCGCCTGCGAATTTCCTCACATTATTAGGTGCCATATTATTCTTCACATTAATAGGTGCCACATTATTCTCCTCATTAATAGCAACATCCGTAACCGGTAGGGTAGCCGTTACCAGCTGCTTCTCCACCGTCCGCGTCGACTGCTCCGCCGATTTTTTGAGCTTACAGTCTCATGTATGGTGGCCATAACAACCACAGTTTCCACAGATAATGTGTAATCCTTCATATTGAACATGGTACCCATGCCCATAAAAATACCGTGAGATATGTTACCCAAGTTTTTATCTTATTAGTTTTCGGTTTTCACGGACCCATATTTAATGACAATAATAATACCTTTATTTTTTTTGAGCAAAAAATCCTGACGTTGCCTCTTTTGCCGGCCGGATCCACACATCTTGTCTCCACATTTGTTTTGATGATTCTCCCGTATTAAACGTGGTCCCCACAAAATCAGGATTTCCTAAAGTAACTGCACCCCCCTCCCATAATTCTTCCTTCCACAGATTGCATAATCATAGTAATGTGGCACAGAATTTCAAAACTTGCTCTATAAAAGTTGCGCTAACATGTTTTTGTAATACTCGATCTATTCTAATATTTCTTCTTCTCTAACAAACGTAAAGCTTCCTTTTGCCTTCGGATCTACGGTTTAGAGTGGCTCTCCGTCATTGCCCTTTCCATTCTCTTTTTTCCTATACTCGATCAAAATCAAGGTATTTGTTATTTCTTGTTTCTTCCTCAAATTTATTTTTCTATTTTCCGCTTCAATCGAATATTACCACTGTGCTTATTGCAGAATATATATATCATTCCTTTTTCTTTTTTGGTTAGGTTTCTATCTAAATTTCAAACTTAGAGGAGATAATGATAATTCCACCGAGTTCAAAGAAGAGATTGAGACATGATGATGGTGCAAATACAATTGAAGAAGACAGACTTAGCGATTTACCCGATTGTGTTCTCCTTCACATATTGAAGTTTTTGAACACCAAATACGCGGTTAGAACTTGCATTTTGTCTAGGAGATGGAAGCATCTCTGGAAATCTATTCCCACTCTAACATTGCCTTCTTCTGACTTTTCAACACTCAAGATTTTTACCAAATTTGTGTCTACGGTTTTGTCACTTCGAGATAACTCAATCTCACTACGTGATCTGCATTTTTCTCGTAAAGGTTCCATGGAGCTTCCCTTGCTTAAAAGGATTCTGAAATATGCTATTTCGCACAATATCCGACGATTAACACTAATGGTCAATCGTGAGATTGAAAAAATTCCGTCTTCTATCTTTTCATGTCAGACTTTAACACATCTTATGCTTAAAACTTCCTCTGGCAAAGGCAGTGAGGCAACATTCTTTCCAAAATCACTGAATTTACCGGCATTAACCGGTTTGTATCTATCAAATTTTGCCTTTTGCGCCGACAATAACATTGCCGATCCCTTTTTGACCTTTAACAAGTTGAATCATTTGGTCCTTGAGAGTTGTGAGGTAAGAGATGCAATGACCCTTCGCATATCAAGCTCAACCCTTGTCCGTTTATCTATGTATTGTTACATTCGAAACTCTTTGAAGATTGTTGACCTATGTACTCCAAGTCTACGTCGCTTTGTTTTTACTGGTGTTCCTCGTATGAGATTCAAAGGGAGCAATCTTTCTTCTGTTAAACGTGTGAACATTGATGCAGACCTTTCTACAATTCATGTGGATCCTGCTTTTAATCTACTCAGCTGGCTGACAGATTTTGTTGGTATAAAATCATTGGTACTTACGGCAAGTACTCTTCAGGTAATTTACACTTCCTTCTTTACATGTGTTTTTTTCTTTCAAAAATTTAAATTTTGTCGTAGAAAAATTGACTTGCATTAAACTAATCCTATTCTAACACATCCCTTACTACTTAGGTTCTATCCTTCATTCCTGATTTATTGAAGTCTAGGCTCCCTTTCTTGGAGAACTTAAAGTCATTGAAAGTGCTTGACCAACAACTTTCAAGACAATTATGCACGATTCTTAGACTTGCCAAGTTACAAAAAGACAAGTCACTGTCACGGAAAGAAGCTGTCAGGCAGCTAATAAAAGAAAACAAGGAATTGAAAGTAAAGTTTACACCGTCTCCACCCTTACCCGATGGAATTGTGGACTTCTTGCTCCAAAACTCGCCATCTGCAGAAGTTGACATCTTAGATCTTTCAAGGTGAAATATGCTTTCAACTTTTTAATGATATATTGTTAATATCTCATTTTGTTTTTGTTTCTTTCTCCATTTTTGTTTTCCTTGGTTCTCTGGTTGTAATGTCCGGGTATATAAGGTAAAATCCCCTTTGGTAGAGAAAAAATTGTACATGTTTACTTACATGATCGTATCCAGTCTCATATTAAGAGGATGTATGTTCTATTGTAAGGATTGGATTTGCTTGCTAGTATTAAATGAAATTGACCAGTCTGAACCAAATTTTCAACTATATTTCACTATATAAATGAACTTCTTTCTGCCAAGTTTTTCAACTATATTTTGTTATATGTTGAATTGAGAAGTCTGAACCAAATGAACAAATCTACATATACTCAAGTAAACAATCTGCTAGAAATAATAAAGTGATTGAGAGGAGAAATAGGAATTTAGAGGTGGGTGCGCGCACATGACAGAGAACTTGGTTAGGATGTGGGCTTTGATTCTGCCAGGGCCAAGGAGTGGAAGGTATATGTTGGTAAGAGGAGAGATAGGAAAGAGGGGCAGATTGTGGGTATAGTGGATTTAGGGAATTGGACACAGTGAATGAAGAGAATAGTGTGTAGTTAGTTATGTGTTTTTGTTGAACCAGAGAGAGGTAGAGAGAGAGTTTTTGCTCTTGGTACCACTTGTAAGTAACTCACTGCTCTAGTACACTATTTTCTAATACAATGACCACTTATTATTCTCTCTAATCCTAACATCCTACACACAGATACCCAGACATAAGGAGGAGCATGGACTTGACCTCTTAAAGAAAAGGAAATGGATCTCATTTGCTGGATATACAAGAGAATACTAACAATATGTTTGGTGAATTCCCCTAACATACTTTGTATTTGAGAAACATGCATCCATTTTGTTGAATCACTTTGATTTGATGTGCTAGTCAGTGCCTTTATTTTTATTACTCCATTTAAAGATTTGGGTTTATTTTGTCTCTCTTGAAATGTATGGAAGTGTTTTTTATGAATTCAACTGGGTCCAGTACACTCAATGGTACCATATTCTTTTGATATGATATAATATTAGACAAAAATTAGGGAAAAGACAATTAGAAGGTTGGCAAGGCATATTTCCAAAACCAATATTATTTTGCTGCATTTTATCTTAATTGATTTTCTTATGTCGTAGTGTATAGCCTAATGCATGTTCATACATTATATATCCATTCTTTACATCAATTATAAAATATAAGATAAATTTTTGAATTGATTTTTTATTCGATTATTTCTCAAATTGAAAATGAAATTAAGAAACGAAATATATGGTACACTGAAAGACAAGTGTCTCAAAATTTGGCAAAAAAACAAGAAAAGCTAGTGTCTCAAAATTCAATATATTCATTTTTTTTCCCATTTATCTCTTCCTTCAGATCACATTTCACTACTAAATGTCCAATAACATCAGATTTTTATTAAATAAATCCCATAAGTTTGCGAAGTTTATTAAAAAGGAAAAACTCGATCAAACTATATTTGTGTAAGAAATATATAATAGGCAAAAATCATCTGAGGTCGCTTAACTTATTTTCTGTTTTTGTTTAGGTCCCTTAAGTTTTCGAGGTAACTAATAGGTCCATTAATTTTAAAAAACGTTGCAACGTTTTTCCATTTAGCGTTTTGTCTTTAACTTTGTTACAAAAATGTCTAGCTGACTATTAAGTTGTCTAGGTGATTGTTATTTGTGCTTATGTGGCATATTAGTGTCTTACACACTACTATTAATCCATGTCATTTTTAATTTTTACAGAAATTTCATTTATAATTTAACTTTTATTTAAAAAAATCTGAGTTGAATTAGTTTGTGTTCTTCCATTGCTGCTAGTTTGTTAATCCATTGTGTTTATGTTCATCTGGGTTTCAAGATCCATTGTTGCATTAGTTTGTGTTCCTCCCTATTCCCAATTATCGAAAATCTAGGTTTCAAGATCTGTTACTGGAATTCAAGATAGTTAAAAAAACTGAAATGATTGGATTTTATGGTACTCAAAATTCACCCCCGAATTCACAATCAAGGTTTTCTGATCATCCCCAAATTCACAATCTGGGTTTTCTGCTACTCAAACAATCTCTCTCCACCGTCAACCTCTTCTGTCTCTGCCGTTTATCTAGTACCACCTCAGGTTCGTTCATCGTCAGTGACACAAAACAGCTCGTGTTCGTTTCGTTTATGGTTGAGATTCATAGATCGAAAATCTTTTCCACATTCGTTGCTACAGTGGCTCGCGTTCGTTTTGCTTGTTCTTGAGATTCATAGATCCAAAATCTTTTCCACATTCTTTGCTGCAATGGCCTGCGTTTGTTTTATTTGTTCCTGGAATATCCACATTCAGATGAAAATTAAAAAACGGAAAGAAAACGGAAGAAGAATGAGTTTCTAAGACCAAAAATGGACAAACTTTTTTTTCTATCGACAAAGTGGTTAATAATTAGTGAATTAGTTGTTAGTGGGGAGGGGGAGCGAGGTTCGAACCCCATACGCCAACGTTTTTCAACCAACAATGTCTCTTTCACTCACACTACAAAAAAAATAGCTAGGAAATTAGCGAGTGAAAATTTGTCCCTCGCAAAAATAGGCATTTGCGACGAAATTAGCTAGGGAATATGGGCCCTCGTTAAATGTGACCATTAGCGAGGGAATTAGCGGCGAAACTTCAAGTCCCTCGCTAATATCTGAACATTGTAGGCTGATTTGACTGTTGTAGGCGGATCTGCTTGTTCTAGAGGGACAGTTAGTGAGGGAATTAGTGACGGAACTTCAAGTCCCTCGCTAATATCTGAACGTTATAGGTTGATTTGACTATTGTAGGCTGATCTGACTGTTGCAGAGGGACAGTTAGCGACGCAACTTCAAGTCCCTCGCTAATGACCAATTGCTTTTTGGCAGTAAACCAATTCTCTCACCCTTCTCTCTTTCTTTCACTCTTAACCCTCTTCTCTCATTTCCACCACCACACCACTCACTCTTCTTTCTCACTCAGAACACCCTCACTCTTCTCTCCTCATCTCTTCACAAATTTCTTACCCACACAACCACCACCACACAACTACTACCACCACCACCACCACTCATTTCCTCTTCCTCTACTCTCTCTCTCTCTCTCACCTACAAACCCTAACCCACCACCACACAACCACCACCACCACCACTCACTCTTCTTTCTCACTCACAACACCTTCACTCTTCTCTCCTCTTCTCTTCACAAATTTCTTACACACAACCACCACCACCATCACCACCACACAACTACCACCACCACTCCTCTCCTCTTCCTCTACTCTCTCTCTCTCACTTACAAACCCTAACCCACCACCACCACTCACTCTTCTTTCTCACTCACAACACCGTCACTCTTCTCTTCACAAATTTCTTACGCACACAACCACCACCACACCACCACCACTCTCACTCCTCTCTCTCTTTGGAAAGCTTTGTGATAATAATAATAATTTAATTCATTTCGTTTTAGTGTACCACCATTCAGGTTTGGGTAGCGTGCTTGTCAGACTTAGCGAGGGAATTAGCGGCGGAATAGACCCTAGCTAATTAGCAACTGACACACATTTCCCTCGCTATGGCAATTAGCGAGGAGGGTATTAGCGACTGAACCGGTCCCTCGCTAATTCCCTCGCAAATGGTCGTTAGCGACGGAAATGAGCCTGTTAGCGACGGAAAATTCCCTCGCCAAGTAAGCTACCGGGACACAAAGCTTTTTCTTTTAATTTTAAGAAGATGATTTTAAGATGAATTCAGATTGTTCAACTATTTTTACAGACAAACTTCACTCTTCAACGATGAAGAAGAAGAGCTCAGCTATGTGCAAAAAAAAATAATGTAATTTAAATTAAAAGTAATTATAAAATAATGACTCAGCAAATAAAATTGCCACTTAAGCATAAAAAAATCCACAGAAGCATCCTAAACAGTCATTTTAACGTTTTTGTAACAGAGTTAAAGTCAAAACGTTGAATGGAAAACCGATGCAACATTTTTTAAAGTTAAGGGACATATTCGTTACCTCGAAAACTTAAGAGATCTAAACAAAAACAGAAAATAAGTTATGGGACATCGGATGATATTTTGCCAGTATAAATTAGTTGAAGTGATATAAATTAATATATAATTCAAGATATAATATTGGACAAAAGGTAAAGACCGAATAATCCAATCCAGATTGAGTTGGTTAATTCAAATGTCTTGAGGAATTCATCGGAACCAAACTGAATGTTAAATTATCAAAAAAAATGAAACCAAGCTTGCAAGAACTGAAACAAGAAAATTAAAAATCAAATGATCATCATCATCATAAGGTGATTCTCTAGACAAGACTTCAACAACATAACATAAGCATCATCATATTCATATCATCAATTCATCATCTAGTATATAAGAAATGGGATGATAACCCAACGTCTATGATTCTCTTCTATTTAAAATGAGGATCAGAAAATTACATCTTTGAGAGCTGTGTCCTTTCTCAAAGTAATTAAAATGATCCAACAATAACCAACAAACAAAATCATATTACAAAGAAATTCTCATCCATTAACTATTCCAAAATTGAAAGAAAAAATGTTCAAAAAACAGAAGAAAAAAAAAATGTTCAGCAATCTTCATTCATCACTTGATCAGTTCAATTTATCACTCATCTATCCACCTTAAGGCAACGTTATTAGCCTCTCTAACCATAGCCTCTGCAAGAAATTAAAAAGCAAAAAAAAGCATTAACACAAACCCATAAACCAACCATGTTATATTCAAATTAAAAAAATTTAAAACTTACCCTCTCTAGTTTCAAATATATTTTCACACCCTGTGCAAGTGCACATTGCATTGCAACCTTCTCCCTCTTTAAAACAAGAACACCTTAGAGTCAAACACTTTCCTCTTCTGCACCTACATTTTATAATTGGTGCTTGTTCTCCTAAAATGGCTAGTAACTCCTCCTCATCTATGCCTATGGCTCCAGCTTGTTCTTGTTGATGTTCTTCAATTGCTTGTTCTTGTTGATGTTCTTCAATTGCTTGTTCTTCAATTCCTTGTTCTTCAATTGCTTGTTCTTCAATTCCTTGTTCTTGTTGTTGTTCTTCAATTGCTTGTTCTTGTTCATGATCCATCTTTCAAGAGAGAGAGAGAGAGAGCAAAGCAAGAAAGGGAGCAAAGAAAGAAAATTTTGAATTTTTTTTGTTTCAATCGTGCAATAACCTAAAGTTGGGAGTCAAATAAGGTTTTTAAGCTATAAAGACAGTTATCATTTTCACGGGGTCAGTTGATTGTAATTATTATGTTTATGTAATGTCATTAGCAAGAGCATTTTCAAAAAATTTAGGAAGTGAAAAATTATCATTAATTAATTTGCACTCTTACAATCGTTTTAGGGAACCAACACTCTTGGCATAATAGCTTAATTTACCATCGGACACGGAGGTCGACTCGGTGTTCCTGAATTCGATTCCCGCAGACAAACTCAGTGTTGCCCAGTGCGTAATTTTATCCTAAACACGAGCAGAGATTAGTCTTACGTTGAAAGTGTTTGGACACTCCGTAGGTAGCCAACAATGAACCGAACACAAAATAAATAAATTATATATACATATTGGTTACCGTTTTATTGATGTGCAATATCAACCCGTTTTGCTGCTAACTAATCTACCCTAGAGATCCTGGCTAGCAGTGGCGAATCTAGAAATATTTATTAGCGGGGGCAAAAAAAATAATCTATAGTATTTTCTCAAAATTAAAATGTATTGTATACTTTTACAAAATACATACACTCATTACAGAAATATCCTATTACTAAAATTCTACAAATTACATAACTGTAAAGGTAAAATTAGTACCAATTTATTCTCTTTTTTACAAAATTTCTTTTTTTCTTCACAAAAAGGAACTTAGTTCATTTCGTTTATAATAATATATAGCTTCAATACAGGTTGGACTGAAATCAAAAACTTGGGAGCTAGCATACAATCTCGACTCCCGCGCAAGAGTATGAGCAACGATATTAGCTTGCCTTCTAATATAGCTAATCCTATAGCTTGCTGATAATAATAATAATAATAATAATTTAATTCATTTCGTACCAGTGTACCACCATTCAGGTTTGAGTAACGTGCTTGTCGGACTTAGCGAGGAATTAGCGGTGAATAGTCCCTAGCTAATTAGCGATCGACACACATTTCCTCGCTATGACAATTAGCGAGGAGGGTATTGTGATCGAACCGGGTCCTCACAAATGGTCGTTAGCGACGGAAAATTCCTCGCCAAGTAAGCTAAGGGACACAAAGCTTTTTCTTTTAATTTTAAGAAGATGATTTTAAGATGAGTTCAGATTGTTCAACTATTTTTACAGACAAACTTCACTCTTAAACGATGAAGAAGAAGAGCTCAGCTATGTGCAAAAAAAATTAATGTAATTTAAATTAAAAGTAATTATAAAATAATGACTCAGCAAATAAAATTGCCACTTAAGCATAAAAAAATCCACAGAAGCATCCTAAACAGTCATTTTAACGTTTTTGTAACAGAGTTAAAGTCAAAACGTTGAATGGAAAACCGATGCAACATTTTTTAAAGTTAAGGGACATATTCGTTACCTCGAAAACTTAAGAGATCTAAACAAAAACAGAAAATAAGTTATGGGACATCGGATGATATTTTGCCTGTATAATAAAATTAGAATAATCACTACAAAAAAAAACTTACCTTTACCTACAGACAAAAAGCGCCCCTAAATGTGAAATATTCGTGGGTAAAAGTAATTTTAACCTTTCCCAACGGTCACTTTTTCTGTAGACAATGTAAGACATATCTAACCACCCTTTTTGTCCGTAGGTAAAGCTTCTCCCGTCGACCAAATACCTTTACCTACAGATTTTCCCTGTCACTATATCTTTCATATGTAGTCAAACTTTAACTTTTACCTACGGTTCTATCCGTCACAATACATATATAAAAAATACTAAATAATTATTTACACAATACATATATAAAAAATACTAAATAATTTATTAAACATTTTAATCAAACATTATGAAAAAAACATATAATAGATCAATACTACATAACAAGGCTATTATCCTTCCTTTAAATCTTCAACAAAACAGAGAACTACTAACATATTAGGATAAATCATTTAACCATCTAATGCAATCTTTTAAATTGATAACTGTGAAACATCATAAAAATACTTCTGATATTAAAAATAGGGATTCGTCCCTTTATGTACTGGACATAAATTAAGAATAATTTTTAAATTTTTTTAATTAACTATTAAACTAAATTTTGAATATAAGTTATTGACTAGCACTAGGGTCTTTTAAGTTATTGACAAAAATGCACTAGGGGTACGTCCTTTAAGTTATTTAGTTGTAACATATTGGTGATGTAAGTTTTTTATAGATCTTTTTTAATCTTAAAATGTTTACATTAATTGTTTTCCTTTTTTCTGTTCTCGATTACAAAAAACGCCGCAGTGGATGACATGGCTGTAGCAGCCTCAGACACATGTGCCATGTGGGTTGCCAACTGGATGATCTTCTACAAACAAAATTCTCAAATTGTGAAACCTAGATTGTTAACCGAGAAGTACATTTTTTCTGCCATGACATGAAAAAGATATTTGGGCTAAATTGATTTTAAATCTTTAAAATCGTGAACATTTAACCAGTAATGTTTTCCTTTATTGAATTTGAAGAAAACGATAATGGATCTTCAAAGTAAGAACAGGGGAGACACTAGATCTTCAAAATCCATGAAATGCATAATGACGAGATTCTATATGCATGGGTGTTGATGATGCTATTGAAGTTGTTTCTATCTTGAAATCAAATGGCACCGTATAAGTAATCTTAAATTGTTGTTATAGTAAATAAGTGATTAATTTTTTTTTTGACCGGAGTAAATAAGAGTAATCTTAAATGGCACCGTATAAGTGATTAATGATGATTATAGAAGACCTACTTTGGATATAGGCTATAGCATGGAATGGTGTTTGTTTCTTGAAATAATTAATAATCATATACAACTTATAAAAGTTAATTAAATTTGTAATTTGTGATTTAATTAGAGGTAATAATAATTCAAAAATCAATTTTTTTTGGGGTTACTTGTTATTGGTACGGAGTATCATCCGGCTATGCTGATCACTACTGCCACGCCCAATATTCGAACTCGAGACCACTCAAGAGTTTTTTTTGGTTAACTTGTTAGTGGCGCGTAGTACCCACCGACTTGCCGATGACTAATTTATGCAGGGGAACCTGTGGCCACGAATACCCGACTTTGTCGGTCAATGTGGTTCGAACTTTTGCTACACGCAAAATTAGTTGAAGTGATATAAATTAATATATAATTCAAGATATAATATTGGACAAAAGGTAAAGACCGAATAATCCAATCCAGATTGAGTTGGTTAATTCAAATGTCTTGAGGAATTCATCGGAACCAAACTGAATGTTAAATTATCAAAAAAAATGAAACCAAGCTTGCAAGAACTGAAACAAGAAAATTAAAAATCAAATGATCATCATCATCATAAGGTGATTCTCTAGACAAGACTTCAACAACATAACATAAGCATCATCATATTCATATCATCAATTCATCATCTAGTATATAAGAAATGGGATGATAACCCAACGTCTATGATTCTCTTCTATTTAAAATGAGGATCAGAAAATTACATCTTTGAGAGCTGTGTCCTTTCTCAAAGTAATTAAAATGATCCAACAATAACCAACAAACAAAATCATATTACAAAGAAATTCTCATCCATTAACTATTCCAAAATTGAAAGAAAAAATGTTCAAAAACAGAAGAAAAAAAAATGTTCAGCAATCTTCATTCATCACTTGATCAGTTCAATTTATCACTCATCTATCCACCTTAAGGCAACGTTATTAGCCTCTCTAACCATAGCCTCTGCAAGAAATTAAAAAGCAAAAAAAAGCATTAACACAAACCCATAAACCAACCATGTTATATTCAAATTAAAAAAATTTAAAACTTACCCTCTCTAGTTTCAAATATATTTTCACACCCTGTGCAAGTGCACATTGCATTGCAACCTTCTCCCTCTTTAAAACAAGAACACCTTAGAGTCAAACACTTTCCTCTTCTGCACCTACATTTTATAATTGGTGCTTGTTCTCCTAAAATGGCTAGTAACTCCTCCTCATCTATGCCTATGGCTCCAGCTTGTTCTTGTTGATGTTCTTCAATTGCTTGTTCTTGTTGATGTTCTTCAATTGCTTGTTCTTCAATTCCTTGTTCTTCAATTGCTTGTTCTTCAATTCCTTGTTCTTGTTGTTGTTCTTCAATTGCTTGTTCTTGTTCATGATCCATCTTTCAAGAGAGAGAGAGAGAGAGAGCAAAGCAAGAAAGGGAGCAAAGAAAGAAAATTTTGAATTTTTTTTGTTTCAATCGTGCAATAACCTAAAGTTGGGAGTCAAATAAGGTTTTTAAGCTATAAAGACAGTTATCATTTTCACGGGGTCAGTTGATTGTAATTATTATGTTTATGTAATGTCATTAGCAAGAGCATTTTCAAAAAATTTAGGAAGTGAAAAATTATCATTAATTAATTTGCACTCTTACAATCGTTTTAGGGAACCAACACTCTTGGCATAATAGCTTAATTTACCATCGGACACGGAGGTCGACTCGGTGTTCCTGAATTCGATTCCCGCAGACAAACTCAGTGTTGCCCAGTGCGTAATTTTATCCTAAACACGAGCAGAGATTAGTCTTACGTTGAAAGTGTTTGGACACTCCGTAGGTAGCCAACAATGAACCGAACACAAAATAAATAAATTATATATACATATTGGTTACCGTTTTATTGATGTGCAATATCAACCCGTTTTGCTGCTAACTAATCTACCTCAGAGATCCTGGCTAGCAGTGGCGAATCTAGAAATATTTATTAGCGGGGGCAAAAAAATAAAATAATCTATAGTATTTTCTCAAAACTAAAATGTATTGTATACTTTTACAAAATACATACACTCATTACAGAAATATCCTATTACTAAAATTCTACAAATTACATAACTGTAAAGGTAAAATTAGTACCAATTTATTCTCTATTTTACAAAATTTCTTTTTTTCTTCACAAAAAGGAACTTAGTTCATTTCGTTTATAATAATATATAGCTTCAATACAGGTTGGACTGAAATCAAAAACTTGGGAGCTAGCATACAATCTCGACTCCCGCGCAAGAGTATGAGCAACGATATTAGCTTGCCTTCTAATATAGCTAATCCTATAGCTTGGTGATAATAATAATAATAATAATTTAATTCATTTCGTACCAGTGTACCACCATTCAGGTTTGAGTAACGTGCTTGTCAGACTTAGCGAGGGAATTAGCGGCGGAATAGTCCCTAGCTAATTAGCGACTGACACACATTTCCCTCGCTATATGGCAATTAGCGAGGAGGGTATTAGCGACTGAGCCGGTCCCTCGCTAATTCCCTCGCAAATGGTCGTTAGCGACGAAAATGTGTCTATTAGCGACGAAAAATTCCCTCGCCAAGTAAGCTACCGGGACACAAAGCTTTTTCTTTTAATTTTAAGAAGATGATTTTAAGATGAGTTCAGATTGATCAACTATTTTTACAGACAAACTTCACTCTTAAACGATGAAGAAGAAGAGCTCAGCTATGTGCAAAAAAAAACTAATGTAATTTAATTTAAAAGTAATTATAAAATAATGACTCAGCAAATAAAATTGCCACTTAAGCATAAAAAAAATCCACAGAAGCATCCTAAACAGTCATTTTAACGTTTTTGTAACAGAGTTAAAGTCAAAACGTTGAATGGAAAACCGATGCAACATTTTTGAAAGTTAAGGGACATATTCTTCAAGTCAATATAAAATAGAGCCAAAATCAGAGCTTGGTTTGCTTGGCCTGGGTCTGGCCTACGTTGAAAATGTTAGGCCTAAGTCTGGCCTGTGGCCTGTCGTAAGCTCATTTTTTAGGCCTGGCCTAGCCTTTTTGAAAGTTTGACAAGGCCTGAAAGCTGTTTAAAAGCCTCCAACATTTCAATGGTGTAAGCCATTCAAATAGACTAACAAACTAATAGGTCAATGCGATTAAGTTCCAACTGAGATCTAACAAAACTTTTTAGGAAAATATTTTTATATGACATCCTATTTAAATTTTATTTTATAATAATAACTTCAACTATGTCAAAAATTGATGTAGTTTAATATTTTTAAACTAACAAAAAATGTTAGCAAAGTTATGACTTAACACAAAGTATCAAATTCAATACAAAATAATATTAGTAATTAAAAAACTAGTTATATTTATTTAAATAGGCCAGCCTGATAGGCCTAAAAGGATTTTTCGATGGCCTATGACCTGACCTATTTAACTAAATAGGCTTTTAAAAAAGCCTTGGCCTTATCTGTTTTCAAAAAAGGCCTAGCCTGTTGTGGGCTAGGCCGTAGGCCCCTGTTAGGCGGTCTGGCCTATTCCCACCCTTACTTTCAACCCATTTACCATTGGTAAACAATCCAGGTCAAAGGTTATAGAAAAGACTCCTAGCTCACCCAACCAATTTATAGCACACTTTAGACCCGTAGCTTCAGCTTTTTGGGGAAGAGAAATTCTGTTGAAAGTTATAGTTTTTGCCTTACGAATTGGCCTTGATCATCTCTAATACACAACCCAATTCCGAACTTACCCTCTTGATTAAATATAGTTGCGTCCATGTTGCACTTCAATAGCCCCTTACCTGGTTTAGTCCAATGAGTATCTGTTACCGGAGTTGCCTGCTCAGCTACCTGAATAATACTTTGCTTATCTCGCGCAACCTCCCACTCAAAGAGAGTATCACACACCCTCTTTAACGCAACTTAGGGAGTGCTGTAAACATTCTCCCATAGCCTTTCATTCCTCATTTTCCATATTGCCCAAATCATCATAACTAGCTAGCTAGCTAGCGTATTTTTGTCTTTTACAAAATTGCTATAATTAGTTTAAAAAATCATCTTACGGAGACAATCCTTAATTTTTTATGAGGGC
Source organism: Oxytropis ochrocephala (assembly GCA_020916435.1). NCBI lineage: Eukaryota > Viridiplantae > Streptophyta > Magnoliopsida > Fabales > Fabaceae > Oxytropis > Oxytropis ochrocephala. The sequence goes on from CM037089.1 coordinate 5,190,966, forward strand.
AAAATAAGTATATATATATATATATATATATATATATATATATATATATATATATATATATATATATATATATATATATATATATATATATATATATATATAGGGCTGTTAGTTTACACACACTCAAAAAATAGAAAGTGTACATTAGCAAGCTAGCACCTTTTCATTTGGAATACTTTCTCATTTTCAATACAACTTTAAATGATGGGCAAATATGTAATTTAAAGATTTTCTTTTTTTAAGAAAAAAATCTTTCCATATTCTCTCTTCCTCTCTCTTAATTTCTATTTCGATTTCCGTGCTGCCTCTACAATTTAAGATGGAATGATTCTGCAACAGGGTGCAACAGTACTATTAGTTCTGGTTCTACACTATAAATCATGTTTAGGCACTTCAAAAAAAAACGATGCATATTAACAAAACAAACTAAACAGCATTTTTTTTGGCCAAGAAACTAAACAACACTGTGTAGATAATTTTGGCATTTTGAACAAAAAGAAAACGTTAATTGTGGAATCAAATACAAAAGAAAAACAAATGATAAAGGGGTGAATACATGGATGATAAGGTTGTGGAATAACCATACTTACTGCTGACTGATTGAGTTAGAGAAACAGTCGAAGCTTGCTTGCTACAAAAAATAGATTATTATTTAAAAGAATTATTCCATGCATCATCTCTCACTACTTGAGCATAATTAAGCATCATAAGTAGTCCAATTAAGCTGCCCTAGCTTCTTCCAGACCCACCATGTCATAACCAACACGGTCCCTGAACAGAGTGGTCGTGGAATATCTGAATATTTTAATGATTTTCTTCCTTTTCATACGGGATGGTTATCAGGGCCAGCCCAAGCAAGGGCTTAGGGCCTAAAAAAATAATTTTTTATCAAAGGGAAAAGGACCTCGATTTTACCCTAGATAGCTTACAATGGCATGTAATGTAGACAATGTTAGATGGTACTAACCATCGGTATCAGTATCTCGTTTTGCCAACTCTACATATATATCATCCTCATTTAAGCCTAAGAGGGACGTAACTCCTCTAATAAGTCCGCCCACCGCTACATTAACAAAATTAGGGTCCGGGGGCATTTTTGGGTCACCACATTGTTAACCGTAGCATCATGTATGTTTATTAGCGTGAGATATTTTTTTGGTAGAGTACAGCTTGAAAGCGAGCCAAAAATAAAAAAAAAAATAATAAAATTACATCCTCACAAACTCCACACCCGATGCATCAGCAAGGAGGTGGGGAGTGAGACCAGCAGGGTGAACATCTAAAACTGAGTAGAAAGTCGTGCCAGCAATACCGATTGATTTAGCCAAAAAGTCTGCACAAAAGTTGTCTTCCCAGAGCGTGTGAGTCAAAGTTACCAACCAGTCACTACGGAGAAGGTCCTTGATGGATTGAATAGATGACGCATACCGATTCCAAACTTTCAGGGGGGGCATTAATAAGATTGATCACTTTTAAGGAATTAGAATAACAGATAAGCGATCTGAATCCTTTATCCCAAGCAAGCATAAGACCATGCTCCAAAGCCAGTAACTAGGTATACAGGTTGTTGGAGATACCAATATGGCCTGTGAAGCCAGCAATCCAATGCCCATCAGTGCCACGCAACAGACCGCCAAACCCGGAGATTCCCGGGTTCCCAAGGCTGCTACCATCCACATTTAGCACTACATCAAACTGGAGGGGAAGGTTCCACGACACCGTGCGAGAGGGATTAGTACCAGACATAGTCGAAGCAAATCCCTTAGCAATAAGAGAAACCATATTCTCAATAGACAACTGGAGTACATAGTCAGGAACAGGTTCTTTAGCGATGCACTCAAGGTTGTGGGAGCGCCAGATCCACCAAAGAGAAGCCAGAAATAAGTGACTATCATCAGCCCTACTCTAGAGCCGAAGCCAATCAAAAACCGAAGCATCTGCAAAAAAACTGGGCGAGTGAAAACCGAGGCCCAGCCAAGTGTTGTGCGCCTTCGGACAGTCCCGCAAGCAGTGCAACACCGATTCATCACCATGACCACAAAGTTGGCACACAGAGGAGTTCATCATACCTCGGTGGCAGAGTAACAAGGAAGTTGGGAGAGCATCGTGGCAGGCCAGCCAAATCAACATCTTTATCTTTTCTGGCGCCGAAACCTTCCAAATCCTACTCCAAAAAAGAGTAGCGGAAGGTAAGTTTACCGGATTCCTTTGAGACATAAGCCACTTGTAGCCCGCACTAGCTGTATAGATCCCATCAATATTCCAATTCCAAATGAAAGCATTAGCAACAGCAGGGTTAATATCAAGATGAAGAGAAAGAATCTGATCAATAGTGGTAGGTTGAAGGAAAGAATATAGCATCTCCAAGTGCCAAGACCTGTCATAATAAACATCCGATATGCGGAGCTGAGAGTCATGAATATCAATAAATGGAACCACCCGGGCCAGGGGGCCCGTACCCAACCAGTTAGAAAACCACCAAGAAGCTAAACCATTACCAACCCGAAATGTAAAGCCCTCCTTAAGCACACCTCTCTCTCCTTCATAATGGAAATTCCAAGCGGAGATCCATTCTTATGCGCTATATCAAGAGTTGTGGTTGTGCCCATATATTTATTGCGGGCCACAGACACCCACAGCTTATCAGTATTCGTGTGGAGCGCCCATACTAGCTTACCAAGCATTGCCGTATTAGCATGCCTAGCAATTCGAATAGAGAGGCCACCATCCTAGCGCTCCCTAGTAATTTTGTCCCAAGCAACCAGATTAACTAATTTAACAATAATATTACTTAGAAACTCACATTGATTTAAGTCATAGAACATATAAATAACTCTATATAAAATAGAGTTATCAAATACCGTCTAATCACATCCATAGCATGCCTTTGTGCTTTCTGATTCTTAGCCCCCCAGATGTTCCAGGAGAGAATAGATACATCTTGGAAACCAATCATCATTAAAAACTCGTAGGTAAAGTCCACCAACATGGTGGCTACTAGCGCATAGCGTCGGTTTGTGACTCCCATAATTGAGGAGTTTCCACCACCCTTTCCATATCCTCATCGTGAGAAGCATCCACGATAGCATGCATTGGACTCTCACTAACCCCATCGTCAGCCTGTGCATGCTGATTTTGAGCAATGAGATGTTCAATAAGAGCCAAATCAAGCTCAGTAAATTGAGTGTTTGAATTTGTTGTGTGTGCTCCACCTGGCCCACATTCGCTGGTTGAGACATAGATGAGGGCCTTTGGTTATTTCCTTGAGAAGTCCGCCCATTGGTGCGTGCACAGCTCCGTTGAAGAAGGCCCAAGATGAGTGGCCCATTCCTCGCTCTTGAAGTGCCCTGATGTGTCCCGGCACGTGAAGGCTCCCCACTCCTGGCGCGCTTTTTTTCGTGCTAATAAGGTTAGGGAGTTGACTTAATTTAGTAGCATCAGGTACTGGCTTGGTGGTCCCATGGGATTTCCCATTCAGTTTCCCCATATCCTGAGGCGCCTGCGAATTTCCAACTTTAGTAGTTTGACTACCAACTCCACTTTTTGGAGGAGATTTTTTGGTGGGCCCCTGGGTGGGTGCGTTTTTTGCGAGTCACAATCATTCACTCCCCATGCAATTTCTCCTCATTATTGTTATTGCTCCCACTTTTTACGTTGGCCTCATTATTAGGTGTCACGTTATTAGGTGCCACATTATTCTTCACATTATTAGGTGCCATATTATTCTTCACATTAATAGCAACATCCGTAACCGCTAGGGTAGCCGTTACCAGCTGCTTCTCCACCGTCTGCGTCGGCTACTCCGCCGATTTTTTGAGCTTGCAGTCTCGTGTATGGTGGCCATAACAACCACAGTTTCCACAGATAATGTGTAATCCTTCATATTGAACCTGGTACCCATGCCCATAAAAATAGCGTGAGATATGTTACCCAAGTTTTTATCTTATTAGTTTTCGGTTTTCACGGACCCATATTTAATGACAATAATAATACCTTTATTTTTTTTGAGCAAAAAATCCTGACGTTGCCTCTTTTGCCGGCCGGATCCACATCTTGTCTCCACATTTGTTTTGATGATTCTCCCATATTAAACGTGGTCCCCACAAAATCAGGATTTCCTAAAGTAACTGCACCCCCCTCCCATAATTCTTCCTTCCACAGATTGCATAATCATAATGTGGCACAGAATTTCAAAACTTGCTCTATAAAAGTTGGGCTAACATGTTTTTGTAATACTCGATCCCCCCCATCTATTCTAATATTTCTTCTTCTCTAACAAACGTAAAGCTTCCTTTTGCCTTCGGATCTACGGTTTAGAGTGGCTCTCCGTCGTTGCCCTTTCCATTCTCTTTTTTCCTATACTCGATCAAAATCAAGGTATTTGTTATTTCTTGTTTCTTCCTCAAATTTATTTTTCTATTTTCCGCTTCAATCGAATATTAACACTGTGCTTATTGCAGAATATATATATATATATATATATATATATATATATATATATATATATATATATATATATATATATATATATATCATTCCTTTTTCTTTTTGGTTAGGTTTCTATCTAAATTTCAAACTTAGAGGAGATAATGATAATTCCACCGAGTTCAAAGAGATTGAGACATGATGATGGTGCAAATACAATTGAAGAAGACAGACTTAGCGATTTACCTGATTGTGTTCTCCTTCACATATTGAAGTTTTTGAACACCAAATACGCTGTTAGAACTTGCATTTTGTCTAGGAGATGGAAGCATCTCTGGAAATCTATTCCCACTCTTACATTGTCTTCTTCTGACTTTTCAACACTCAAGATTTTTACCAAATTTGTGTCTACGGTTTTGTCACTTCGAGATAACTCAATCTCACTACGTGATCTGCATTTTTCTCGTAAAGGTTCCATGGAGCTCCCCTTGCTTAAAAGGATTCTGAAATATGCTATTTCGCACAATATCCAACGATTAACACTAATGGTCAATCGTGAGATTGAAAAAATTCCGTCTTCTATCTTTTCATGTCAGACTTTAACACATCTTATGCTTAAAACTTCCTCTGGCAAAGGTAGTGAGGCAACATTCTTTCCAAAATCACTGAATTTACCGGCATTAACCGGTTTGTATCTATCGAATTTTGCCTTTTGCGCCGACAATAACATTGCCGATCCCTTTTTGACCTTTAACAAGTTGAATCATTTGGTCCTTGAGAGTTGTGAGGTAAGAGATGCAATAACCCTTCGCATATCAAGCTCAACCCTTGTCCGTTTATCTATGTATTGTTACATTCGAAACTCTTTGAAGATTGTTGACCTATGTACTCCAAGTCTTCGTCGCTTTGTTTTTACTGGTGTTCCTCGTATGAGATTCAAAGGGAGCAATCTTTCTTCTGTTAAACGTGTGGACATTGATGCAGACCTTTCTACAATTCATGTGGATCCTGCTTTTAATCTACTCAGCTGGCTGACAGATTTTGTTGGTATAAAATCATTGGTACTTACGGCAAGTACTCTTCAGGTACTTTACACTTCCTTCTTTACATGTGTTTTTTTCTTTCAAAAATTTAAATTTTGTCGTAGAAAAATTGACTTGCATTAAACTATTCCTATTCTAACACATCCCTTACTACTTAGGTTCTATCCTTCATTCCTGATTTATTGAAGTCTAGGCTCCCTTTCTTGGAGAACTTAAAGTCATTGAAAGTGCTTGACCAAGAACTTTCAAAACAATTATGCATGATTCTTAGACTTGCCAAGTTACAAAAAGACAAGTCACTGTCACGGAAAGAAGCTGTCAGGCAGCTAATAAAAGAAAACAAGGAATTGAAAGTAAAGTTTACACCGTCTCCACCCTTACCCGATGAAATTGTGGACTTCTTGCTCCAAAACTCGCCATCTGCAGAAGTTGACATCTTAGATCTTTCAAGGTGAAATATGCTTTCAACTTTTTAATGATATATTGTTAATATCTCATTTGGTTTTTGTTTCTTTCTCCATTTTTGTTTTCCTTGGTTCTCTAGTTGTAATGTCCGTGTATATAAGGTAAAATCCCCTTTGGTAGAGAAAAAATTGTACATGTTTACTTACATGATCGTATCCAGTCTCATATTAAGAGGATGTATGTTCTATTGTAAGGATTGGATTGCTTGCTAGTATTAAATGAAATTGACCAGTCTGAAATTTGAACCAAATTTTCAACTATATTTCACTATATAATGAACTTCATTCTGCCAAGTTTTTCAACTATGTTTTGCTATATGTTGAATTGAGAAGTCTGAACCAAATGAACAAATCTACATATACTCAAGTAAACAATCTGCTAGAAATAATAAAGTGATTGAGAGGAGAAATAGGAATTTAGAGGTGGGCGCGCGCACAGAGAACTTGGTTAGGATGTGGGCTTTGATTCTGCCAGGGCCAAGGAGTGGAAGGTATATGTTGGTAAGAGGAGAGATAGGAAAGAGGGGAAGATTGTGGGTATAGTGGATTTAGGGATTGGACACAGAGAATGAAGAGAATAATGTGTAGTTAGTTATGTGTTTTTGTTGAACCAGAGAGAGGTAGAGAGAGAGAAAGTTTTTGCTCTTGGTACCACTTGTAAGTAACTCACTGCTCTAGTACACTATTTTCTAATACAATGACCACTTATTATTCTCTCTAATCCTAACATCCTACACACAGATACCCAGTCGTAAGGAGGAGCATGGACTTGGCCTCTTAAAGAAAAGGAAATGGATCTCATTTGCTGGATATACAAGAGAATACTAACAATATGTTTGGTGAATTCCCCTAACATACTTTGTATTTGAGAAACACGCATCCATTTTATTGAATCACTTTGATTTGATGTGCTAGTCAGTGCCTTTATTTTTTTTACTCCATTTAAAGATTTGGGTTTATTTTGTCTCTCTTGAAATGTATGGAAGGGTTTTTTATGAATTCAACTGGGTCCAGTACACTCAATGGTACCATATTCTTTTGATATGATATAATATTAGACAAAAATTAGGGAAAAGACAATTAGAAGGTTGGCAAGGCATATTTCCAAAACCAATATTATTTTGTTGCATTTTATCTTAATTGATTTTCTTATGTCGTAGTGTATAGCCTAATGCATGTCCATACATTATATATCCATTCTTTACATCAATTATAAAATATAAGATAAATTTTGGAATTGATTATTTTTTATTCGATTATTTCTCAAATTGAAAATGAAATTAAGAAACGAAATATATATGGTACACTGAAAGACAAGTGTCTCAAAATTTGGCAAAAAAAAAAACAGGAAAAGCTAGTGTCTCAAAATTCAATATATTCATCAGATTTTTTCCATTTATCTCCTCCTTCAGATCATATTTCTCTACTAAATGTCCAATATAACATCAGATTTTTATTAAATAAATCCCATAAATTTTATTAAAAAGGAAAAACTCGATCAAACTATATTTGTGTAAGAAATATATAATAGGCAAAAATATTCTTATGTCACTTAACTTATTTTCTGTTTTTGTTTAGGTCCCTTAAGTTTTCGAGGTAACTAATAGGTCCATTAATTTTAAAAACGTTGCAACGTTTTTCCATTTAACGTTTTGTCTTTAACTTTGTTACAAAAATGTCTGGCTGACTATTAAGTTGTCTAGGTGATTATTATTTGTGCTTATGTGGCATATTAGTGTCTTACACACTACTATTAATCCATGTCATTTTTAATTAATTTCTTTTACAGAAATTTCATTTATAATTTAACTTTTATTTAAAAAAAACTGTGTTGAATTAGTTTGTGTTCTTCCATTGTTGCTAGTTTATTAATCCATTGTGTTTATGTTCATCTGGGTTTCAAGATCCATTGCTGCCATTGTTGCATTAGTTTGTGTTCCTCCCTATTCCCAATTATCGAAAATCTAGGTTTCAAGATCCGTTACTGGAATTCAAGATAGTTAAAAAAACTGAAATGATTGGATTTTATGGTACTCAAAATTCACCCCCGAATTCCCAATCAAGGTTTTCTGATCATCCCCAAATTCACAATCTAGGTTTTCTGCTACTCAAACAATCTCTCTCCACCGTCAACCTCTTCTGTCTCTGCCGTTTATCTAGTACCACCTTAGGTTCGTTCATCGTCGGTGACACAAAACAGCTCGTGTTCGTTTCGTTTGTGGTTGAGATTCATAGATCGAAAATCTTTTCCACATTCGTTGCTACAGTGGCTCGCGTTCGTTTTGCTTGTTCTTGAGATTCATAGATCCAAAATCTTTTCCACATTCTTTGCTGCAATGGCTTGCGTTTGTTTTATTTGTTCCTGGAATATCCACATTCAGATGAAAATTAAAAAACTGAAAGAAAACGGAAGAAGAATGAGTTTCTAAGACCAGAACTGGACAAACTTTTTTTTTCTATTGACAAAGTGGTTAATAATTAGTGAATTAGTTGTTAGTGGAGAGGGGGAGCGGGGTTCGAACCCCATACACCAACGTTTTTCAACCAACATTGTCTCTTTCACTCACACTACAAAAAAAAAACGAGGATAAGCTAGGAAATTAGCGAGTGAAAATTTGTCCCTCGCAAAAATAAGCATTTGCGACGAAATTAGCTAGGGAATATGGGCCCTCGTTAAATGTGACCATTAGCGAGGGAATTAGCGGCGAAACTTCAAGTCCCTCGCTAATATCTGAACATTGTAGGCTGATTTGACTGTTGTAGGCTGATCTGACTATTCTAGAGGGACAGTTAGTGAGGGAATTAGCGACGGAACTTCAAGTCCCTCGCTAATATCTAAACGTTGTAGGTTGATTTGACTATTGTAGGCTGATCTAACTGTTGCAGAGGGACAGTTAGCGACGCAACTTCAAGTCCCTCGCTAATGACCAATTGCTTTTTGGCAGTAAACCAATTCTCTCACTCTTCTCTCACCCTTCTCTCTTTCTTTCACTCTTAACCCTCTTCTCTCATTTCCACCACCACACCACTCACTCTTCTTTCTCACTCAGAACACCCTCACTCTTCTCTCCTCTTCTCTTCACAAATTTCGTACCCACACAACCACCACCACACAACTACTACCACCACCACCACCACCACCACCACTCCTTTCCTCTTCCTCTACTCTGTCTCTCACCTACAAACCCTAACCCACCACCACTCAACCACCACCACCACCACTCACTCTTCTTTCTCACTCACAACACCTTCACTCTTCTCTCCTCTTCTCTTCACAAATTTCTTACACACACAACCACCACCACCACCATCACCACCACACAACTACCACCACCACTCCTCTCCTCTTCCTCTACTCTCTCTCTCTCACTTACACACCCTAACCCACCACCACCACTCACTCTTCTTTCTCACTCACAACACCGTCACTCTTCTCTTCACAAATTTCTTACGCACACAACCACCACCACACCACCACCACTCTCACTCCTCTCTCTCTCTCTCTTTGTAAAACTTGGTGATAATAATAATAATAATAATAATAATAATAATAATAATAATAATAATAATTTAATTCATTTCGTTTTAGTGTACCACCATTCAGGTTTGGGTAGCGTGCTTGTCAGACTTAGCGAGGGAATTAGCGGCGGAATAGTCTCTAGCTAATTAGCGACTGACACACATTTCCCTCGCTATGGCAATTAGCGAGGAGGGTATTAGCGACTAAACCGGTCCCTCGCTAATTCTCTCGCAAATGGTCGTTAGCGACGGAAATGAGCCTGTTAGCGACGGAAAATTCCCTCGCCAAGTAAGCTACCGGGACACAGCTTTTTCTTTTAATTTTAAGAAGATGATTTTAAGATGAGCTCAGATTGTTCAACTATTTTTACAGACAGACTTCACTCTTCAACGATGAAGAAGAAGAGCTCAGCTATGTGCAAAAAAAATTCATGTAATTTAAATTAAAAGTAATTATAAAATAATGACTCAGCAAATAAAATTGCCACTTAAGCATAAAAAAATCCACAGAAGCATCCTAAACAGTCATTTTAACGTTTTTGTAACAGAGTTAAAGTCAAAATGTTGAATGGGAAACCGATGCAACGTTTTTTTTAAAGTTAAGGGACCTATTTGTTACCTCGAAAACTTAAGAGACCTAAACGAAAACAGAAAATAAGTTATGCGACATCGGATGATATTTTTCATGTATAATAAAATTAGAATAATAACTACAAAAAAAACTTACCTTTACCTACTGACAAAAAGCGCCCCTAATGTGAAACCTCCGTGGGTAAAAGTAATTTTAACCTTTCTCAGCGGTCACTTTTTCTCTAGACAATGTAAGACATCTAAGCACCCTTTTTGTCCGTAGGTAAAGCTTCTCCCATCGACCAAATACCTTTACCTGCAGATTTTCACTGTCACTATATCCTTTATATGTAGTCAAACTTTAACTTTTACCTACGGTTCTGTCCGTCACTAAAGGTTATTATTTTAATTGTTATTACAAATTATAATTTATTATTAAATTTACTGTTTAATTGTCAGTTTTAATTATTATTTACACAATACATATATAAAAAATACTAAATAATTTATCAAACATTTTAATCAAATAATATGGAAAAAAATCATATAACAGATCAATACTACATAACAAGGCTATTATCCTTCCTTTAAATCTTCAACAAAACAGATAACTACTAACATATTAGGATAAATCATTTAACCATGTAAAAGAACATGCAATCTTTTAAATTGATAACTGTGAAACATCATAAAAATACTTCTGATATTAAAAATAGGGATTCGTCCCTTTATGTATTGGACATAAATTCGGATTAATTTTTAATTTTTTTTAATTAACTATTAAACTAAATTTTGAATATAATAATATTAGATTTTGATCATAGTAGAAAAATATGCATCCACTCAATCGTTCACTAATTCCAAATTTATGTATTGGACATAATTCGAGAATGAAAAAAATTTACTTTCGAATTTATATCTCAATACATAATTTCGGAATGTATTTTTTTATATTATAAATTTATCTCTTAAAAATAAATTCGGAATTTAATCTTAAGTTATTTAGTGCATTTTTACCAAAACAATTTACTAACTTAATGTTAAGTTTACTTAATCTGGATTACATTAACTTAATCCAGAATTTTTTTTAAAAAGGTCCCTACAAAATATGTTTTTGTTATGAATAATATGATAATGGATGTCCACTCCTATTAGACTTCCACTTTCCTTTATGTAATGGGTTGTTAGTGGAACTTTAAGATTGATCTTTCACTTACCTTTTCTCACCCTATAAATAGGGTTCACTCCTATGTACACTTGTAATGAGAAATACAAAGACTCCCAACTTATATTCTTCTCTCATTATCTTCTTCTATTTGCATATTTCTTCTTCATCTCTAATCTACTATAATGGTTATATCCTACTCAAGTTTTGGTTATTTTTATAACACGTTATCAGCACGAAGTTCTACCAATCCATGTAAGTATTAGTTCATCTATAAACCCATTATATTTATTGATCAATATGATGAAGTCTACATTTGTATCAGTTCTGATTTGCATCTGCTATCTATCAGGTTACTTATGCCTAGATTATGATTTAAGAAGATCCTATGCTTAATCTGACTTGTGCTTTTTAATCGGAACATTGAATTGTTTCTACACTGATAGATATTGCCTCTTTGACTATTTACACAAACATTTGTGATGGTATTTTAACATGCCTATCTCTAATTGTATATCCAATTCGTGATACTATAACTCACAACTGATCATGCCATTTGTTCCATAATATTGATTTTTACTTGTTTCATAATATTGCCGGTTATATTATATAGTTGCCAATTGTTTTCCTTTTCTTTTTTTAGATAGCACCGATTATAAATAATTTCTAGACACTTAATGTTTATCTTCATGATTATTAGCTACTTTGACCATCCGGCTTCATCCATAGTACAAGTTCACATTCTATGACATAAGATTTGATAGATCACAAAATTCTGAGTTGTTTGACCATCCGGCTTCATCCACAGTACAAGCTTACATTCGATGAATAAGATTTGCTAGATCACAAAGTTCTGAGTTGGTACTTGATCGTTTTTTTTTGTGTGTTGTTAAGTTTATACTTTGTATTGTAAATGTAAAAGAGAATAAACAGAATCTTTGCTAGTTGTTTCTATGTATCATTGTTTATGATGTAATTCCTAAAGAACTTAGAAATTTAGTATTCAAGCATCCTTGAAGGATTGCTCTTAGTATGATTTTTCATGATTGTCATTGAAGAAGTTTTATGGTATAGTTCTTGAAGAACTAATAAATTGGTAATCCAATATCCTTGTAGGATTGAACAAATGATTGTTTTCTTTATCAATGTCGAGAAAGAATAACTTAATATTCAAGCGTCCCCACAGGATTGCTCAAGTATGATGTATTCGTCAATGTTTAGATTTGGTGGTATAGTTCTTAAAGAACAATGGATTAAAGAGTATATTTTTCATTGATTATCGTATATGATAGATTTGTGATCGAGTTCCGAAGAACTTGACTTTTCTGAATGATTACGTTCTATAAGATCTATTTGATCTAGTATGTGTTGAAGCAAAGGAAATCAAGAGAAATGACATACAATTTGTCTCAAATATACTCATGAATTAGCAAAATCAGAAAATATTTTCAAATAAAATATAATGAATCAAAGTTATGTGATAGAGTGATTGTAAAGAATACTAAAAGAAAAAACACTCAATGAATTGAAGTTCATTCCCAGAAGTGAATGACTCACATTATAATTTTGGTGCAAGAAAAGTTGTGGTGATGACCAATGACGTGGTAAATGTTATCATTATCCTATTTAACTGTCATTGATATCATCTGTGATTGTGACATTTTTTTATTGAAGGCTCTTCAAAAATAATTGAAGCGAGAAACCGAAGTTAGTACTATATCTGGCTCTTCAAAAATAATTGAAGGCTCCGGAAGAGCTATACTGTTATTCGGGGAACAAATTTGAACATTGACAATGCATTATATTTCCCGAAGTCTCGTAGAAGTTTATTAAGTTTCAAAGATATTCATATAAATAGAATCCATATTGAAACAAGAGGTGTATACTAAGTGATAAACAAGAGATGAATGAGATATTGAATATTTTTATATAACGAGACATATTTTGATAAAATAAGTGTAGTGGAAAAATTATCTATTTGTTTCCTCTAATTTGTACAACACTTATATATGTGCAATTGAAGCACATGTTATTGTAAACCAGAAGTTTACATATCATAATAATTTAGTTGTTGACAAGATCGGTTGGGCCATCCCGAGTATATTATGATGCGAATAATAAATTTCTATGTGAACTTGTATTGAAGAACCAGTAGTTTCTTCAATCTACTAATTCTTGTGTTCACTAATTCCCAAAGGAAATTGGCAATTTGAGAATAGTAAATCTCTCTTATTTCTAGAACTGATATAAGGTGATATTTGTAAACAAGCATACTAATCATGTGGTCCATTTAGATATTGGTGGTTTTGGTTGATGCATCAACAAGATGGTCGAATATATATTATATATATTTGTCGTCAACTCACAACCGGAAGCTTGTGAGATTGTTTTCTCAACTAATTTGAGTAAGAAGTCATTATGTGAATTACCCTAAAAGCAACTCATAAGTGTTGTATGATATTGGACATCACTTAGTATACACTCACTCATAAAATGGTCTTGAAGAACCATTCTTTAGACGTCTAAAGTTCATTACATGACCAATACTTATGAGATAAGAAGTTCTAATTTCTACTTGGGAACATGCAATTTTACATGTTGTAATATTGATTCGCATCAAGCCAACAAGTTATCACAACTCTTCCCCTTTACATTTGGTTTTTGGTCACGAACCTAATATTTCCCATCTTAAATTTTTTGAATGTGCAATGCACTATGATGGGTCCTCAAAGAATTTTGGAAATATATTTGATATAAATCTCCATGTATAATATATTATCTTGAGCCAGCAATTGGAGACTTGTTTATAGTCCAGTTTGATGATAATCATTTGAAGAATTAGATTTCTCAACATTAAGGGGAGAGAATAAGCAGCTGTAAAAAAGAGATCAGTTGGAATGAATTATCATTATCTCATATTTGATCCTCAAACTAAATAATGTGAACTAGAACTTCAAAAGATAATTCATTTGCAAAGCTTAGCAAATTATCTACCAAATGCATTCACTGATCCAAAATGTGTGACCAAATCATATATATCAGCTGCTAATGCTCCAATAGAATGGATGTCCCTGTTGGACAATTTAATATTGCAAATGAGTCTCAACCGCGTCTGAAGCGTGGTAGACCAATCGGTTCCAAAGATAAAAATCCTCGAACAACAAAAGGAGCTAAAAAAAATGGTCCAAGCGAGGATATAGAAACTCTAAAAGAGTATTTAGACATTATTGACATTACAGTTCCAGAAGAACTGATCAGGTACCTGAAATGTTATGAAATTAAAGAGATCTCAATGAATTATGTCAAGAATGAAATACAATGAAACCGAAATGAAGTCAACGTTGACGATGTTTTTACTAAATATAGCGCTAAATGTGATAAATAGAAGTGAGGATCATGAACCAAAGTCTACTAAAGATTCTAGACAATGTGAATTGGCCAAAATTGAAAGATTAAATTGAAGCAGAATGAGAATGGTTAAATTGTGAGATACAAAGCTCAACATGTTTCTCAAGGGTGGATGCGAGTACTTTTCAGTACTTAATTAGCCTTGTAGCACATGAAGAGCTCAATTTTCACAAGTTGAATATTGCTACAACTTATTTGTTGATAGTCATAATTATTTAAAGATTCCCGAATGATTTAATATTCCAGTGCACACTTTTTGAATTCTCGAGATGATTACTCAAATTGAATCAGTACCTCCTGAAGAGCTTTCCAAATTAATATTGGAACTCCTGAAGAGCTTCGCAAAATTATAGAAAGAACTCTAGATGAATGACCTCAAATTATATCTGGATGGATTTTGAGGTTGAACCTGTAGTTGACCTCTAGATGGAAAATCCTAGAAGGATTCAAGATACAAAGAAATATCTTTCTTTTGAAAAATAAAGACTCATTGATCTGCAGAAATTATTTATATTGAGTACATGAGTTGTGTGGTAAGAATATATGGAATATCTAGGATCCGAAGACTACGAAAGCATGCATGCAAATTACCAAATGTTATATCCCTTGATATGATAATATTATGTGATAGTTAGTAGGAATAAAGTTCAACACAAACATAAATGCATTAGAAGAGAGCGAGGTTTATATTTTATTTTTCCCTATTCTAATGAATAAATCATTTTATATATGTTCTCCAAGTTAACCATGCAGAAACAAAGTATTTTTCGATCTAGATCAAGTCAGATCTCAAGCCAGCTGTTATCTTTATGTGGTGACATGAAATATATTATGATATACAAAACAATCTATGGTTCTTGCTTCTTCATTTCAAGCTCATGCAAATGCCAATAGTTCAAGGAAGATGACCTGAAGATAATACTCCGCAAAGCTTCATTAAAAGAGGATACATCACAAGTGACAGCGGAATAGATTACTCCATATGTACTCAGGGAGAAACTCCAAATGTTGAAATTCATGTTGTGATGTGACGCTTCATTCAGGGGGGAGAAAAGTGCACTCTTTTTCCTTTGCCATGGTTTTTCCCCACCGGGTTTTCTCTGAAAGGTTTTTAACGAGGCGATTCCCATTAACGAGGATATTGTACTCTTTTCCTTCACTAGATTTTTATCCCACTGGGTTTTTCTAGTAAGGTTTTTAATGAGGCATATCCTCGATGGACATCCAAGGGGGAGTGTTATGAATAATATGATAATGGATGTCCACTCCTATTAGACTTCCACTTTCCTTTATGTAATGGGTTGTTAGTGGAACTTTAAGATTGATCTTTCACTTACCTTTTCTCACCCTATAAATAGGGTTCACTCCTATGTACACTTGTAATGAGAAATACAAAGACTCCCAACTTATATTCTTCTCTCATTATCTTCTTCTATTTGCATATTTCTTCTTCATCTCTAATCTACTATAATGGTTATATCCTACTCAAGTTTTGGTTATTTTTATAACAGTTTTAACTTACATGATCAACTTGTTACAATTAAAGAACTTAATGTTGCGTCAAAAAAAAAACTTAATGTTATTTAGTCAAAATTTTCCACCCAAAAACCATAGTACAACATCAATTAACCAAGTTTTTTAGGCCTCTAACCAACCTACCTTCTCACAGTTTTCTAGGTCATTGACTAAAAACTTGGTTAATTGGTTTGTTGGTTAATGACCTAAAAAACTTGGTTAATTGAAGTTATAATTTGATTTTTGACTATTTTTAACTGAGAATGTTTTTGCTACATATATAACATTACCCTTATGCGCAGATAATAATTCTCCATGCGTAGCACGCATGACGCGTGTGTACAAAAACAAAAAAATTAGCATAATTTTAATCAATTAAAAATTATCGTTTCAAATTATATTCTTTTTTCGATAAGAAAAATTGTATTAGGATTTAATTTATATATATAATAGATGTATAATTGTTAAAGTATCTACCATTCACAAATAGCCACATCACTAAAGAAGTTAGTCAATTGGTAACCACCTTATATGTCAACCATTTTATGAATTGTTGTGTCCCTCACTGTTGGCTGCCATGGCAATTTCAGCGACATGGGGACGTCGGTTCTCAAGTTTGAACTCGAGTGTGAGCAGCGGTAGTGTGTGCGAGTGGTGTTTATTTGTCATTTCATCTATGTAAATCAAAAATAAAAAATTCCATAAAATCAAATAAAATGTTATTTTACATTAAATATTAAAAAAGTTAATTTGGTAATTAAGGTTGGTTAACTTTTTGTATGAAAACTAGACATTTAATTGTACTTAAATAATTTTCTTAATCATCGTGAAAGTAGGTAATTTTGTTTATAAATGAGTCCGGAGGGAGTTTATAATTTGAACTCTTGTATTAATGAGGAGAACTAAGATACTCCGACCCATCCAAAGAGAAACGGATATGGTTAAGGCAATATATGATTCCCCACCAATCAGATACAACAATACATGAAGATCTACTATACCTGCTATACCAAATAAACCACTCCCAGGAAATACATTTGATTTGATTGACATTATTAGGGATGTCTACGGGTATCTACAGACAATGATACTATCTATCTTGTTGGGGTAAAAATGATATTTGTGCATATATCTGTTAATGTTGGTATTTAGCGAATATGACACTAATCGCAGATAATTGCAGTTACTTATAAATACTTTTAGAAATGCATGGGTTAAAAAATTATTATTTTTAATTGTTTAGAAATTCTTCCTTTATTTTGAATAAAAACGTCCATCAAAATAGAATTTCTTCTTGGACCAAAAACAAAAAAAAAATAGAATTTCTTCATTTTTTTAAAAACCAAAAAATATCGGGTAAATAGTCATTTTGGTCCCTGAAAGTGTAAATCGCTGTCAATTTGGTCCCTGAATCGAGTAAAAATGCAAAATGGTCACTGAAAGTGTAATCCGTCTGTCACGTTAGTCCCTCCCGTTAATGCGCGTTGTTAACTCCGTTAATCCATCCATTACTGTCAGTTTAGTCCCTGAAAGATGTCACTTACTGTCAGTTTGGTCCCTGAAACATATACGTGAATTCATTTTAGTCCCTCGAATCTTAAGTTACTTTAGCAAAATTTTAAGAATTTACTAGCCTTGGCTCAATTTGTGTCTTGACTTTGCTAGGCTAGTTAACACCTTGCAGCTGTATCATATTCTCTTTTACTTTGATTTGTTACCATCATTAATCATTAGGAGTGTTTAATGATTCAATCCGAATCAAATCACTTCATATTTTGAATATCCTAAAATCAATTTCTAAAATCCAAGTCCATTCCTAATTTGTCAAAATTAAATATGATATGGAGTTCTATTAACTTATGTGGCAAGCCATATTGGAATGCCACATAGTTTTTTATATTTTAAAATTATTATTTTAATCTATGAAATAAATAAAATAAAATAAAATTCATTGTAAAAAAAGAGGAATTAAAATTAATAACTGTAATTTATTAAGTTCTGCAGCAGTGGTTGCTTTCGAATTAACATCAAAAATTACAATTGCTATCTAATTTCAATATAGATCAATGATTATACAAAGTTATGTTGATTGATTTTCTTAGAGCAAATAAGGTCACCCTTAACCATCAATTTTCCAATTACAATAGATCTGTGTAGTCCATGAGTCTATTGGCATCCTTAATCAGCCATTTTTAAATTTTGCTGAAGTAACTTAAGATTCGAGGGACTAAAACGAATTCACGTATATGTTTGAGGACCAAACCGACAAAGATAAGTGACATCTTTCGAGGACTAAACCGATAAAAGAACGGATGGATTAACGGAGTTAACAACGCACATTGGACGGGAGGACTAACGTGACTGACGGATTACACTTTCAGGAACCATTTTACATTTTTGCTTGATTCAGGGACCAAATTGACAGCAAGTTACACTTTCAGGGACCAATATGACTATTTACCCAAATAATATCCATAATAAACAAAAAGAATTAAATAGTCTTCCCTCTTGATATAACATTAGGGTTTTATTTTTCATACCCCCCTCCTTCCCTATCTCACCCCCATATTTCAAAAAATGCCAATAATACCCCTGCGTTTTTTAAAAAAAAAATTTAATTTTTCGGAATTACCTCAAAATAAGGTAATTCCGGTTCAAAAAACAATTAAATTTTCGGAATTACCTATAAAAAAGGTAATTAGGTTCATAAAATGAAAATTTTGAATTACCTCTAAAAAGGTAATTAAATTTTAATATTTTTTTAAGTTTGTATATTAAATTAATATTTAAACGCGTTTTATTTTGGAAATATGATACGAACGGTTTATGATTTAAATAACAATATGTCAAAATATATAAAATGACCAACATAAAAAAAATATAATGTACAAATACAACTACTATGGGTCCAAAATGTTTAACAATGATGAAAATAAGCACGTGAAGTGGGTGAGCAGGCGACATCTAAGGCATCCCGGGTCAATGTTGCTCTCTGCACCTCTCTCTCATATGTCTCTGGGACAATGGGCTCTCGATGATATGGTGGATCTGAGCCGCTCTGCTCGTGGCTCGCTCTGGTGTGGCTCTGTGCCGAGTAAGACGCACCACAGGTTACCCGATCGTACCAAGGAAGGTAATCGGGATCGCACTCGGCCCGAGGCTCGGGCTCGAGCTCAACCATCTCTACCACTCGCACGGGCTCTCTCGCGCCTCGACGCTCGAAGCATGCCCAGCAGACTCACGAGCCTCGTAAAGTGTCCGGAGAAGGAGTATCGCTACACACGCCTCCCTGAAATTGTGCTCGTCGTCGGCCGCGGTGTCTTTGCTCCCAAGACTCTGCGCCGCTTCACGTTGTCCGATCGTCTACTCGCCACTTTGTAAAAAAATAAATGTAATTAGAAAATATTAAAAATTGAAAAAAAAATTAGATTTTGAAATTACTAGGTAATTCGAAAAGAATTTGAAATACCTCGAAGTGAGGTAATTAGGTTCATATTTACGACCAGGAATTACCTCACTTCGAGGTATTTCAAAATTTTTCGAATTACCTAATAATTCCGAAAAACCCATTCGAATTTACTTACTTTTTCGAAATTATGAAATATGAAATGTGAAATGTGATTTTTGTAAATTTTCAGGGGTATTTTTGTCCATTTGGGATATTATGGGGGTGTGGTTGATGTTGAGGGGGGTACCAAAAATAAAACCCATAACATTATAGGTTTGGGCTTCCATAATATGGGAGGGAATAATTCAAAGTAATGGGTGTTTAGTAATTTTATTAATTTATTAATAGGTACGGATATCCATTGATTTTACCCCGCGGATATATTTATGTTAAATGATGAGTCTGATTTTTGGTATTAAACAATAGTTTAATAATTGTTACTAAATGAGCATAATAATCATTTCCTCATTAATGAAAAATTCGGTGACCACATCAAAGTTATATTGTGGCAAACATTTACTAATTAGTATTTTTTATTTACCCGCTCATTAATCACACAAAACCTAAATTGTGACTAATATGTACTAAAGATTGTTGTATAATACTCACCGAATATTTAGTAACAATAACTATGAAAATTCCTTAGAATCATAAGTCGTTGCCCCATTAAATATATAGTAGCTGGTTGTGCCTTACCCTCATTGAAAATTAAGTCATTTCGGCCTCTCCAAATACATTATACACCACATGGCAGCAAAACAAATCAAGTGATTTACCATCTTTGCCTTCTTTCTTGTTTCCCTAATACCATAGTACTTATATAAGCGCAACATTGTCAATGTTTCTCTGTGACACAGGCACACTGCAACCAAACTATGTATTAACACCTTCCCGCACTAATGAAGCGATCTACATAAGCAAAAAAGGTGGGGAAGGTTTTTCTGCAAATGCGATAGAAAATATCTATCTAATTGAGAATAAATGAAGAATTTATTTAAAATAACAATGGTAAAAATGAGAGAAAAAAATGAAATGTTATAAACTATTAAAACACGTGTCTTTGTCTCTGTCTCTCTCAGCTTTCTTTCTTTTTTGGTATTTAACGGGGGCGAAGCTCCAAAGCAAAACAAAAACTAGTGAGAAATAAATCTGAAAATAAAATCCCCCTACATCATCATAAAGCAATAACGGTCTTCAGGGCGGCTCCTCTTATAAAGATGGGAAAATCCTTGCTACCCCAAAAGAAAAAACAAATACTTATATATACCTATTTAAGTTATGCCATCTCAAAAATGACTATGGCTCTGTTTGGCACGTCCCATCCGCTAGCGGATAGCGGATGAAAGTACGTAGCGGATAGAACTAGCGGGTGAAGAGAACACGTATTTGGTAAGCACTAGCGTTTAGCGTTTTTCGGGAAGTGTTTAGCATTTTTTCAAACGCTACTTCAAGTAGCGTTTTAAAAAACGCTGGCGGATAGCGAATAGCGTCTCACTTTTTTTGGCATTTTTACCCTTGTTATTTTTCTTAAATTTATTCTCTATTCTTATTAAATAAATGTAATCATGAATTAAATAAATATATCTTTTTATGTCATTTTACATTTATCAACTAGTTCAACCGCTAGTTTTACCAAATACATCAATTGTTATCAGTTAGCTCATCCGGTATCCGCTATCCGCTAGCCCATCCGCTATCCGCTAGCTTATCCGTTATCCGCTACTTTTTACCAAATATAACCTAAACTAATAAGTCAATAGCAGTATTTTATCTTTAGGAGTGTGGAGCCGAAAAGGAATGTGAGCCTGGAATATATCTATTATAAAACAACTTTTTTTTAAAGGCAAACATTATATTATATAATATTATAAACGTCGAGCACAAGGGGTACTCAACCAAATACAAATGATAAAACCCTACTCCAAATCAAAGTTGGAGAAAAAACAGAAAACCAAAAGTATTATTATTACTAGCCGGGAAAGACACCAAAAGTGGCAATTTTTTTTGAATCCCTTTTATATATGTATAAATTATTATTATTATTATTATTATTATTATTATTATTATTATACTTTTTATGAAATTATATATGATATACTCTATTAAATTATATATATATATATATATATATATATATATTATGAAACAACTACAAACTAAGTAAGTGGAAATCAATTTTCGGTGCTCTCAGGTTCAATTTCCGCATGCAAGCACAAGTAGAGATAGTATGTTTTTTTGGTACGTAGACTGAGTGGTCACCACCACTAAAAAGTAAAAACTCACACATACAACTATGAGGTCTCGAATTCGAACTCGGGGCATGAGATCCAGTCTAACAATATCGGCATTTGCCAGTTGAGCTAGGCCTTAATTATGGATAGAGATTAGTACTTTGTTTAAAACATTGGAACACTCTGTGAGTAATCGACAATGATCCAAACCAAAAAAAAGATAGTTATTGCTAAATTAAAAGCAAATACAACAGTTTAGTACTGGTAGAATTATTGCTAAATTCGACTCCTTACAATGTTGACGAGTTCAGCCTAGAAGAATATGTCGGTTTAATTTATATCATGTAGTTTATTTTGATTCACTTTTAATGAAATTTATTTTGCATATAAAAAATTACTTTTCTATTTCGCACCCGCATAAATAGTAGGCTAGTTGTGCCACTAACGGTCTTATAGAGTTAAAACACTACTCGTAAATAGTAGATCTTCCACTTGACGATACACAATATTCGCCAACTAATTCATACTTTTCTTTATCATATTTTTACTATCATCTCTCTTCTTTTATATGTGTAAAAATCACCTAAATTTATTTAAAAAATAAAATGTTCAAGAGGCTTCTTCACCGAACAGTCATATTGATCAACCTTTCATTTCTCTCTCAATGCAAAGCTTCCAGTTGTTTTCCCAGTTTTGCGAGATTGGAATGAACCTCCCAATGGAACTGCTCAATTGCTTGCGGGATTTACGTTTGACTGTTAGCCGATCACCACGTGGATTAACTCTTTCCTCTACAGATTGCATAATACTAACTTAACTCCCTATTTTGTGGCACAGAGAATTTGACTGACTCAGTGGTTTGGTTTTTGTTTAATGCACGGAGCTACCACTTTTGGCGCTAACTCGCTTACCCAGCATTCCGTTCTACACTTTACTTTTTATATTTTTCCAATTGTTTTCCGCTTCAATCCATTAGGACCATGCTTATTGCAGATCATATCATTAGGTTTCTATCTAAATGTCTAACTTGGAGAAGGAGATAATGATTCCACTGGATTCAAAGAGATTGAGACATGACAATGCCGAAAATGAAAATGAAGATAGGCTTAGTAATTTACCCGATTGTGTTCTCATTTACATTTTGGAATTTTTGAACTCTAAACACGTCGTTAGAACTTGCATTTTGTCTACAAGATGGAAGTATCTTTGGAAACGTATTCCAACTCTTATTTTGCATTCTTCAAACTTTTCATCTCTCAAGATTTTGACCAAATTTGTGTCTAATATTTTATCATTTCAAGATGACTCGATTTCACTACATGAACTCCATATTTCTCGTAAAGGTTCCATTGAGCTTCCCTTGCTCAAAAGGATTCTGAAATATGTCATTTCACACAATATCCAGCGATTAGCACTCTGTGTCAATCGTGAGATTGAACAAATTCCGTCTTCTATCTTTTCATGTCAAACTTTAACACATCTTAAGCTTTCTATTTATGCTAAACGTGATCGGAAAACATTGTTTCCAACATATATGAATTTGCCGGCATTAACCGGCTTGTATCTATGTAATTTTGCCTTTTGTGCCGACAATGATGTTGCCGATCCCTTTTTCACCTTTAACAAGTTGAATCATTTGGTCCTTTCCTCTTGTGATGTAAGGGATGCAATTACCCTCCGCATATCAAGCTCGACGCTTGTCCGTTTATCTATGTGTTGTCATTATCCAACAACTTTGAAGATGGTTGAGCTATGCAGTCCAAGTCTTGATACATTTGTTTTTACTGGTTCCTCATATGAGATTCAATGGGAGCAATATTTCTTCTATTGAACATGTGGATATTGATGCATACCTTTTTTCAGTGTGTGGGGATCCTGCTTTTAATCTACTTGGTTGGTTGCTAGATTTTGTTGGTAAACTCATTGGTACTAACTGCAAGTACTCTTCAGGTACTTTACAGTTTACACTTCCTTCTTTAGATGTGTTTTTTTAAATTCTGATCAATTTTGTCATCAAAAAATTGACTTGCATTGAACTAATCCTATTCTCATTCATCCCTTTTTGCTTTAGGTTCTATCATTCGTTCCTGATTTATTGAAAGATAGGTTCCCTTTCTTGAAGAACTTAAAGTCATTGAAAGTGTTTGACCAAGAACTTTCAGGTGCATTATGCTCGTTTATTAGACTTGCCAAGTTACAAAAAAACAAGTCATTGTCACTACGAGAAGCTTGCAAGCAGCTAAATAAGGAAAACAGGAAAATGAAAGGAAATTTTACACAATCACCACCCTTAACTGATGGAATTGTGGACTTCTTGCTCCAAAACTCGCCACATGCAGAAGTTGACATCTTAGATTTTTCAAGGTGATTTATGTTTTCAACATTTTAATGATAGATTGTTAATTAATATCTGGTTTGGTTTTTGCTTCTTTATCTCTTTTTCTTTTCTTTGGTCCTCTTGTTGTAATGTATGTGGTTATAGTGGATATAGGGAATTGGATACAGGGAATGATGTGTAGTCAGTTATGTGTTTTTTTTTTATCCTAGAAGAGAGAAATTATCTTTTTCCCTTATGAATTTTTGCCCTAGTATCACTTGTAAGTAGCTCAGTGCTCTAATACAATTATCACATATTCTCTCTAATTCTATAACATCCTACACACAGATACCCATTCGAGAGGAGGAGCATGGACTTAACTTGTTAAAGAAAAGAAACTGGATCTCATTGCCGGATATGCAGGAGGAGCATATTCAATCTAGAAAGATTTGGCTTTGTTT
Organism: Oxytropis ochrocephala; assembly: GCA_020916435.1. Taxonomy (NCBI): domain Eukaryota; kingdom Viridiplantae; phylum Streptophyta; class Magnoliopsida; order Fabales; family Fabaceae; genus Oxytropis; species Oxytropis ochrocephala. The sequence goes on from CM037089.1 coordinate 5,215,532, forward strand.
TTAGTTTTCAAATTTCTCTTTTGAAATGTATGGATGGGGATTGATGAATTCAACTAGGTGCAGTTCACTCAATGGTACCATATTCAATTGGGGGAAAAAACAACTAGAAGGTTAACAAGACATCCTCCAAAACATACATTTTTTGTTGCATCCGATCTTAATTGATTTCCTTATGTTAATACATTATGCATGTTAATTGATTTACATTGAATATAAATCATAAATGAAAATTTGGAACTGATTAATTTGTTGTTTGATTAAGTGTCTGTTTGGATTCGCTTATTTTTGAGATTATGAAAAATAATTTATAGAGATAAATAAGTTTTATATTAATTCATAAGTTCTCACTAACAAAAGTTATATCTCTATCAATTGTTTTTCAATAAACTACATTGACAAACTTATGAATAATACATAACAACTTATTTATTTGTATATAAATTGTTTTTCATATGCTCAAAAATAAAACAGCTTCAAGTAGGCTAGATCAATTTAAATGATGAAAGTCTCTACTATGCTCAATACAATACAAACGAAAACAATAATATATATATATATATATATATATATATATATATATATATATATATATATATATATATATATATATATATATATATATATATATATATATATATATATATATATATATATATCCAGAAAAGTGACACCAAATAAAACAACTTCAGGTCTAGATCATTTTATGCATTATGCATTAATTTAAGCTTAACTTATCAAATGTTGCAATGAATAACTTCGTAAACGACAAGTAAACTGAAACAAAATTACTCTTAAAAAACAACATGTATTGTGGAACGGAGAGTATTATTATAGTAGTCCAGACAACCAATATAGAAGTTGTCATCAACATGTGCACATATAACTGCACTTATTATACAATGGGAGTAATATTAAAATTACACAGACCACCGTTTAGAGTGGACTGACAAGAGCTTCACAAACTCAATGACAACGGTGACGGAGTTAGTAGCAGCAAGTGATGAGAAGATATCAGCCTCATTAGAATCAGCAGAGCCGCCGCCGGCCAAGTCGGAGAGAGCCCTAATAGTAATGAAGGGAACCTTTTGTTGCAAGCATATTAACGCCACTGCTGCACTTTCCATATCTACAGGACTCACATTAAACTTTTCATAGATGAATGTTCTATATGCTGCATTGTCTAGGTATATGCTTTGACTTATTCCTCTATCCACAAGCTCCACCTTTGGTGTCGTTGTCAAACACGTTGTTGAGTTTATGCATGCATCTAGCTCCAAATCCTGACCATTCAAACTTCATCCACGTTAACCATGTTTATAAAAATTATGTGGAGTTAATGATTATTAATCTGATGTGCTAATTACGTACCTCGAGTTTTTTAGCAATATTGTAGTAGTTGGAATCAACGGGAACCCAAAAAGCATGTTGCCTTTCCTCAGGAATGCCATCAACTGGGAAAATCTCCTCTGGTTGGTACCAAATATTGTTGAGTAGATTGTCAAATGAACTACCTGTGTGTTTTTTTTTAAAAAAAAAATTGGAGAAGAGAAATTTTTATTAATCAAAATAGCATTAAAGACTATTTTACAACTATCTCTGAGGGAATTTGAATAGCTGTAACTACCTGTAGTTAAGTTTGAGGTGTAATCTGCAAATTTTAAGTACCCTACTTCCCTTGTGTAGTCCCCATTGATTTCTAAGGGCAACGTATCAGCAGGCCCTTGCCCGTACCTCTGCATGAATAGATATTAATATTATTATTATTACACACACATCACATATAAATTTTAAGGTGCTTCCACGCTTATTACTTTGGAGCCTCTCATAGGGACAGATCTAGGTTAAAAATAATTGGGGGCAATTATTCTTACAAGATACACAGAAACCTTTGTGATAATGTTTTTTTAGATAAGCAACAATATCATTAAAGGGGGGCATTAGGGGTGCACCAACCCTTTTACACAAGTTAGGGAAGGGGGAGAGGCCTCAATAAAACCTTTAGATGATGTTGGTGATCTGATGGTTACCGATACTCAAAGAACAATTGCTCGAGATGATAGTTTCGAATCGGTTGTGTCCAAAACCCAAGAGAAGAAATTGCGGTAAAAAATGAGATTGGTCGTTGGCTATAATACTTGTTCAAGGACAAATTCGATCTCAATCTCTTTATTGATCCGACTATTGTAGCTCAGCCCTTTAAATTGCCTTGATAATTTATCTCTAGGTTGGTTTGTTTTTAGGGGGGTCTCTCGCCGGGGTTCCCAATTATTGTTTTGTCTTTACTTTCATTACTTTGTCATTAGTATTGGTCTAGTCTCTCATTGACCTATATATTCTATCTTCTTGTTTTTCTCTTTTTTAATAAAATTAAAATAACATTAAAAAAGAAAGTTTCATAAATATATACCTGCCAGCTCCAAAGTGCCAAATGAGCCCAATATTGGGGAATGACTACATCTCCAATATGCAAGGAAGGGTTTGCATTTCCAGCAATGCCGTAATGCACCACTCCATTTACTGAGAAAAAGCTCAACAGAAGCTGAGTAGTAATTGCTGCATTTATCTACATTTATTTTTCAAAGAATACAAAATAAAATACTTAAGTTCCCATAATTGATAATTATGAAGGATCAAATCAAAACCCTACAAAGTTAAGACAAGAAAAAAAAAAGAACCATACCACACTCAATCCTGTCATCACCAGTATAACAGGTTTGTCCCCAATGGCTCCAAAACGAAATCTCCTTCCTTAATTATTAGCCATAAAAAAAAGGCAAAATTAGAGAGTATAAAATTTAAATTAATAAATTACTTTTTCTTACAAAATTTTAAATACTCCAATTGGTATGTATATATTTTATATTTTATATATATGGTTTGTTTATATTCTGTTGTTTGGAATCCTAAAATAATAATTCATATTTATGTAAAAGATACAAGAGATATTTGTTTTACTAAAATTGTCATTATTGCGGTTTGCATTGGCAATTTTCATTCAGAGGTAGTTGACGACTCTCAAGTTCAAACTCGATCAGGTCTGTCGAGTCCAATGGATAAATATGTGCACTTATTTGTCATTTTATCTAAGCTGACAAAAAAATGTACTTAATTACATACCTGCGAAGTCTAGAATGGTGTCACTAGCAGTATAGCCTGAATTCTGAAGAAGAGGGTCTAGTTCAAATGAATTTGGTATTATTAAACCTAAATAAGGTCCATTTGCATTGAGCTTAGCAATTTGGTTTTGCAATTTTGATGTTAAAGCACAACTCACGAAAGCATTTTGGGCATTAAGCAACATAAATAATGCCACAAAAAGCATATAAAAACTAACTCTTCTCTCACCAACTGCCATTTTCTTTGATACAAACGAAATATGTGGGAAGAAGAAGAAGAATTGTGGGAGTTGAGAAACAAAGGACCAAAATGGGTTGGTTTTTATAGAGAAAAAGAAAAGGCCCTATGCATAAATGCTTGAACTATATCAACCATGCATTTCACCTACTCAATGCACAAGCATGGTTACTGAATTACTTGCTTTATGAGCATATAATTCTCCATGTGTAGCACGCGCCTTGTATAAAAATAATAAAAATATATTTGCATAATTTTAGGCCCATGCTTCAGCCAACCCCCTAGCTACTCACCAGACACCCCCAAATCGCTTCTCACGTGAAAATCGGTGTGACAAAAATCGATTGTTTCGCCAGACGGCAATCGAACCAGGTTCGACCCGACGACTCTATCGAACATTGAAAAATACACGATTCGGCGCTACAGAGATTCGATCGAGTTCGACCAACCGTCATGCCGAACCAGTATGTAATTTTTTTAAAAAATATAAAATCCAATTTTTAGTAAAGCGCTTTTAGTCTTTTCACCTCATAAAGGGGTGTCAGTGAGTGAAGAGGGGTTGGGCACAAGCATAGGCCTAATTTTAAGGACATAACCTAGGTGTATCAATAAGGATTGGTCGATCGATTCGACCAACAATGTCCTAATCGCTTAAGCGATAGAAAAATTTACAAAATGGACTAAATAAAATCTAAAAAATATAAGAACAATATTTTTTTTTCAGTTTTAGCTAATGTAATAAAGAGATCAATTGTAGTTCCAAAAACTCCATATGTTTTATTTATTTCAAAACTCGAGAAAACGAATATGTACGGAATAGATATATTTGAACCGCCAAGTAAAGAATCTGTGACAAATAATAAAGAAATTAATAGGTTTAAATAGGAAAGCAACGATTTTTTTGACAATATGAAAAATTAAAAAGAAAAATTAGAAAGTGGTCTAATTTTGGATTTTTTGAGCCATTTCGGATCAAACCGATCAAGTTGATCGAAAATTGATTTTTTTTCTTATAATCCAATAATCCAAACGATAACGTTATGATATTTGATACTTAGCGCGTTGAGAAGCGTTAGCTCTTCATGGTACAATGTGTGACTGCGATATCTGGGAAAAAAAATTATCATTAGAACAAAAACTAAAATATGATTTTTAGAAATTAAAATTAATTCGGGAAAAATGATATTTTTGTTTTTTCCGAAAAGACATTTTTTTCCATAACTATAAGTTTTTCCAAATGATAATTTACTTTTCGGAATAATTTCAAAGAATGATTTTTTTCGGAATTAATTTAGTTCGAGAATTAGTTTAAGGTTTTTGTGGGAAAATAAGTTAAAAAAGGGTAAAATTGGCACTTTTGCAATTAGATTGAAGCTCCAGGCAGGCACCAGCTATAATATGACTAGTGGGGTAAATAGTACATAATAAAGGGGACCATTGAGAGAAGAGGGTTTTGACAGCATCTGTTCTGGCGCTTCCCATTACAGCATCCAGATAGGGGATAGTGTGAATCACGTGGCTTATTACTTGGCAAAGGTTCAAATCAATTATTTGCTAGTTGCTTGGCAAGCGTTTCTCTATTATTTTCTAATCCCAAACATCCCAGATATATCATCACTCTATCATGTTTTGTATCCTATTTGGCAAAAAAAGGTTTAACTAACACAGTTTTCGCATTGGAGCCTTTGCAATTGCTCAATCGCCCAGAAACCCACTGATAAATCGTCGTGCAAATTCACTCAGAAACCCACTGATAAACAATAGCACAAACTACTATTGGAGGTCTATGCCGCGAGCAAGGCTGTTCCAAATAATTTGGAGACCCTGTCAAAATCTTAAAAGTTAAGCTCTTAATTATACTTTTAACAAATGAATTACCAAAAACTCAAACTAATTTATTTAAGTTGTAAACAACACTTTTTTTTTATAATTGGAGATTTTATTAAGCTAAACAAAATGGGAGGATAAAACACCAAGTTCTAATGCAATACAATAAGACTTAAAAGTAACCTAAACAAAAACACCCATTACATTGCAAAGCTTGAAATAGGTGTAACTTGGGGGTAATGGTGTGATGAAAAATCATACCAGAAGTTACACTGATCTCAGGCTTGGTTAGTTTGGCAATGAGAGCCGTGAGGGTTTGTATTATGAAGCGGCTTGTCCTGTGTGCAGCGTGAACTGAGAGGGAGGGTGAGGGTTTGTATTTTATTTTTTTGTCAAGTTTGTATTTGTTTTTTTTTTTTGGTCAAAATTGAACTGATTACCATTAATGGGCGAGGCCCCAACCAGTACAATCAAACATTGTAAACATAAACTCGTAACATAATCTGAAGCAATCCAAGCGGACTACGACACACATACCGCCAACATGATACATACATTTAAGCCCAAATGGCACATCAAGGGACTTACGAATCAATCCGCCCTTGGCTAAAGCCCTATCCCACCTAAGAAATGAAATAACATAAAATCAGAACAAGGCCCAAAGGGCCATAACAGCAGCTCATCAGCATAGATCAGCCCAATAGGGTTTCGAAGCAAGCAGTCAAAAGTACCAAAATGCCCCTCCATGTCACCACCACCCACCGAGCTCGGAATCTACCTCCAAACACGCATAAAGAGAAAATCACCTCCCGGGACAAAGAATATCTGACCACCACAAAGAAAGAACACCATCCTTCACCAAAGCAAGCCTTCGAAAAACGCAAGTGTCAGGACCACCACCAAACGCCACCACACCCAAGCAACGCACAACAAGAGCTCAACAGATGTAAACAGAGGCTAGGGGATCAACTGGTAGAAAAAACAGCAAGCTTTGGAGATGGAAAACATCGATTAGAAGGAGACCCAGGACAAGGAAGAAGGAACAGATCTAGTGCAAGAGCAAACGCTTCCTAGCAAATCTAGGAACCAAAGCGACAAAGCGCAACAAAAAGCAAGAAACTATAGAGGTAAGGGGAAACTTAACGAAAGGGAGAGGAGGGGGAGCTCCGACGGCGGAGGAGGGAGCCCCCCTCATACGACGGCAGCAAGGTTTTTTTTTTAAGAGAGAAGAGAGAGCGTTTGGGTCAAGTCCCGTTTAGTTTGTATTTGTTTTGAGACTCCTAAAATAGTTAGAGGGTTTTTTTTTTGTACCCCCACCCTCTCCCCTTAAACCCCCACCCACGCTGAAATTCCCAAAATGCCCTTCAAAAAATCTGTTTTTTTCACTAAATTACACGAATCGTATATATCTCTTTTGGGGCATATATACGATGGGTAAAAATTTGACATCGTATATATGTTCAGTGTGAGTATATACGATTGATGCGTTTTAAGTCAATCGTATATACGCAAAATGAACTTATATATATACGATGGGTAAAAATTTGACATCGTATATATGTCCCAAAAGAGATATATACGATGGGCTTTGTTTTTGTTAACAGTTTTGATTTTATTACCAGTTATAATTTGAAGTCTCGCGATTTGATTAACATCAACGGTGTAGATATATTGGATAAAGTAAACGCGTATAATTACAAAAACGCGATATAATATATATACACGTGTCAAAAAAAATCGAGTATCGGATAGAAATACCTGTTGGTTGTGGAATTCCCCAAGTGTGGGATCTGGTTAGTCCATGCTAAGATAAATCGCTCCTTGTGCGTTGTCAACCATGTGTCGTGCACATATTTAATGAGAGCAGGTTTATCAGAGCAATCAGCCTCAAAAAACTTCAGATTAGATAGATACTCGACTCGCCAACGAGAATCAATAATACATAGCCAGAGAGATTCGACCTCCTCCCGCCTCATCCTTGTGAACCAACTCCTTAATCTTCGCTTTGACATTTTTGTAACATGCCAATGACACAATAAATTTGTAGAAGCAGGAAAGACATCAAGAATAGCGGACATCTGGTGAGATCTCTGCATCACAAGAAAAACGAGGATGAATAGAATGCAACTCACATATACCTCATGTTTGCTCAATACCCAAGAAAATGAATAGCAAGCTCACGCCCAATATAAGCAAATGCAACGTGGAAGCTTATCTCGGTGTTTGTGACTCCACAATGTAGAAGAGGCAAATTATATCTGTTGGTCTTGTAGGTTGAGTCAAGAATGAGAACTTTGGGAAACAACACGAGCAACTTTATAGAAGTGGGATGAGCCCACATGATATCACCGACGACATCAGTTGCGGAATCTTTCTAGACCAACATAGATAATTATGGGATTCAATCAATCTCAACACCTCCGAATGTCCGTTCTAGGACCCTCTTTGTAAGCGGTGTTTGTGACATCGCCTATAAACTTGACGAAGACTAGTCACATTCTCCGGATCTAGCTTCTTCAAAGCGGTAATAGTAGCTTTTGGTCCGACATCAAGATATGCATGCTTGTTAACCAGATCCTTTGCGCTCGCATGGGCGCCCAAATAAACAAGTACCAACGGAAGTTTTGAGCAACTCGTGCGTGTGTCTACCACATTTAACCGTGACACACCAACCCCCCACGGCTAACGATGCAAGTAGCTTTCAATCTAAAAGGACAACCTCTCCTTTTAGAACCGAAAAAACCCTTGAATCATTAGTAAACCCGCCTTGTTTCGCACCAAAAACAATCTTATCTCGCGCTTCCCTCTTCCCGGTGCTTTTGGATCTCACAATAACAACAACTACACCGATACTTCTACCAATGGCTTTGGCCCACTCCTCCACGACTGTAGTGTAGAAAATATCTACAAAATATATAATTTACTAAGTACTTAAGTAATTTAATTCCATTTACCAAACTTGAGTAACAAAAATATACCGTATCCGTCGTGAAAGTCAGTGTAGTATCAATATCAACAGGAGCCAACTGAGAGTCGGCATCTGTTTCAGAGAAGCGGGTCAATATCATTACAACAAAGCAGATAGCAACTCAGAAAAACGAAAAAAATAGCGATCGTATATACCTCCTCAACCATGTATATACGATGGGTATTTTTTTCACATCGTATATACATGGCCCAGATGTATATATGATCAGATCTTCAAGCACACTCGTATATAACCTATATACGATGGGTAGTCAACGAAGCATTTAATAATGCAATCGTATATATGTCTTGAAAGACATATATACGATGAGTAGTCAACGAAGCAATTAATAATGCATTCGTATATATGTCTTGAAGAACATATATACGATGGGTACTTTTTCAGGTCAGCGTTAAATATTAAATGTAATCGTATATACCTTCCATTGAGGTATATACGATGCGTATTAATGTGGGTCCCAGTCAGAGTGAATTTAATGAAAGTCAAAATGTGATTTATGGCAGGGGTAAAATTGGAATAACAATAATGGGTGGGGGTGGGAGGGGATGGGGTGGGAGTATAAAAAAACAAAGCCATAGTTAGATTGGATTGGGCCCTGTGCTATTATGGGGAGTGCTTTCCCCACACCCCCCCCCCTACTTATTCACACCCCATAATATTTTTATTTCCAAAATTACCCCCTTTAAAAAAAACAAAATAACCACACCCCGCCCCTCTCTCTCACTCTCCTCGTCTCTCATTCCCTCCCCTCCCCAGAACCCTAAACCATCTTTCTCTCTCACTCACCTTCTCTCAACTCACTCAATCTCACCCGATCTCTCACTCAATCTTCTCCACCAACACTCTCAAGAGTTGCTTTGGGTTATTTTCTACTCCCCTCACGCCTCTAATCGTTCCATTTTCTTCAAGGTATGCCTCTCCCCTACGCTCCATTACGGTTTTTTTTCGAACGCGTAATTGTTGAGTGAGGTCCATCGAACACGTGAAAAGCGAAGGTGTTCGAATGAGGGTTGTCGCGAACACCGTTCGAGCAACCTCATTCGAACCGCTGTATTTTTTAAAATCAAACCGACTTGTTCGAGGTGGTTGTGCGAAGCGAGTTCGCCACGAAGCCCTTCGAACGATCGTTTGACGATGAACTTTCTCACTGATTACGTTTGGTTATGTTAATTTGATTGAATCGGTTCTCATTGATTGTTGTTTGAGATATGGTGAGGAGTAGAGGTGGTCATGCGGTGAACCTTACGAGCGAGCCGGTCGGCCACCTCCTACGGTTTCAAACCGCAAAAGGAGGAAGAAGCCGGTGAACCTCCCGAGCCAGTGTGGTCGTGCGGGGTAGGGGTAGGGTTGATGTTCCTCCTCCCCACTTCCCGGAGGATATTGGGCGGGATATTGGCGTGATGCTCAATTTAGGCCTATGAGTTGGCCGCCGCCCTTCATCCGCTGGGCCTTCGTCTGCTAGGCCTTCATCTGCTGCTAGGCCTTCATCTTCTAGGCCTTCATCTTCTAGGCATCATGAGGAGGAGGCTGCTGAGCCTCGTGAGGAGGAGGTTGCTGAGCCTCAGGAGGTCAGCTGCTCTGGAGGCGACATTCCCATTTCCTGGTGGACCAGAAGATGGTTCTGTCTTGCCCACATACGGGGCACATATTCTGACTGATTTCTACTCTTGCCGGGTAAGTTATTATTTTATAGTTGACTGTTGTAAATTTGTTTATTAAGTTGTTGAATGTTTTGGCTTATTGTGTCTTTTACGAATGCAAAGTGCGGCCGGATTTCTGACCAATCCCACATGGACTCATTACGGCGGTGTTTCATGTGCGATTAGGGACACTGACGGCGGCTTCGAGGTTGGTTCCCTTGGTTGGCCTTCGCTTCCCCATTCTCCACAAGCGGTGCTGAACGCATTCATAGAGTGTTGGCGGTAGGATACATCATCATTCCACCTTCCGTGGGTGAGATGAGCATCACCCTTGATGATGTATCTACCGGGCCGCGACATCCCCACATCGGCCGGTTCTTTGACATGCCGATCGACTTCATGGGAGGGGAGCAGTTCTTTGGTTGACTTTTGGGTGCCACACCGGAGGATGCTGTTGCCCGGACTTCGGCCGTGGGGTGTCTGTTGGGCTTGTATGGGTGAGGATGGGTCTACCACCCACCATAGGCCGGGCGGTGGGACCATGCCGCTAGGGCCATCGATTGATTTGGTTGATGACATTGATGGGGCCATCGATGATCATGTCCCGAGCGGTCGGGACCATGTTTCAAATAAGATCAAGAGGTCGCTCAACCCCCAGAGTGGGTTTAGGAGGAGGTTTGGGAATGTGTATGAGAGAGGAGGGGCGCAACACCCGAGTAGGATATGTCTTAGGAGGATATTTGTTTACTTTTTTTGTATAATTTAACAACTTTGTTTCATTTGGTTTTTAATTTGAAATTCCTTTTACGTTGGCGCAAATTTATTGTCATTACGGTAACAATTACGGTAAAATAAAAAAAGTTGAAGCAGATTTAATATTGGATAAGAAAGAAATTAAAAACACAAATTGCAAAAATACAAGGATAGGAAATTTAAAACGAAGCGACGGAAAACAAAATACAATCTAATTCTACTACGGATTTCTTAGACATGATTTCGTGTTTCAACGAACAATTCGAGATAAGGTTCAATGAAACCTTGGAATTCTTCATGTTTCTCAAACATTTTGTGAACGTCTTCGTCATTCTTGAGAGGCTTAAGGCACTTCCGAATCACGATTACGTGGGTTCCAATTTCTTGGCGTAGGGGATTCACATTCGATTTTTTGAATTTCTTCTTTGAACACCATCTAGTTTCACATTTTTTATCGCTTTTTCTTTCAATTCGCGAATGTGATGTTGTTCTTAAGCATGAAAGTTTTAGTTCTTGATTCACGACTATGAATCAGCGGACTGAGAATGGTCGTCCCAAAGACTATTAGTCATCTCATACTCAACTTTACAGGTGCGTAAGTATGGGTTGTTGTGGTAGTGCGGTGGTGGTGGTTGAAGAAGATGCATGACCTCTTCGCGGTTCAGTATTGTGTCCACGCACAACTCTAAGATCCGCCGCCCCATCGGGCGTTAGCTAGATGTTCCATCATTGCGCGGACGTCGTCGTCATTCGGATCTCCATGATCGAATTGGGCGGTACCCATCATCTCTACAATTGAACTTTTTGAAGCGTATACGCTCCACGCCTTTACGCCACGCTCCTCCGGGACGAATCTTCCTCTCGGCCTTTTCCTTCGGTTGGGCGAAGGTGATGTCCTTACTCATCTGCAGAAGACATGGTTGGGACAACGAAACACTGACACCATGTTCGCTTCGGTGGTAGTGATCCCATTGTGGTGAAGCGGTGTTAGGAATTTGTCGTTTGAGTCTTGGGTTGAAGCACAATTGCCATTCCATTTCAATTTGGGTTGGGAAGAAGGAGAGAAGGTTTTGGTGAAGAAGCGGTGGGTTGGGAAGAAGAAGATTAGGGTTTGGTGAAGAAGCTCGAGGATGTGAACCCCTTTTATAATAGGCGTGGTGAAATGTCGGTAGTTGATTTCATTTTTAGATCACAAACTGAGCCGTTTAAATTCTATCCGTTCGGGCACAATTTCAAAGGATTTACATCCACTCATTTATCTCGACACATTTGATGATTATGTAAACCGCTGATTAAAAGCGCCGGTGGCATCCGAGGCGCCCAATACCGCTATTATCTTTGCGAGCAATTCTGCAGCAGAAGACTTGTTCGAACAACATAATTCGACCATGTTCGCGTGACCACCATCCATCGAACCTTTCGTATTGACCTATTCGAACAGTGAAAAAACGCCGCGGGTGTCTGCCCATATTTAACACACTCGAACGTCTCGTTCGAACTCGCTCAAGCCCCGTGTTGAGCGGTGAAAATTTCAAAAAATAGGTCTTTTGGTCTTTTCACACCCTTATGGGGTGTGTTTAGAGTAGGAGGGGGTGTGGGAAAAGCAACAGCCGCTATTATTGCATAGGCCTGCACAGCCTTATGACCGGGCCGGGCCTGGCCGTGATAAGTGAGTGTTAGATGATAAGACTCATCATATACTATTCCTAATCTTCTAGGGATGTATTACTAATTTACGATTATATTTATAACGCAATCCTGAAAGTTCAAATCCTAAACATTCTAAAACAGTAACATAAAATTCTTTTTTTTTTTGACAAAAACATACAATTCTTTTTATTGATCTTTTCTATGTATAATAAACATCAAACTCTACTCTCTCAAAAAGAGAAAGAAAAACATCGTACTCTTGTATTCATCAACCACTTCCTATATTTGTCCCTCCGGTGAATCTCTGAATTCTTTGCATGATGCAACAATAAAAACATTTACATGAACTTCAAACCATGCCGCATGGTTAGAATAAAAACTAAGGAGGGATATTTAAAACAACCGACTACAGGCCAGGTGGTTTAAACAGAGGAAACAGATTAAAGACGCCATCTACATCTATGGGTAATCCAATAGCACTACTAAGGACCGGTGGAGTTGAAGTCTTTCCCTTCCAAGTGTTAAACCATGGACCCCCTCCAACTTCTAAAGCTGCCATGTCACTTGTCACGTTCAATATCATCTGCCATTCACCAAACATTCATGAGCATGTTCCATCAAACACAAAATATTGAAACAATTTATACCTGGTGAGGTGTATCTGGTCTTTATAAACCTAAAACTGCATTTTTTGTGTATGAATAGGTCCAGAGGGACTATGTGTGAATAAGAAGGTACCTTTCCCTTGCTGCCATCATATCTTCGTTCCCAGAGTTGAAGTTTTAGAATTCCAAAGCATGTATCTTTGCATGCTGGGGCAAGGCCAGCTTCTGATGTTGGAGCACGCAATGTGGTACCTGGATCGTCTGTTGTTGCTTCCAATTCAACCTGCAAAAAATGTTATTAGCCAAAAGGCCCTTCTTCTAGCTACTTGGTTTCTCCTGGATTGAGAAGTTCAATTAAAATTGCACAAAGCAACTCCCAATTGCTAATATGAGTTGTATGTTTCGTTAAGATGTTCAGCTCTTTCAACCGTTTACCTTCTTACACAACAATCAAACAGAAACTTAGTTTATTATACAGCTCCTTAAATGGAAATGAGATGCAAAAAATATAATGCTATAGGCTACAGCTAGCGAGTCATTGTAATGTTACCCTTAAGGCCCTAACCACAAACAAAAAAGAAAATATATTTAGAGATATATAGTTACCACATGGTTGCCATTGTCTGCAGACATAAACCAAGAACCCCAAGGAGCAACTTCCCAATTAACAGAACCATTCCACGGCACAAACTCATAAAATTTTCCACCATAATGAATTCCAATCTGTATCAGTTTGCAAAATAGTAAATGTTATGTGCTAAAAAAAACCAATAATAATAATAATAACAATAATAATATAACGTAATAAAAAGGATTGTTGCATGCAGTAATGACTAATGAACAGAAGATAGCAAATAGACCTAAAACTAGTCTTATAAGAAGGTCACTTCTTTTACCACAAACTGAAACAAAAGAAATCGCTATCAGCATTAGATTTACAAATTATAAAACTTCAAAAGATATATCAACCTAACTGAGCCACTTGACAATAAATGTGTTACTCTCAACCACTCGTGATTTTTTTTTTGAAGCAACAACCACTCATGATTTTATGAATAAGACATCTGTTTTCATCTCAATCATTCATGATTTTATTTTAGAGGTATGATCATATTATATAAAGTCAGATGAACCAAATTGGTAGCTGAATGCAGTATAAGTACCAATGCAGCATTTTCAAAGGTCTCGGTTAATCCAGGAATTTGCCTCAATCCACCAGCTGCAGTAAGTGCAACTTCTCCACTAGCACCTTCAAAAACATTACACTGGGCCTGCATGAGACATCAGCAAATTGAGATACTGTTAGGCACTTAGCCTAACGTAAACCCCAAAATATGGAATGGAAACCTTAGAATGTAGATTAACGAAAGGAGAAAGAGAAAGGAGATGGAATGTTATTGATATGAAATGAGGAATACAATTTGGAGAGGTAAGGATCCCCAATCCTCCGGCCTAACCCGGACTCCGACCTAACCTAAGGCCACTACTAAACTTTAGTTAAATGATGAATGATAAGAGATACTCTAAAGGGGGGTGGGAGCCTTTATTTATAGGCTTCCAATACAAGGGATAGAGGGGAATAGGCTAACCAATTAATAACTACCCCAACAATTATAACAAACCCCTCTAACAACCTAACTAACTCTAACACCCTATAACTACTTCCAACTAACATCCCCAACAATTATAACAAACCCCTCTAACAACCTAACTAACTCTAACACCCTATAACTACTTCCAACTAACATAACCCCTCTTATCAAGGGTCTAACAATACCGACCCCTTGAAAACTAGACTTGTCCTCAAGTCCGGAAGTAGTTCTTGTGTTCATTTCCTTGAAGTGCATCTCCCACGAACCATGAGCTTTACGTTCTTGATTTCCCCTTTTTGTTTCACCTCGCGGGCTTTCGACAAAACCTCGCTCGCAATCTTGGTCAATCAGGTTGCAGAGAGGAATACGAACGCCACAAGAGTACGCGAACATCACGACAGTGGAGTTGTAGGCGTCGCGATTCCCACCGGGATCAAAAACATGAATCTATGCTTTGGAAACCTTGCGAATATCAAATGCGCAAACAAGCGGTTCCCCAATCAGATTCGTGCTCAAGCGAAACGAAACCAAAACGCGCGAACCGATGTGTAGGCGGTGGATCCAACACGCGCCCGAAGCGCCGCACGCGATTGTAACCGTTGTCTTTGAAGCTCCCCCGGGTCGAGCGAGAAGGATGAGAATCTTGAAGGTTTTGTGAAGATGATCGCCTCTGGTGACGTAAACCGATGTTGGTGATTGAATCTCTTCTTGAACCTTCAATTCGAGAGGCAATTTCTTGCACCTTTGTGTTTGCCATTACGCCACGTTCCTTTGCTTTTTCGCTTTGGTGTGATTCCTCATCTTCAAAGCTTGTGCAATGTTTTCTTTCGACTGCATTTGTGGATTACATTTTTCTCGCCTTCACCCCACGCTTCTTCTTATCCACATTTTTCTTCTTTTTGAGATCGAAGGTGTTCTTGTATCCGAACTTATTAGTGAAAGCCATTTTGAAAATTTCCCATGTAGCATTCGGATAGGCATCCTCCATGAGATCCACCACCCATAGGTCCCTAAATTCAAAAACCATGCCGAGGCGAACCACTTTCCGATCTTCATTGACACACCGTTGGCTTCAAAATGTCGCCGCATTGGGTCGACCACTCGCGGGCATCTCCGTGCCATCGAAGATATGAGGTTTCTCTTTAAACATCGCTAGTTTCCCTTCGCAAGATCCGGTGGCTTCCCTCAAATCCGTGAGTCGGACCAATTGTTAGGCAACTTAGCCTAACGTAAACCCCAAAATATGGAATGGAAACCTTAGAATGTAGATTAACGAAAGGAGAAAGAGAAAGGAGATGGAATGTTATTGATATGAAATGAGGAATACAATTTGGAGAGGTAAGGATCCCCAATCCTCAGGCCTAACCTGGGACTCAGACCTAACCTAAGGCCACTACTAAACTTTAGTTAAATGATGAATGATAAGAGATACTCTAAAGGGGTGGGAGCCTTTATTTATAGGCTTCAATACAAGGGATAGAGGGAATAGGCTAACCAATTAATAACTACCCCAACAATTATAACAAACCCCTCTAACAACCTAACTAACTCTAACACCCTATAACTACTTCCAACTAACATCCCCAACAATTATAACAAACCCCTCTAACAACCTAACTAACTCTAACACCCTATAACTACTTCCAACTAACATAACCCCTCTTATCAAGGGTCTAACAGATACATATAAATATATTAGCACTTATCCAAATATTGCTAAGAATCATTGAATATCAACATAGCACAAACATATAAACATATGATACCCGCTGGAAAAAAATAAAGTACACATATCTTAAATCATAATGAAGAGATTCCTTTTAGCAAATTATATTTTGTGAAGATACTGTTATACTCTATTATGACGTACAAGTAATAAAATTACTCCTATAATCTGCAGGCCTTAAAAATTAATACAGTTCTTGCTGTCTAGAACTTGTTAATGTTTAGTTATCAGATAATTGATCTTCCAAAAAAATAAAAAATATAAAAATGAGGAAATAAAGCCTTCTAACCATAATTTTCAAAAGACAAGCTATAGCTAAAGTTTCATAGGAAGCCACGGAATTGATGAGTTGATGAACTCTATAATATATACTTTAGTGAAGGAAGAATTTTTTACCCAGAACCATTTTCTAGGGAATGCTCCACCCCAGTTCTTTTCTGAATAAGATGGGGCATTCTCAAACTCAATCCTCTCACCATCCCACTCTATCCAACCTGAGATTCAATTAAGAGGTAACAAATATTACAAACAAGAGTGAATGGATAACTTTTTAAAGCACAAATTCACTTTAAGAACTAATAATCAAGCATGGTCCTAGCATTCGATTCTTAGCCCAAAATTGACCCTGTAAAAGTCTGTCATCTTACTCTCTCTTTTTCCTGACTCACCACATCGCTATAGCAGTAATTACATATTTTTAGTATTACAAACTCATTGACGTGTGATATTTTGTAGATAGCAATTGGCTAAATCCCAAATTGCCATTCACTTTGGCAAATTAGATTAGCCCTGCAACTACAATTTCATATCAACTGATCAAACCAATATGTTTCAATTCAAATAAAGAAAGAGGATACAACTACAAGACTATGATATAAATAAAAGATTGAATAGTCAGTTGCTGAACAAGTAGCACATGCCTGTTGACAGTCCACCAGCCATACATATTTGCCAATGCGGTTCAAAAACAGGAAAAGCAGCAAGCCAGCCAGCCGTAGACTTCTGTGTTGACCCAACATCACCCCAACCATACACCGGGCGTGTACTATACTCCCAACGAGCCGTCTTTACTGTTTCCACATAATTTGACCTATAATTAAAATTTATGTCAAGTAACAAATACAATCAATCAAAGAAAGCAATACTTAAAAAAAAACAATCAAACTCCCACCTTCCATCATCACAAATGAAACCTTGATGCCAAAGGGGAGTAACTTGAAAACCTTCCAATACTCTATCATTAAATTCCTATGCAAAATGACCAAATAAGAAGCATATGTAAGCAGAAATAAGTTACTATTAGCCACTCTTATAAAATAGGAAAACAGTTTTGAACGGGTGATTTAGCTTTTAGTTAACCTTTTTTAAATAGATAATATATTTAACATAGAACAGCAATATCTAGAAGACTAAAAACAAAGACAATTAAGGGGGTGGTGTATTGAATCAGAATTACCTGAGGAGGAACCTCTTTGTTTGGAGGTCTTGAATTTTGTTTGGCAACGAAAGTGTTCCCCAACATTAGTTCATGCCTATCTAAGCAATTGAAAATAAGAAATTGATTTATTTCCTAATTTGAAACAGCAATAAACAATGCATGAATGATCAAATGCTTACTTCCCCAAAAGGAGTTTGATTCGGGAGTGTATTGGCAAATGTATTTATCATCAGCACCAAGAATCTGAGCCCCAACACCAGTAAACCTAGGTCCAAATTGAGCCAATTCCAACGACGTCAATTGCTTGCGAAACGCGGGATTCTCCACCGAATACATAAAGCAAAAACTTTGCCTCTTTTCTGGAATTGACACTTTGAAATACCAACCCTCAAAGAATCTCCGTGCAGTTCCATCGAAGTGATACCTAAACGCAAAATTCAACTTACTACGTAGCATAGCAGTAACCAATTTAATGAATCTGAAAATGAAATGATGAAATACCCGCTGTGAGGAGTTCGAAGTTCACGATTGGGAGGTGTAGGAGAGTAAGTGGGGGGTGTAACGGATTGAGATTGTTTGTTATCTTCTTCGAGAATGGGGACGGTACGTGAGAGGGAATTGTGAGCGATTAGTTTGACTTTGAGAGAATGGTTACGAAAGGGAAGGGGGAGTGTGCGGGTGAAATTGGCGGTGGTGGAAAAGGAAGAGGGAATGTGAAGAGACAAAGGGGGAGATTCACATAGCTTGAGATTGGTGGTTTCCATGGATGATTCTTTCTTCTTCTTCGTCTTCTCAGTGCAGCGTGGCTTATGTGAATGTAGAAGAAAACGGTGAGACTGTTTGCGACTTTGTATTGAAACCTGTAATGTTACGTGTTCTTATTTCCGTCCCCCATTTTTGCTTACCGTTCAATTTTCTTTGAAAATATTTGTCAAAAAAAGGAAAATTTCTTTTAAAAAATTGATTGAAATAGTTGATTTTTTTTATTTTGTTTAATTGGTATATATTGTTCTACAAATATTTACACCATAAACTAATAAAAAAAACCGTCATATGAGTGACTTTTAAGATAATGAAGATAAAATCAAACATTTCTTATGACATGTATTTATTGATGGATCGATATTGTAAAAAATCGTGTACACCAATAGTGTAGGTAAATTAAATTCTTATTTTGTTGAAGTTGAAAAAAAAATTACAAAAATTAAGTTGTACTATTTGTGAGTAACATTTTCAAAAAATAATCTTACATAAAGTCAATAGAATTAATTTCACTTAACAAAAAATTTATTTCTTTATTTTCTTATTGCAAATAGAAAAATAATTGCATACCCCCTTGAGAATCAATTATAAGCAAAAAAGCAAAGCAACTAATTCAAATTATTTTTTTACATCATTAATATTATTGGTTAGTCATATTTAATCTTTACAATTTCACTTAAAAAATTAATTTCATTGTCTGAATTATCCTTCGTATCATTTATTACACACAACAAATTAAAGTAAACATTTCATTTGAGACAATTAAAATTTGCGTATATTTCATTTCCACCCTGCATTAACTTTAATTTGCTTATAATTCATCTCAGCTATAGTATTTATCTTTGTATAATCCGTTTCTATATAATTATAAAGTAAATAAAATGAAACTCTAGACAAGTTACATAAAAACTCAATACATCATTGCATCTTATTCTTATATAAGAATACCATAAGCTATTTTATATGTATCTTTTTTAGGAAATTTTTTATAGGAAGTTTTATATTTAATAAAAGCATTTATGTCATAATATAAATATAAATATTTTTTCAGACAACCCATGTGTTATAATGCAAACTAGTAGGATAAGATGCATACGCGCGTATGGTGTCGTCGTGTTTTTATGAATGAAGCAGCAGTATTTAAATAATTCAACGTTACCGTGAAAATAATTAAAGACAAAATTAAAGTAGATAACAAAGAAGTTTCAAATAAAAAATAGATAAATATAAAAATGTAAAAGAATCATTTAAAAACAATCTATGCATTTATCTCGTGTTTTTTTATATATCAAATTGCAATTATCCTCGATATATATATATATATATATATATATATATATATATATATATATATATAATCGCAGATTATATATCCCCGTATTTTTTTATATATCGATAAAGTTATCAAAAGTGTTTTTATATATTAGTGCAATTATCTCATAGTCTCAATTGATTATTTGAGTTTATTAGTAGATAGTAAAAGATAGATATTAGATTATCAATAAGAAATATTTATCCGTGTTTTTATATATCGATGGCAATTATTTGTCATTTTTAGGTATTAGTTATAAATATTTGCCACATGTGTTTTAAATTATCAGTTTAGTTATCCCGTGTTTAAATTATCAGTGCAATCATTTCTTAGGTATTAGTGACAATTATTTGTCATTTTTAATTATCAATAACAAATATTAATCTCGTATTTTTTATATATCAGTGCAATTATCCTGTAGTTTCAATTGTTATATATCACTGCAGTTATCCCGTAGTAAAAGAGAGATAATAGATTATCAATAAGAAATATTTGTTTTTAATATTAATCAGTAGTTTGAATAGTCATTAAATCTTCTTGTTTTTTAGATAGTAGTTAGGTTTATAGTGGTCTTCACAAATTTTAATTATTAATGACAAATATTAATCCTGCGTTTTTATATATTAGTGCAGTTATCCCGTGTTTTTTTATATATCATTGTAGTTATCTCGTAGTTTCAATTGATTATTTTAGTGGATTGGTAGATTATAGTAGATAGTAAACGATGAATAGTAGATTATCAATAAGAAATATTTATCCCGTGTTTTTTATATATCAGTGACAATTGTCATTTTCTAAGTATTAGTGAAAAATATTTGTCCCGTGTGTATTAAATATTAATCAGTTTAAATAGTCAATAAGTCTTCTTATTTTTTTAGATAGTGGGTTTATAGTAGTCTTAAAAAATTATAATTATCAATGGCAAATATGAATCTCGTATTTTTTTATATATTAGTGCGATTATCGTGTTTTTATATATATCGGTGTGCTTATCTCGTAGTTTCATTTGATTATTTTCGTTGATTAGTAGATTATAGTAGATAGTAAAAGTTAGATAGTAGATTATTAATAAGAAATATTTATTTAAAATATTAATAAGTAGTTTAAATAGTCATTAAGTCTTATTGTTTTTTAGATAGTAGGTTTGTAGTAGTAGTCTTCAAAAAATTTAATTATCAATGACAAATATTAATCTCGTATTTTTTTTATATATTAGTGCAGTTATCCCGTGTTTTTTATATATTATTGCAGCTATCTCGTAGTTTCAATTGATTATTTTAGTTGATTAGTAGATTATAACAGATAGTAAGAGATAGACTGTGTAAACCGATTTTGGAGAGAAAAAATAAAATTTTAAGGTGATAATTTTTTTAGTGTGAAGTGATAAGAGAAAGAAAATAATTGTTTATGGGAAAAGTAAAATGAAAAAAAGAAGAAAAAGAGTGTAGGAGAAAAGTGAAAAGGAGGAAATAGAGTGTAAGAAGAAAGAGAAAAAAGAAAGAAAGAGAGTGTAAGAGAAAAGTGAAAAGGAAGAAAGAGAATGTAAGAAAAAGTGAAAAAAGTAAGAAAGATAGTGTAAGAAGAAAAAGTGAGAAAGAGTGAGTAATGACACTTTTACCCTTAAATTATATACGTGTCTTGTTAATAAGAGATCTAAATTGGTAATTTCAAATGAGGTTTGTTTGTATAAATAGATATTAGACAACAACCCTACAAAATGGGATTCGGCAAAAAACAAACAAATAAATAATTCATAAATGAGTAAACCACCAAACTGTGAATATTGTCTCCTAACTAGGATTAGAGTTTCCATAAAAAGAAAATGTCTGAAGTTGTGAGCTTTACGTCAAGTTCGTTCCTTTTTTTGAAGAGTTAGATTCTCTTATATATGTATATGACTAGGCATTGCATTGAGCCCATCCATATGGCCATTGGGCACCCGCAATAACTACCCGTAACGGGCGGGTAATAACCCACATACATGGGCATGAGAGCGGGTATCGGCACTACAGTGCCTAGTGCGTACACACATAGATATTTTACAAATTTACCTATAAATAATTTTAAAAAATGAAATGATTTTGTTCATAAAACACTAAATCTAACTACTTATTAATATTTGGATGTTTATATTATATTATTACTATTTTTACAATTTTTAGTATATCCAACTTTAAAAAATAAACCCAAACTACTAATATTTTGAATATTTCCAATCCACTAAATGCTATTATGTGTAATATTTTAATTAGTAGATACAAAAAATAGTCATTTTTTAAATTGACTAAAATATTTTTATGTTATTTTATTTTATGTTGTTAAAGTGCGGGTAATGGACATTCCCACGGACACTTGGATGCCCAGAGGGCACGAGGACGGGGCACTGAAATCCCTGCCTATGCATGTGCGGCTCGGATACGAACACAATAATACCTTTACCAGACGATACTGATTACCATTCCTATTTATGACTAAGGCCTCTCGTTGTGATTATTCTCGTATATATACTTGGTAAAATACCATGATTAAGTTTTTATGGATATTATTTTGTATCAAGTAATTATACCAAATAGGTAAAATATATTTTTAGTAAATAATAAGAGTTAGATATCTGATAATGTTTTTTAAATAAGGGTAAAATAAGAATTTTTTTTTGTCAAAAAAAAATGTTATACTCCATTCTGCTCTGGTAATTTTCTAAATGGAGTGAAAATTGTGGTGCATTGTCTTTGCCCTACCGAAACAAAGAACAAAAAAAAAAGATGGATTGAAAATTTTGTTCAATGTTATAAAACTTTCAAACAAT
This sequence comes from Oxytropis ochrocephala, assembly GCA_020916435.1. Taxonomy (NCBI): domain Eukaryota; kingdom Viridiplantae; phylum Streptophyta; class Magnoliopsida; order Fabales; family Fabaceae; genus Oxytropis; species Oxytropis ochrocephala. The sequence continues at coordinate 5,237,986 of CM037089.1, forward strand.
GAAATGTGAATTTTATCCGATTTCGCTCCGCTTCATTTCATTCCATTTAGCTCAACTTATTTTAAACTATCCAAACATATCTTAAAGAGTTTGGAAAAAATAAACAAGTTGTTAAGGAAGCTTCGAAATACAATAGATAAAGAATTAAAAAAGAATTTAATTGGGTACATAGTCGCGATAAACTTTTTTACACCATTAACCAATAAAAATTCATTGTACGGATAAATTTTAAGATAGTTTAGATAAAGTCAAGTCAAATAACAAGTTATTTTGTGGTTGAACATTGTAAAAAATCACGGTGTATATAAATTAAATAAAAAGAAAACCTATAAAATTAGGGACAAAGTTCCTTAAGTGGGTATGAAGTTTTCACCTTGAGAGCGAAAAAAACACTTTACCTTTGTCTCTATCTGTGTAATGTAGTCTCTATCTCTCTAAATGTAGTAATCTCTCATTTTCTTTCTTATATTCCCCCCCCCCCATATTTTTTAGGCTTAAATACGTTTTTACCCCCTGCAAATAGGGGGTGTTTTGCTTTTACCCCCTGCAAATTTTGTTTTTAAAAAACCCCTTGCAAAATCAACTTTTTTGGTTTTAGTCCTTCTGTTAGATGGACGTTACAAAAACGTCTATGTAGCATTTTTAAATACATTTTTACCCCTGCAAATAGAGGGTGTTTTGCTTTTACCCCCTGCAAAAAAAATCTAAATCCCCTTATTCTTCCTCAGCACCCACCCAACCTCATATCAATTTTTTCATCTCCAACACAAACCAACGCTTCCATATCAAACCAAAACCCATATTCTTCGTCTCTCTCTCTCTCTCTCTCACAGAACCAACAAACCATTAGCATAACATGTAATTAACTTTTATTGAGATTCTGATTTTAGGGTTTGTTTCAAGTTTTATGGATTGTTGTTTATGGATTGTTCTTCATCTCAAAATCAAGGTTTTATGGGTTTAATAAATGTGTGTGGTTTAATTAAATTGTGTGCTGGTTCTGTGAGAAAGAGAAGATGTGTTCTATTTTGAGATTTGGAATGAGAAGAAATAATGGTGGTGAAGAACGAGAGAGAGAGAGAGAGAGATAAAGTTTGAGGTTTGAACCATTTTGTTCTGTTGAATATTAGGGATTTGATTGTAGAAGTAAGAGTTGAATGGAGAAGAATATAGTGATAAGAAGTGAGAGATAGAGATGAGATGAGGTGGGGGAGAGAGGATAATGGAAAATTTTGTAGGGGGTAAAAGCAAAACACCCCCTATTTGTGGGGGTAAAAACGTATTTAAAAATGTCACATAGACGTTTTTTGTAACGTCCATCTAACAGAATAACTAAAACCAAAAAGTTAATTTTGCAAGAGATTTTTTTTTAAAAAAAAAAAATTGCAGGGGTAAAAGCAAAACACCACATGTTTGCAGGGGATAAAAGAATATTTAAGCTTATTTTTTAGGCTAAATTACTGTTTTGGTCCTTTATCTTTGGCCTCGATTTCATTTTGGTCCTTTATCTTTTTTTTTTCTCGTTTTGGTCCTTTATGTTTCAGTTTTGTGTCAATTTGGTCCTTTTTTGTAGTTTTCTGTCTATGACCTTAACTGACGCCACGCTGGCAGTTAACTGGTGACGTGGCGTCTCAAATTCATTAAATGACGTGACACAGTTAATTGACTTGGCAATACACATCACCATTTCCTTTATTTTTAAATTAAAACTAACAAAAACTTAAATAAATAAACATATAACAGGGGAAGAAGATCTGGAAAACAAATTGGAATTCATCTTTGAACATTTCCTTCCCTACGCATTCACAGATCTCTACAACAACAACAACAACCTCTACTTTTTCACCTTCAACAACAACAACAAACCCCTAATTTCATCAAGAAGTTGGTGGAATTTTGTTCCTCTTCCGATCTTCTTCCCCTTTTTTTTTTTTTCCATTCCTTCTGCAGATCGTCTTCTTCTTTTTAGATTCGGTTTTTCTCGAAATGATATATATTACATATCTGTTTCAAAAACCATTTGTCTTTAAAGAACAAAAACAATGAGTTAACCTGAAATTTGTTCATTCGTTTCTACCCAGAAATTCGTTTCAACAACAACAATGAGTTAACCCAAAAATTTGTTCATTCGTTTCTACCCAGAAATTCGTTTCTACCCAACAACAACAATTGAAAATCCTTAATTTTAAATACCCTTGATGTTGATGATTTTTGTTCATTCGTTTTTACCCAGAAATTGAAAAATTGGGATTGGAAACACCCAGAAACAATTTAACGATTTAAAGATGAAGATGATAATGATTTTCGTTTGCATCTATGGTTGATAACGAGATTTGTTCTTCATTTGTTGGGTTGTTGATGATGATGATTTACGTTTGCATCTATGGTTGATAACGAGATCTGTTCTTCATTTGTTGGGTTGTTGATGATGATGATTTACGTTTGCATCTATGGTTGAAAACGAAATCACAGGTTGAAAGATGATGATGCTTTTCGTTTGGGTTGAAGATGAAAGATGATGATGATGCTTTTCCCAGATCTGTTCTTCATTTGATTTTGTTTATTTATTTAAGTTTTTGTTTGTTTTAATTTAAAAAAGAAGAAATGGTGTAATGCCAACTCAATTAATTGTGCCACGTCATTTAATGAATTTGAGACGCCACGTCGTGATTAATCGCCAACGCGTGGCGTCTGCATAAGGTCATAGACGAAAAATTACAAAAATGACCAAATTGACACAAAACATAAAACATAAAGCGACCAAAAAAAAAAAAAGATAAAGCGACAAAAACGTAAAAATCGCCAAAGATAAAATGACCAAAACGAAGAATTTAAATTTATTTTTATATTCCCTCTCTCATTTTCATAATCAACTAAAGGTACTTCTTTCATTTTCCCTCACTCGAAAGGTCGAAGCTAGAGAACCCATTTCCCCTTTGGTTCTTCTTTCTACTTTCTTCTCAATTCTAAGCGAGGTCGCCGAGCTGACGCAAGAGACCGACGAGTCCGGCCATTGCGACGGCTTCAAGGAGAGCTCCGGATCCACCAACCCGTGCGCATTCCGAAGGTAGTACCTTGGCATTCTTCAAATTCTAACAATTGAAAAACCCTAATTCTGCTACGATTACAACTGAACTGTGTGTTATGTTGTTCGATCCTCTTCCGTTACGCTGCGTTTTCTGATTGAATTTTACTACTCCAGCGTTCTATTGCACACCTTCAAATCTTCCTTTACATTTGCCCTTTCCATTATCTCTCTCCTAGACTCCCGCTCCAGCTTTCCATTCAAGTGACAACTCAATCACGAGCAAGGTATTTATTGTTTCTCGATTGAATTTTACTTTCTAGGTTTTCTGAATAATCATCCTCAAATTTACCTTTTATGTTTTCCACTGCAATCCAATAGGACTATGCTTAAGTTATAGCTGAAAATCATTCCATTTTTCTCCTTTTTTGTTGTGTTTAGGTTTCTATCTGAATGTGTAATTTAGAGGAGGAGATAATGATTCCACCAGATACAAAGAGATTAAGACATGACGATTCTGAAAATGAAAATGAAGATGAAGACAGGCTTAGCAATTTACACGACTGTGTTCTCCTTCACATATTATCATTTTTGAACACCAAACATGCCGTTAGAACTTGCATTTTGTCTACAAGATGGAAGCACCTTTGGAAACGTCTTCCCACTCTCGTATTGCATCGTAGAGACTTTTCAACTCTCAAGATTTTCACCAATTTTGTGTCTAGGATTTTATCATTTCGAGATAACTCAATCTCACTACACGCTCTTGATTTTTCCCATGGCTATTCCAACGAGCTTCCCTTACTCAAAAAGATTGTGAAATATGCTATTTCACATAATGCCCAGCGATTAGGACTCTCTGTCAGTTGTGAGATTGAACAAATTCAATCTTCTATCTTTTCATGTCAAACTTTAACACATCTTAAGCTTGGCAGTAATGGGGGAACATTGTTTCCAAAATCTCTGAATTTACCGGCATTAACCCACTTGTATCTAGGGAGTTTTGCCTTTTGCACCGACAGTGATGTTGCCGATCCCTTTTTGACCCTTAACAAGTTGAATAGTTTGGTCCTTTCCAATTGTACCAAAAATGGTGCATTAACCCTCCGCATATCAAGCGCGACGCTGGTCCATTTATCTATGAATGGTCACTATTTAGACTTTTTGAACATTGAACTATGTACTCCGAGTCTTTGTAGATGTGTTTTTACCGGTGTTCCTAATATGAGATTCTATGGGAGCACTCTTTCTTCGGTTAAACAAGTGGATATTGATGTTGAACTTTTTTCATTTCGTGTGAAGCCTGCTTTTAATCTATTTAGTTGGTTGGTAGATTTTATTGGTATAAAATCATTGGTACTATCTGCAAGTACTCTTCAGGTATCTTACACTTCCTTCTTTAGGTGTTTTTTTTTAAATCTAAATTTTGTCGTCAAAAAATCTACTTGCATTAAACTAAGTCTATTCACCCTCATCCTTACTGCTTAGGTTCTATCCTTCATTCCTGATTTATTGAAGACTAGGCTCCCTTTCTTGGAGAACATGAAGTCATTGAAAGTGAAAAACCAAGACCTTACGTATGGATTATGCTTGCAACTTAGAGATGCCAAGTTACGAAAAGCCAAGTCACAGAAAGAAGCAACCAAGCTAAAAAAGGAATGGAAAGCAAATTTTACACATTATCCACCCTTACCTGATGGAATTGTGGACTTCTTGCTCCAAAACTCGCCATCTTGTGAAGTTGAAATTGTAGATTGTCCAAGGTGAAATATCTTTCAACTTTTTAATGATATATTATTCACGGTGAAATATGCTTTCAACTTATTATTAATGATAGAGTTATAGCTAGTTTGTTATAGTGTACTGTGAGTAGATAAGTTAAAACCCCTTGGTAGAGAAATAAATTGTGCATATTTACGTACATGATTGTATCCAATCTCAAATCTGAAATTAAGTGGATGGCTGGATGCTCTATTGCAAGGATTAGATTGCTTGCCAGTGTTAAATGAAAGAAAAGAAACGGTGGTTTGAAAAAGTCTTTATCTTGAGGTCAGTGAAGGTTGCTGGCAAGAATTGAAGAATTAACTTATTATTGAATAAGAAAGGAATACAAAGAAAATTATTAGATATTTTAGAAGTACAAAAACTAGATTCTTTGTCTATTGTCTATAATGGAGTTGATGTTCCATGAAAATGTTTGCGTTTGTGCATGCTTTCGCATCTTGAATCACGTCAAATTTGAATTAACTTAGCCTATAAGAGCTTTGCAATTGAGATAAACTGTAGCTCCTAACTAGAAAAGAATCTTGTGAGCATCTTGAATCACATGTATTTGATGAAATTTGTTGGCAACTAACTATGCGTTATATATACGAGGCAAATAGTGATTGAGAGAGAGAGAGAGAGAGAGAGGTGCCTTGTATTTTGGAAAAATAGGAATTTAGGGGAGTTATGCCTCTTGAAGAGCCTAGGGAGTTTCTTGTATTCTCAACAATGTTAATAATATTGATTTTTCTACTATTTTCCTGCTAAATATGAACCACTATCTATCAATGGTTATTGTGTGCAGAATTATTGAGTAACAACGTAGGAATCTTTACATCTCATATTGAGCTTTAAAGTTCCAACCAAATTGAACTATTATTCTTGCACACACACTTGATAGAGTATTGGGTCAGGATTTGGGACTTGATTCTGCCAGGGCCAAGGAGAGGAAGATGTATGTAGGTAAGAGGAAAGTTCGGAAAGCGATGAATGTTGATTTGTCCAGTTAGTTTAGAAGGACACAATGCGGGTATAGTGGATATAGGGAATTGTATGGAGCTCTGTGCTCTGGTTCACCCTTATTATCTAATGCAGTGACCTCTTATTATTCATTCTAATCCTAACGTCCTACACACAGTTCACCATTCTGGTGGGAGCGCGTGGACATAGTCCGAGATTATCAAAGAAAAGGAACTGGAGCTCAATTACTGGATATACAGGAGCATAATGAGAGTATGTTCTTAAACTCTTTGGTGAATGCCTTTTACATATTTTGTATTTGAGAGACATGCATCCATTTTGTTGAATTACTTTGATTTGATGTCCTAGCCAGTAACTTCATCATTTTTTACTTCAATTGAAGATTTGGCTTCCATCCTCCAAAATTTATATTTCCAAAACCGACATTCTTTTGTTGCATTTAATCTTAGTTGATTTCCTTATGTCGTAGTGCATAGCCTAACGCATGTTAATACATTATGTATCCGGACTTTACATCAAATATAAAATATAAGAGAAATTTTGGAATTGATTATTTGTTATTTGATTATTTCCCAAATTGAAAATGAAATTAAGAAACAAAATCTGGTACGCAAGAAGACATTATTTTTTTTTGTTTTATAGAAGCTTGCTGAGGTATTTCATTTTTATGGGAAATAGTACTTAAGCCTTATGCTACCGTACTGTCACAATTCACAAGTTTGTTGGTTAATGCCAAATGAATCCTCTTCTTCCTATCAGGCAGATGATTGTTTATTTATTGAAAATAATATCACCGTTTATGTTAGAGTTTGTATCTAAGTATGCATGTAAAATATATAAGGTGAAAACACGAGAGGTGAAAGTTATTATAAATTATTTTTTATTTACAATGATCAAGACTAGCTCTTTTATCAATGTTACTCGATATGTTCCATGTGAAAATGTAGCACAACCAATATTTCTTATTGTGTTTTTACTGTTTTACATACCAAGTTCAACATTTAATATTTCTTATGGTTCCTTTTAGTTATCCCCGAGATTCTGGTGGCAAACTTTAGTCCTTGTTTTATTTAAATTCTATCAATCACATTATATTTAAGCACCATCAATATATGTTTTATGTCTACAGTAGATCGAGCTTGAGCTTAAAGAAGCAGAGGAGAAATTCTGGAGTCCATATGCAAATCTGAAATTGTTATTGGATGAGAAATTGATTGATGAATTCGAATCATAACAATGGTTGCCATATAACTTTTTGTCTATCTCGGCGTGTCTAGTTTACATGTGGTTTGTGTACAAGAATGTCTCCCTTCTTATCTGTACTCTAAGCCTCTTATATATAGAGTCTGCGTAACCTCTAGGCGATTACTAAGGGTGGTTTCTTTATCTTCCCTCCGGATGGGCTTAGTTGGACCTCTTCTTGTATTGGGTCGAGGTCTTCTTCATGTAAAGTTGAAAGATGATCTGCATTGCAGTGTGCCGAGCCCAAAAGTCCATGACGATCCAATATCATTTTAGTAACTTAGAATATCTTAAAGTGTCTTAAAATGATCTATTAAGAGTGGTTTCCATATTTCATTTATATTTTCTGTTTTCTTTTCCTTTTTTAAATTAGGATTAAGAATCTGTTATTAGTGTATTCAAAGGTTACTGCTCTGTCTTTTGTATCAGATTGTATCTATAAATATTTTTTAGTTCGTTAACAAGAGTCGTCTTCATCTCATCATTCTTCCCTTAGCTTTATCTTAAAGTGTCTTAAAATGATCTATTAAGAGTGGTTTCCATATTTCATTTATATTTTCTGTTTTCTTTTCCTTTTTTAAATTAGGATTAAGAATCTGTTATTAGTGTATTCAAAGGTTACTGCTCTGTCTTTTGTATCAGATTGTATCTATAAATATTTTTTAGTTCGTTAACAAGAGTCGTCTTCATCTCATCATTCTTCCCTTAGCTTTACGTCCAAGTTCGTTCCTTTTTTTGAATAATAATAATAATATATAACAAAACATAAAACATTCAGTTATAATATTGCATAAAATTTTAAATGAAAAACTAGGGGTGGTAATTTCTACTCGCAAGTGGGGATCTCTGTGAGGACTGCCCCGAATGAGACCTCGTGGGCGGGGGAGAAAATCCCCCTACAGTCAAAATTTTAATTAATTACTTATTACTTATATTATGTTATAAGTAATTAATTTTTTTAGTCTTTTTATAAGTGTTTTTAATTTAAAATATTAATAAAATATTAAATTGTTTTAACTTTTATACTTTCTAAATATTAAAATATAAAAGAAAGACTAACATTTATATTTTTTATATTAAAATGTTAAACTTTTGAATTTTAGCATTACTTTTTATATATTTTTAAAATTTTATTATATTTTAATTTATATTTTTGCTAAATTTTAATAAACTTGTGGGGTCCCTGCGGGGACCGTGGGAATGAAGATGGGGGAGGAAATATTCTCGAGGTGGGGACAGGGGACGATTTGGGAAGCGGAGACGGAGAGCGGGGAAGTACTCCCCGCCCCGGCCCCATTGCCAGCGCCCGCCCCATTGTCATCCCTATGAAAAACATTGCAAACATTCAAATTTTACTTATCTGTATATGATAGGACTAAGAGGCCAACTAAAACATTCTTTCCTCTGCAAAATTTAAAACAATCCCCAATAGTTAATTATAGTGCACAAGCTGTTAGAAGTTAAAAGGCACTATTAATCACAAGTCACTGCTATCGTGTAATGCGTGGCAGTCAACGATGGTGGAGAATGGGATATCCGACTAGCAGGATGACTCCAATTCTTTATCATCTTCCCTGCAATGCACAGCAGACTGCTGAAAAAATTTAAATAAAAAATTCAATACACCTTGGGAGAAGAAATGTATGAATTCAACAGGAGAATAAGCATGAATGTAGAATTTTGGGGACATATATATATATATATATATATATATATATATATATATATATATATATATATATATGACCACACGTTCAGAACAATAATACAGTGATACACAGCTTTCAAATTATATAGATGTTTAAATTATATAAGCAACTATAGTACAAGCATAATCTCAAAAAAAAAAAAACATGAATACTTGAAAAATCTGTCCATAATACATATCGGATTTAATTTTCTTGATTGATCTTTCCATTATGTTTTCTGATATTTTTCCCTTATTGAGTAAGATAAAATGCTTGGTACTAGCATAAATAAGAGATATACTGTCTTTTGTATCTATCACATCATCTCTATCCACAATAATTTAGAAGACTTCGGTTAAGGCAGTTTTTGTACTTTCTTTCTTCCTAGAGCATTGATGTAGATGTCGAACACACACATAAGCAACACTTTTTTTTTTGGCAAACACATAAGCAACACTTAAATGGTACTAAACCCATTAAACCGAATGATATTGTCTCTAAAATAAACAGATTTAATTGGTATCATAACCATTCAATGTTCAATATCAGAAACGTATAGATCAATTTAATTAAAAAATCATTCAACTAGTACCATCCGCCAATACTTCATTGCTGAGATCCTCATATTTTTTAGCTTTTTTGACAACAAACAGATTTTTGAGCTCTTGTTTGTCTTTGTATCTTAATTCCTAGGGATTGTCTTTTCCATCCCATTTACCATGTCTTTTTGGCACACATACTTTCTCTTCCATGAGATGCCAATCTCAGACATATTACTTGAGGTTTGTTTCCCTTCTCAAGTTCTTACAGTCCCACCAACATGTTTATTTCTCTTACAGTCTCATTATATCATTATAGTAACTTAGAATATCTTAAAAGCGTCTTAAAATGATCTCTTAAGAGTGGTTTCCATATTTCATTTATGTTTTCTGTTTTCATTTCCTTTTTTAAATTAGGATTAAGAGTCCGGTATTAGTGTATACAGAGGTTACTGCTCTGTCTTTTTTATCAGATTGTATCTATAAATATTTTTTAGTTCGTTAACAAGAGCCATCTTCCTCTCGCCTCCTTCCATTATCTAAACCCGTAACTCTTAACAGTTTCAATTATAGAAGCAGCTAGAGTACGACCAATTTCAGCTGTAATTCCATAGCAGTCTGTAGGCTAAATTTAGCTTTTTCAACATAATAGGACAAAAAAAAGAATGAAGGATGGGAGTTTATTTAAAAACAAATGGAAATGGATATGAAAGTATTGGTTATAGATTTCTGTTTTCACTTACAACAGGATGAAGAAATACTACTCACCACTTCTTTATCAAGAATCTCACACTTTTGGAAGATGAAAAATGACATCCAGGTTGTTCTTTGTGATCCATTTCTGAGGATAGAAGGAATAAAATGATTCAAGATCAATTTGCCAAACCATAACTCTCGAGCAGTTATTCATTAAGCCCTCCATTTGGCTTTCATCTTCAACAACCAGCTCAATCAATGTGCTAACCTACATATAGAAAAACAATTTCAACTCTGTAATGTAAGCTACACATTTTTTCACTTCTTGTTGTATTGAAAGAGAGAATGGGAGAGGAGAGCCATAACAAGAGGGTTGACAATAGAACAATGCGCAAGTGCACATTTCACTTTAATATATAAGACCAACAAAGAAGAAAGTATGTTAAGTTACCAACCCACAAATCTCCCTTCAATGATTGAAGCTGCCTGATAGGTTCGACGGAGGGTTGGTGCCACTTATTCGGATTCCATAATATCGTACTATTGAAGGCAAAACCTGGGATTTCAGCATGAAATCTTTTAGATTCCCATCTGATTCATTATTTATGTGCCATCCAATCACTTGACTCCCATTACAAATGGGCCCTTGCAAGATCATGCCACTTGTATCCCCGGATAGTCTTGCTACAGTCCATGCTCCAAATCGCCTGCAGATCAAAATGAGGATATCCTCCAACTGATGAAATCAAAGAAAAAAGCCATCACGAAAGCAAAAATAATGTAGAGAAAAAGAATATGCCAAAACATTCTGCATTACAAAATTTGATTGAAAGGTGAAATAATGTAGAGAAAAAGAATATGCTGAAACATTCCGCATAACACAATGTGATTGAAGGTGAATAACAAATTATCACACACTGCTCACTTGGGTTCCCTTTTTTTATCTAAATATACTCAAATACGTTAAAATTTCCCACCCGGAATATATTCTCAACTTTCAAGGTATATTAACCATAAAACTATTATTTATCATAACAATTGTATTTTGGAAGCACCAAATGAAGTTTGCCCTAACAAAACACACCCAAGTCCTAAGGTTGGTGATAACTGAGCTCCAAACCATTTACTATATACACAAGAAACTCATCATCCATCTTTGTGATGACTAGACCTCCACCAGATAAAGGTTTCTTTACAACATATGTGTCGTTGTAGTATGGGTCCATTTTCCATTGGAATTCGTTCAAATGTGCAAAAAAAAATTGACCACTAGGTTTCCTTCTTGAAATTCTCAAGAACGAACTCTCTTCTCGTATGCTTTCTTCAGCGTGTTGACCATGGCATAGAGTTGTCGCCCTCTTTTCTTCAATAAGGTTTAATTGATCTAGTTGAGCCTGAACCTATTACACCTCTTCCAGTTTCGTTTCCATCAACGCCCTTAAAAAGGGATCTCTACTTCAATGGGGAGTAATGCTTCTTTTCTGTATACTAATCAAAATGGAGTTTCCCTTTTGAGGTGCGAACAGAGGTACAATAACCACCCAAGGCAAAAGGAAACACTCCATGACAGCCTTGATTACCCCCATTGTTTTCAGAATCAAACTGGAGATCAAAGCGTCATGGCCCAACATGCCTTGACAAGATATTAGCGTAACTGAACACAGGTTGCCAGTGAAGCCTGAATGTCTGCTGGTTAAGCAGAAGTTAAGGAAGATGAGGCTTGATATGTTACTCAAGGATAGAAAGGAAGTCAAGAAACATTTTCATGCGAACTTCCTAGTTGTAGCTAAATACCCTCAATGGGTTGCTAACATTATGTCGGTCCCAAAGAAAGATGGGAATGTTTGAATGTTTGTCGGATACATAGACCTGAATAGGGCCGGCCCTATGGATGATTTCCCATTGCCACACATCAACAACTCGTATCTTATATATCATTATGGAATAGTAAATTGCTTCTATCAAAATAAAGGCATTCATGGTTGACAACACTGATTGCTAAGGGTTGTATTAAGAGAAAAACAAGACTCCCATTCTGACTTCAGCTTACACTATGCAAAAGCAATGTATGAAGGTAGTCTTTTATCTTTGAAATTGACAAAAGATTATAATAGGACAATGAATCAATGAACAGTGCTTATAATGACCCTCCCCCATTTAAATAAGTTAGGAAGACAAAATTCGAACAATGGGTCCTAGTAGAAGCGGCAATCATAAATTCAAAATAATTTAAAAGCGGGGGTAATTGCTATCATGTTATCCACATTGCCTCAATACACTACATATCAGACATATCAGACATATCATGTTATCCACATTGTCATGGAAACTAAAATTACCTTATTTCTCTCATTTGCTGGAAGAGTTCCACAGAGTATATGTTGTCATCATCTGCAAAATAGACAATTCCATCAAGGCGATGAGTTTCAATGTGAGTTATTGCAGCATTTCTCATTAGAATGCTCCTATGGCTTGTGTTGGTTTGATTCATTTTGCAAATAAGATGCCTATACATAATCCCACTATTCCTCAAGATGTCAGCAGTTTCTTCAGATTGATAATTCATCTCAACAACAATCCACAGCAAAGGAGGAGGGACCAATCTTAAAGCTTGTGACAAACGATGCAAGTAGTATGCTTGAAATTGATGATTGTAAGTTGGGGTCACAATTATGAGAAGCTTTTGAGACTCCATATATGGATCTTCACTGAATTCCCTATTCGAGACATCATATGCTACCCCATCCGTTATTTCGTTTTCTACCACTGCTGAATTCAAAGTAGCATTAATTTCCGCAACCTCGTCAATTAATGGTGTTTCATTTATCTTCACAAGTGACCGGAAATTCCCAACCGTAGATATTACCTCGAAAGAGAAATCATGATGTTTTGACATGAGATTGATGGGCAAGCTGGTTGATGCAAGGGGGATGAGTCCAATTGTAACACCAACCATGAAACAAATCAAAAAATGGAAAACCACCTTCCTCCAAAGCTGGTTCTTGGGCTTTGATCTCTCAATAGCCCTCAAAGATTTTGTAGAGAAAATGCCAAGCACAAAAGCACAGGAGTCCAATGAGCTTTCTGAAGAAGATAACAATCCACCTGATTGTGAAGAGTTATGAGGACTTAATGAGGACTTAGACAAAGGGGAAGCTACAGAACAAAACTCCACATTTGCTACAGTTCCAGCTCGAGTAACTGGTGACGAGGGTCTTCTAATAGATGCCATCCAAAAAAGTCCAAATCAATTCAAATGAGCACAATTAAGGCAACTATAGCATGAACCTATCCAAAGTGGTCATAAACTACTTGTCTTTCCAAGCTAGACATTTTAACAGTCATAACATGTGCATATTCACCATCGAATATTGGGTGATCAATATCAATGTTGCCAATGGTGAAAAACAAATAAAACACTGCAAAAGGAAAACATTAAATACAATCTAACATCCAACTATAGATTAGAAAGCATATCAAGTTGAATGCTTCAATAATGGAAATCGAAAGCAATCCTTCCAAAATATATCAAGACTGAGCCCTTTCAAATCCTCTACGGATTAGCATAATCCCAATTTTGTCATGCTTTTTAATTTAAGTCAATTTTGATCGTCAAAATTCAACTAAATCGAAAATCATTGTTTAAATTAAGCGAGCACTTGGTGACCAATCTTTTCGCATGCGTTCTTCAATTTAATCTTCGTATTTGGGTTTAATCAAATACATAAGTAGTGTTTTTAGGTGATCGAGCTCATTTCTTCTATTTGAGTCTCGTTGTAGCGTGATCCGTGCAATCCTCCGTTGCTGCGTGCTTTGTATTTGCGGACTCTTTTTATTATTATTAGTCTTTCTTGCTTGTGATTAATTTAATTTGAGAATATATATAGAGTCCAAAATGTCAAAAATTCTATTTAGTTTTATTTACAATTTAAAAGTGTTTAATAGTCCAAAAATGTCAAAAAATACTATTTAATTTTTATTACAACTTAGGAGAGTCCAAATGTCCAAATGTCCAAAAAATACAAAAAAATAATAATACAAAACATACAAAAATAAATAAATTCGAAAATGCAAAAAATAATAGAAAGCAAAGAAGAATAGAACCAAGTGGGGTTCAAAAATTTGCTTCTCCAAGTCTTTGGGCTTGGGTCCAGACCTGAAAAGAGTCAAAACCCAGTCAACGCAATTAATGCCTAGACCTAAATTTTCAATATAAATAAGCAGTACAATCACAGTCAAAGGGGGGACGAATTTTAAGACAAATCACAAAAAAGGATTAGGGTTTTACACTGGAACCCTAATCATCAAAAAGAAGTTTTTTTTTGAAATCTGATATTTGAGATTCGAGTAAGGGCAGCAATTTAAGAGAGACAAAGAGCGCATTCAAGGATCGGCGATACAAACAAACAAAGAGGAAATTAACAAATTTGGAGTTGTAGGAATCTGACAAATATTTGTATTGCTAAAGATCTTTCTGTTGTGGATTTTGGGCATGGGCTCCAACATCATCATCAAATACAAAACGGATAGATAGCTGAGATTTATTAGGTAACAGAATTTGTAGTTAGTTCTTTAATTTCTTTCTATGAATTGATGCATGCTTGAATTTCTTCCAGTGTTTATCCTTTGGTTTCTGGTACTAACTTTGCTATGAAAAGAATAGTTAAAAGTGAACATCCAACATACAAAAATAAAGTACCTGCAAGCCACAAAGATTTGAAATATAGTTACCAAATAAAATCAGATAGAGACAATAAAAATCTTACAAACTAACTAGGTGCATGAGATAGTTGAAAGTATATGAAACTCCCAGGCTCCTAACCGATTTATCAAAACCACCAAGCTCCTGCAGGTTCCTTTCACATGTATAGGAAAGATGCGCAATATGAAAACTCGACTTAGGATGTTTCTTAGAAGCGTAGCTCCGGCGAGATCCACCACGAAACCGAACCGTGCCGTTCTACCGAAAACTGTTGCAGTGATGAATCCCCATCACATGATGGTTCTTAGTATGAAAAAGGGGATTTTATGTGAAGATTTTATTGAATGTAGGGAAAATGGCAACACTAAAAGAGTAAATTGTGCTAGTTGAAATTGAATTGCTTTGCAGGTGTTTACGCTTTGGTTTTGTGGTGTTTTTGTGCTTGAGGACTAGGTGAAAGGAAGAACGAAGAAATGCAAGCAAACGGACGGAAAAGTGCCAAGGAATGAAGTGGCGCTGAAGTGGCGCTGAAGTGGCGCTGAAGTGTCGCATGAGGCGCCAGTGAGGCGACAAAGGAGTGCGAGGAAGCAAAAGTCCCTGTCCATTCGCGCATAACTCGCATGAGGCGCGGAGGCGCGAGTTTATCAGAAGCGTCCTCCGGTAAGTGGCGCTTAAGTGTCGCATGAGGCGCCGATGAGGCGCCGATCATTTGAAAAACACGATAAAACACGCAAAAGCTGCGTTTTGAGGGCTTCCGACTACGGACGAATCCTAACCCTAGCACACCGGAGAGACGCGCGTTGCGTACTGTTGGCTCTTGAAGATTCAAGCATTGGGAACAAGTTTGAAGCTTGAATGTCATCATCATCATCGTTATTCTCTTGTAATTTCCCTTCTCTTTCATCTTTCATCATGTGTAACTAAACCCCTCTTGTTAGGGATGAATTGATCT
The DNA here is from genome assembly GCA_020916435.1 of Oxytropis ochrocephala. Classification (NCBI taxonomy): domain Eukaryota; kingdom Viridiplantae; phylum Streptophyta; class Magnoliopsida; order Fabales; family Fabaceae; genus Oxytropis; species Oxytropis ochrocephala. The sequence goes on from CM037089.1 coordinate 5,253,575, forward strand.
TGATAGAGCACTAGGTAGGTTTGGTATTGATTGTGTTTATTGTTTCTCTCTCGTATCTTGTGAATTGAAATTTAGTTTTAAGCATTTACAATTGGGAAATTGTGAGATTATCTTTATTCGATATTTTAATGGAAGTTCTTATATTTGAATCGTAGAATTTCAATTCCGCAATTCGTAGCTTAGGGATATTCTCCGAATTGTTGTGCGTGCGGACTCTAGCGTTTAAGGCTTGTAGGTAATTAGGATTACCTAAGGAATTAGGGGTTTTAATAATCTATAAAGGACTAGTTACCTAAGGAATTAGGACTTAGTTATTATAACGAATTCGGTAGCAAAATATAGAGAGATATCCTTGATGTTAAACCGCTTACATAGTGCGAAAGCAAAAGGCGTTCATCCCTAGCATTCATTCTTATCGTAGTTCGTCAACGTTTTCTAGTTTAACTTTATTTAAAAACTCCAAAAATAATTTATTGCTTTAATTCGAGCTTCATAGCTCAACCTTTTCAAACAAACCTTTTCAAATTGGTTCAATTAGTAATTGTTAACGTAATTAGTAAATTAGCTCGATCCTTGAGGACGATAACCCGGTTCTTACCGGTTTTATTACTTGCACGATTTGGTACACTTGCCAAATAGTTAACAAGTTTTTGGCGCCGTTGCCGGGGATCGAAATTGATTTACTAGTTATTTCGAAGGCAACTGCTAATTCGAACCCGTATATACAACAATTTATTTGATTGTAGTTTTTCTTTATTTTTATTTATTATACTGTTGCTTTGACACTTGTCTTAGTTCTTGTTGTTTTCGGTGCATGCGTGGAGCAGTAGATCCTAAAGATTTACTCTACAATCCGAGAGATCGAGAAAAGCGCAAAAGCGAATCGGAAAGAAGCAAGGTTAAGAAAGCAAAGAGAAGCAACAAGTAGCAACCGGAGAAACTCTGTGCAACCAAGCGTAACTCAAGTCATGGGAGACAATCCGCTGCTCGTACTCTTGGTGACTTTGGTAGAAGAAATCAAGGCGCCCAAGCTTATACCTTCCAACTGTGGGAGCTGTGGCATTTGAGATCAAGTCCTCGATCCTCAATGCCTTGAAATCAGAACAATTCTCTGGTTCTGATGCTGAAGACCCGAATCAGCACTTGTTCCAATTTTATGAAATTTGTGGGTCCACAAATCCTGCTGGAGTGTCTGACGATCAGAAAAAATTACGTCTCTTTCCGTATACTTTGAGTGGCAGGGCTAAAGACTGGATCAACACTATCCCAGCAGGAACTATCAACAATTGGGGTGATCTAGAGAGCAAATTTCTCGAAAGGTTTTTCCCAATTTCTAAGTTCATCAAGAAACGGGCCGAGATATCAAATTTTGAGCAAAGGGATTGAGTCGTTGTATGATGCGTGGGAAAGGTTCAAACTCCTATTAAAAGATGTCCTTCGCATGGAATTGATGAGTTTGTTCAATTGCAAACCTTCTGTCATGGGTTGCGACCTCAAACTAGAATGATGCTAGATGCCTCGGTGGAGGATCTTTAGGTACCAAAGCTCTTTGAAGAAGCCAAACAATTGGTAGAGCATATGGCTTCTAATGAGTACCTGGTGCAAAATGATAGAGGGCAACAAAGAAACCGGAATGTTAGAGTTGGACGCCAATAGTCTTTGTGTTGGCTCAACAAAAGGTAATGTCTCTACAAATTGAAGCTCTTACTAAGCAATTAGGCTGGCTTTGCTTTACGTGGGGATCTCAAACCCCTGCGATTATTCAAGCGGTAAACCAGGGGTGCATGTAACTATTGTGGTAGAGAGGCTCATGAAGGTGATTGTGTGCTACTCATGGAGATTCCAATGAACAAGTCAATTTCATGGGAAACTATCGAGAAACAAGGAGGAATCCATATTCTAACACCTATAACCACGGGTGGAAGAATCATCCCAATTTCTCATGGAAAAATAATGATACAAATTGGTCAAATCAACAACGACAATCTCGGCCATCATCTCAACAACAAAGACAATCTTCTCCATTGGAGAATGCTCTAACTCGGTTCATGCGGATAGCGAAAACCACGTTTCAATCACAAGAGCAAGCCATGAAGAGTATGGAAAAGAATCACGAAGCTTCCATAAAGAATTTAGAAACTCAGTTGGCCAATTATCAAAGCAACTTTTGAATCATCTAGTAGTGGATTCTCGCTACCACCATTGATAACCCAAGGAATGAAAGCGCTAAGGCTATTTCACTAAGAAGTGGTCGGGAGTTGAAAACGCCTGTGGTGACTTGTGAGAAGAAGGTGGAAGTAGAAAATGAAAAAATTGAGTTGAGTGAAAAAAATGAAAATGAAAAAATTGGGGAGGTTGAAAATGAGCAAAGTGAAGAAGGTGTGAAGTCTAACCTTAATGAAAATAATTTGTTCTTTGATGTGCAGGTACAAGAGAAACTTAAAGCACCCTCTCTTCAAGTAAAGTTACCGTATCCTCAAGCTAGCAAGAAAAGTCAAAAGGATGAGCAGTTTTCTAAGTTTATGGAGGTTTTCAAGCGACTTCAAATTAATATCCCATTCGCAGAAGCTCTAGAACAAATGCCCATCTATGCCAAGTTCATGAAGGAGCTCTTGACAAAGAAGAGGAAATTCAAAGAAGATGAAACAGTGGCTTTGACTGAAGAGTGCAGTGCTATAATTCAGAGGAAGCTCCCTCAGAAAATGAAAGACCCGGGAAATTTCACCATTCCATGTGCAATTGGCGACATAGCCGTTGGCAAGGCCCTTTGTGATCTGGGGGCTAGTATTAACCTAATGCCATTATCTATGCTGAAGAGATTGGGTGGTGGAGAGGTAAAACCCACTAGGATGTCACTGACACTTGCTGATCGTTCAGTAAAATATCCTTATGGAGTGCTGGAAGATGTTCTAGTCAGAGTTGATAAATTTATGTTCCCGGTAGACTTTGTGATCCTTGACATGGAGGAGGATGCAGAGGTACCGCTCATTCTGGGCAGGCCGTTCTTAGCCACAGGGAGAGCTCTGATTGATGTGCAACAAGGGAAACTGATCTTGAGATTCCAGGATGAGAAAATTACTTTTAGTGTTTTTGAAGCCATGCGTCATCCGGATGACAAAGGACAGTGCTTTAGGGTAGATATGATTGATAATTCTGTAAAAGAGACCTTTAGACAGGAGGTGCCATCTCCTCCATTGGAGAATGTGATTGTAAATTCTATTGAAGAAGCAGACGAGCATCTGGGTAGTGAAATAGAAGAATGTATCCGGCAATTTGAAGCTTCTCAAGTAGAAAATGTCTCAAAGAAAAGGGAAGAGATAGATAGGGGGGAGAGTCCAGAAAAAATCCACGAATTGAAACAACTCCCTCTCATCTCAAGTATGTATTCCTTGAAGATAATGATCTTCATCCGGCTATCATTAGCGACTCTTTGACCAAATTGGAAGAGGAGAAGGCGATGAGGGTACTAAAGCAACAAAAATGCATTGGGTTGGACTATCTCCGACCTCGAGGGGATAAGTCCAGCTTTTTGCATGCACAAAATCAAACTGGAGGAAGAATTCAAACCTGTGATCCAACCTCAACGGAGATTAAATCCTACAATGAAAGAGGTGGTGCGTAAGGAAGTTTTAAAGCTCTTAGAGGCCGGCATGATTTATCCTATCTCAGATAGCTCATGGGTGAGTCCGGTTCATGTGGTCCCTAAGAAGGGTGGTATGATGGTAGTGAAGAATGACAAGAATGAGTTGATTCCGACTCGAACTGTTACGGGTTGGAGAATGTGTATAGACTACCGGAGGTTAAATCAGGCAACCAGGAAGGACCACTTCCCTTTGCCATTCATGGATCAGATGTTGGAGAGGTTGGCTGGACAAGCGTTCTATTGCTTTCTGGATGGATACTCCGGGTATAACCAGATAGGCTGTAGACCCAGAAGACCAAGAGAAGGCGGCTTTCACGTGTCCCGCCCGGTGTGTTCGCATATCGGAGGATGCCCTTTGGGTTGTGCAATGCTCAATGACTTTTCAAAGGTGCATGCTTTCTTTTTTCCGATATGATGGAAAATGCAATTGAGGTATTTATGGACGATTTTTCTGTTTTTGGTTCTACTTATGATTCTTGCTTGGTTAACCTTGATGCGGTTTTAAAACGATGCACTGAAACCAATTTAGTTTTGAATTGGGAGAAGTGCCACTTTATGGTCAAGGAAGGTATTGTGCTTGGCCATAAAATTTTCTCGAAAAGGCATTGAGGTTGACAGCGAAAATCAGAAGTGATAGAAAAGTTACCCCCTCCTCCAAATGTAAAAGAGGTGAGAAGTTTTTAGGACACGCGGTTTTTATCGACGTTTCATAAAAGACTTCTCCAAGATTGCAAAACCATTATGCAATCTACTTGTTAGGAGGAGGCTGAATTCGTGTTTGATAATGATTGTCGTGTGCTTTTAACATTTTGAAAGAGAAACTCATCTCTCTGCTCCGGTCATAGTAGCCCCAAATTGGGATATTCCATTTGAGCTTATGTGTGACGCTAGTGACTATGCGATGGAGTCTTTGTGTTGGGGCGAGAGATCGAGAGAAGTTTTTCCATGCTATATACTATGCTAGCAAGGTTTTAAATGAAAACCAAGTGAATTATGCGACAACCTGAAAAAAGAATTGCTAGCTATAGTATTTTGCTTTCGAAAAATTTCGTTCTTATTTGGTTGGATCAAAGGTAGTTGTTTTTACCGACCATGCAAAGCAATTAAGTATCATTCTAACCAAGGGCGAGTCTAAGCCTCGACTCCTTAGATGGATTTTGCTTTTGCAGGAGTTTGATTTGGAAATTAAGGACAAGAAAGGGAGCGAGAATGTGGTGGCGAGATCATTTGTCAAGGTTAGAAAACAAAGAAGTGGACTGATCCGCAAAAGAGATTCGGAAGAGTTTCGGATGAAAAATTACTTGCCATTGTAGAAAGACCTTGGTTTGCCGACATTGCAAATTATAAGGCAGTAGGAAAGATCACGAAGATTTCACATGGCAAAGAAAAAAGAAAAGTTCTTTCATGATGCCAACCATTACGTGGGATGATCTTATCTCTACAAGGCCGGGGTGATGGACTTTTGAGAAGATGTGTGTGCAGTGCTTTGAAAGTAAAAGCATTCTCTGGCATTGTCATGACTCTCCCCGTGGAGGCACTATAATGGGGAACATACACCGCTAAGGTTCTCCATCACGGGTTTTCTTGGCCATCCTCTTCAAGGATGCATATGAATACGTGAGAAGTTGTGACAAATGCCGAGAGGGTGGCAATATTTCACGTAAGGGGAGATGCCACCAACCCCATCCTTGAAGTAGAAGTTTTTGATTGTTGGGGCATAGACTTTATGGGACCATTCCCACCTCTTACAAGCTGTGAGTACATATTAGTGGCGATTGACTATGTTTCCAAGTGGGTTGAAGCCATCGCTGCTCGCCAAGAGTGATTCCCAAATGTGGTTAAATTTGTGAAAAAGAACATCTTCTCTAGATTTGGTGTGCCAAGAGTCACGATTAGTGATGGGGTAGCCACTTTTGCAACGCCTATCTCAACAATGTGCTTTCCAAGTATGGTGTTACGCATAAAGTGACAACTCCTTATCATCCTCAAAGCAATGGTCAAGCGAAGTCTCAAACAGAGAAATCAAGAGGATCTTAGAGAAGACAAAGTGGGAAACTCAAGAAAGGATTGGTCATTGAAGGTAGATGATGCGCTTTGGCATATCTGCTGCAGCAGCCTATAAGACACCTTTAGGCATGTCTCCATACCAATTGGTTTATGGTAAAGCTTGCCATTTCTTAGGTTGAGCTTGAGCACAAAGCGTATTGGGCATTAAAGTTTTGAATTTTACCACTTGACTGCTGGGACAAAAGGATCTTACTGTTGCATGGATTGGATGAGCTGCGTCTGCAGCATATGAGAACAATAAAATTTACAAGCAGAGAATGAAGGCCTACCATGACAAAAGCATCTCAAGGAAAGAGTTTCATCACAGTCGTGCAAGTGCTTTTATTTAATTCGAGACTCAAGCTTTTTCCAGAAAAATGAAATCCAAGTGGTCGGGGCCCTTTGTTGTAAAAGAAGTGACTCTTATGGAGCAATTGAAGTAGAGGAACTGATTCAAAAAGATCGTTCAAAGTCAATGGGCAAAGGTTGAAGCCGTACTTAGGAGAGGTGGTGGACGAGAGAAAAGGTGGCGGTGGTTTTAAGAGACCCTTAAAAAACCGGAGGTAACGTCAAGCTAGTGGCGTTAAAAAGCGCTTATTGGGAGGCAACCCAACATTTCTTATCATTAAATTTTTAATTTTTGCATTATTTTCATAGATTAGGCACTTTAGGATGCATTTTCGATCCACAATTATTTTGGTTTGAAAGTTAAAAATGGAGTAGTCATAATCTTTGTGTGTTGTTGCGAAGTGGCGCCTAAGTGGCGCCTCGATCGCGCATCACACGCGCTTCTTTGGATGCAGTCGCGCTAAGTGGCGCCTCGATCGCGCATCACGCGCTCTTTGGGTGCCAAAATAGAGTGGTTTCTGTCCTTCCGCGCATAACTGTCGCGTAAGTGGCGCATCAAGCGCGACTGGAATACAACGCCTCACACACACACTCACGCCTCAGTCTCGCTTCACTCACGCCTCACACACACACTCACGCCTCAGTCTCGCTTCACTCACGCCTCACACTCAGCATCCAGCAGCCCGTCGCGTTTCCATTCTCTTCCACTCTACTCACTTGATTTCTCTTCTCAAAGAGCCCCAAGGTGGGAAATTGGTTGTGGGTTTTCTAGAGTACTTCAATCTTCTTCCTATAACATCACTAATCAAGTAAGTTTTCTCAATTCCAAGTCAATTTTTTTTGAGATTAGTTTTGTAAAACCTAAATTGCTGAGTTCAAATTTCATGATTAGATGAGTGTAGAAACTGATGTGGCTGCATTATTGTTAAATTGGGGGTTTGCCCTTGAGAGAAAACAATTTGGGGAATGTGGAGATTCTTGGGTGTTGTTGTTCATATGTGAAGTAGTCATGCATGCTATATGTTTGTAAAAATACCTCAATCAAAGAGTTTTGTGAACAACAACTTGTATGCTTGAGCAATGCATAGGTGAACTCATTGTCTCCATCAAGGAAGCAATGTGGTGATGATCTTGAGCAACGCCAATACTTGTTTTATGGGTACTAACATCCACCCGTTTGTACAACTTTGGCTTTTGACGTGTGCAGGAAATGGCTTATAGGGCCCGAAAGAAGAAGGCAATCCGCATGAAAGGTTGACCTCCCAACCACCACAACCATCCTTCAACTCTTACATGTTTCGGTCCTTGGGGTGTGCGAAGTTCTTTGAGGAAATTATAGCAACTCCCAAGTTTGTGAAGGAAAGAGCAATCATTCTCTCCCCCGGTGAATTCGAGGATTTGCGACAAAACATTAGCAACCGGGGTGGGATAATCGGTGACCTATCCAAGAAAGGCAAGCAAGGCCTTAGTTTATGAATTCTTTTCAAATATCTTCCCCAAACAAGCAGTGGATGGGCAATTGGAGTTCCCCAAAAACACAAGTTACGTGCGGGGCCATGAGATTCCATATGACTCTGTCACCATCAATGAGCTGTTTAAGATTAGACCAGTGAAAACCTCGGGCATCGATTCGAACCGAACCGCTAAGCGAGAGGATAAAATACGAACTGAGCGGGCGGATGAGATCTCTACGGCAATATGCAAACCGAGAGCAGTGGGTGAGAACACAAGAGGGGAACCCCCAGAGAATTATGGTAACTTCTCTCACCCCGGTTGCTAGGGCATGGGCAGTTTTTGTCCTCACCACTATATGCCCTAGCTCTAACAACTCAGAGCTGAGCTTTGAAAGGGCATGCCTCACTGCATGCATTATGCGAGGAGATCCCGTCAATATAGGGGATGAGCTTGAAGAGGAAATTAACAGCTTTGCTAATTTTAAGGATGGGAGCCAACCGAGCTATTGGAGGCATGCCAGCCTCGTTGCCCTGCTATGTGAGAGGGCAGGAGTTATTGCTGAGCCCGATGAAGAACCCATAGAACCATCTGTTCCAATCTCCGGGGCTTGGATTAGGACCATAGCAGGGGGTGGAGATGTTGAGCAGCCAGTGCCCAGAGAAGACCCCCCACAAGAGCAACACCAGGAGGCTGAACCATCCTTCTCTATGAATGAACCTTGGGCTGATCCTTATGGTGCAGACTTTCAATATCTGCAGGGAAGAATAGATGTACTAACAAAGAAACCAGAGCAAATGGTGCGAACCGGGAGCAAATGGTCTGCGAGGCAGAGAGCAGATGGCGTGAGCACGATTTGGGATGAGATCACTATACAGAGCTATGTGCACGATCCAGAGGGGAGGGCAATTGGACCCGGATGCGGACATCTTTCAGGCACCCCCTCCAGACTCTGGACGCGGTTGAGTAGTCTGCTCACCGCCAGGTTATTTTTATCTTCCCCTTTCTCCTTTGTTTTTATTGATTGTGTACTTTGTGCTCCTTCAATAGTTGTAGTTAAATGAGGTTATTGTTAATTTCATTTTGTTTTAGTCTCGATGCTGTGTAAATAGGTTGTCCCACGAATTTCATCGGTGAGGACACCTGCAAGTTTTTAAGTGGGGAGGACCTATTGTGAGGTCGGTTGTGTCAATGTCATAGATATGGACAATCAAAAAAAAAAAAAAAAAAAAAAAAAAAAAAACAGACACAGTTGAGCAACTTAGTGATGATGTGGCGAGAATTGAGCGAATAGTACCCGGTGGTGAATGAATTAGTGCAATCTTGCTTCCACACTTAAAACACTAACCAAGTAAAACTTAGTGATCCTAGAGATGTGGGGCGACTAAACTAGTGTGGTGGACCATGGGAGTCGTCAAATTTTCACTAAAAATGTAGGGTAGTTGTAGAAACTAAGTTTGGGGTGCATCGGTTGTACTAACTAAGGTGGGCATGAGGATTGTAGGATGATCAGTGCATCGTGTGTGTTAATGTGTGTGTGCAGCACTGTAACGTCTACCCGTAACGTTATAGTGTATGCCGTGTGCGTTAAAGTGTGTGTGCAGCACTGCGGCGTCTACCCGTAACACCGTAATGTATGCCGTGTGTGTCGAAGTGCGTGTGTGCAACACTGTAGCGTCTACCCATAACGCTAAAGTGTATGCCGTGTTGTGTTTTTAGTAAAAATAAAAATTGCTGCAATATCCCAAAGCAAAGGTTGATCAAACCCAAACAATAATGTAATGAAAGGGGTTGCAGCCCAAAAACAAGTTGTGTAGTTGGTTGAGTGTGTTCATAGTCTGAAGTGTGTGTGATAATAGTTGGTGCACTGGTCTAATCTGAAATGCCCATTTAAGACCCTTTGTTGTGCTTGATGCCCCTTGATCCTTATGTGGAAGCGTGAATCTACCCTATGTTTTGAACTATCTTGGACATTCTCGGAAGAAAGCCCTCTAGTTCTAGTTGACTGCATTTTGAAACTAGCTTTGTGCCGACTGAGTTAAGTGTCACACACACACTCTCGAGCAAGATTGTATTAGTGAAAATACCACATGGGGTCCGGAATTGAGTGGCCAGTCTGAAAGTTGATGCTCAACCTGTTTCTTGTAAGTTTATGTTATGTAATGTATGCCTATTTTGATTGTCGGTTGTCTATGTCTATCTGTCCGGGTTTGTCTTGTCCTGTCTTTGCTTGAGGACAAGCAAATGTCTAAGTTTGGGGTTGTGATGAATCCCCATCACATGATGGTTCTTAGTATGAAAAAGGGGATTTTATGTGAAGATTTTATTGAATGTAGGAAAATGGCAACACTAAAAAGAGTAAATTGTGCTAGTTGAAATTGAATTGCTTTGCGCAGTGTTTACGCTTAGTTTTGTGGTGTTTTTGTGCCCCAGGACTAGGTGAAAGGAAGAACGAAGAAATGCAAGCAAACGGACGGAAAAGTGCCAAGGAATGAAGTGGCGAAGTGGCGCGAAGTGGCGCTGAAGTGTCGCATGAGCGCGATGAGGCGACAAAGGAGTGCGAGGAAGCAAAAAGTCCCGTCCATTCGCGCATAACTCTCGCATGAGGCGCGCCGTGAGGCGCGAGTTCATCAGAGCGTCCTCCGGTAAGTGGCGCTTAAGTGTCGCATGAGGCGCCGATGAGGCGCCGATCATTTGAAAACACGATAAAACACGCAAAAGCTGCGTTTTTGAGGGCCGACGACTCGGGACGAATCCTAACCCTAGCACACCGGAGAGAACGCGTTGCAGCTGTTGGCTCTTGAAGATTCAAGCATTGGGAACAAGTTTGAAGCTTCGAATGTCATCATCATCATCGTTATTCTCTTGTAATTTCCCTTCTCTTTCATCTTTCATCATGTGTAACTAAACCCCTCTTGTTAGGGATGAATTGATCTTGATAGAGCACTAGGTAGCTGGTATTGACTGTGTTTATTGTTTCTCTCTCGTATCTTGTGAATTGAAATTTAGTTTTAACTGTTTACAATTGGGAAATTGTGAGATTATCTTTATTCGATATTTTAATGGAAGTTCTTATATTTGAATCGTAGAATTTCAATTCCTGCAATTCGTAGCTTAGGGATATTCTCCGAATTGTTGTACGTGCGGACTCTAGCGTTTAAGGCTTGTAGGTAATTAGGATTACCTAAGGAATTAGGGGTTTTAATAATCTATAAAGGACTAGTTACCTAAGGAATTAGGACTTAGTTATTATAACGAATTCGGTAGCAAAATATAGAGAGATATCCTTGATGTTAAACCAGTTACATAGTGCGAAAGCAAAAGACGTTCATCCCTAGCATTCATTCTTATCGTAGTTCGTCAACGTTTTCTAGTTTAACTTTATTTAAAAACTCCAAAAATAATTTATTGCTTTAATTCGAGCTTCATAGCTCAACCTTTTCAAACAAACCTTTTCAAATTGGTTCAATTAGTAATTGTTAACGTAATTAGTAAATTAGCTCGATCCTTGAGGACGATAACCCGGTTCTTACCGGTTTTATTACTTGCACGATTTGGTACACTTGCCAAATAGTTAACATGCAGCAGCGCCATAAGACGACGTCGAGTCCTCTTCTTCGGCGACAACCGCGTTCAGCCCGCCGTGAAGCACCACGCCTTCTCCCACCTTCTCCACTGCGGCGCGTTCTCTCTCTCTTCCACCCACGAACGTCGCTCTCTCTCTCACCGAAATGGGAGGCGAAATTTTCGCCATGATTTGTGGGGAGGGAAACGCGGCTGCCGCCGCTTCTTTGTTGGAAGGGAGAGTTAAGAAATTAGGGTTAATTTGTTTTTTTGGGCCTAAATAACGTCACCTTGTTTTTATTTTTTTATTTTTTTTAATGTTCAGATTATTAATCACACCCCACCAATTCGCACGCGCAACCTCCCTCACTTAAGCCCAGTTTCGCATACTGGGCTCCCATATGCGAACTGGGCTTGCTGTTTACACCCCCTGTTTAGTTATACCACCCCCGTAACTAATAACACCCCCCATTTTGCAATTTTCACATTTTTCTCGTTTTAATTCTTTTTCAACTCAAATAATTTCTCAATAAATCAAAAAACTTTGTTAATGGTTTTGCGAAGCCTCTGCTTGCATAATCATTAACAATGAGGAACTAGTGGTGATCACTTGGAGCCTTTGCTCAATTGATCATCATGAATGCCTAATTTTTCTAATTATTTTCAATAAATCAAAAAAACTTTGTTAATGGTTTTGCGAAGCCTCTCGCTTGCATAATCATTGACAATGAGAACTAGTGGTGATCACTTGGAGCCTTTGCTCAATTGATCATCATGAATGCCTAATTTTTCTAAATATTTTCAATAAATCAAAAAACTTTGTTAATGGTTTTCATGAAGCCTCCGCTTGCATAATCATTAATAATGGGGAACTAGTGGTGATCACTTGGAGCCTTTGCTCAATTGATCATCATGAACGCCTAATTTTCCTAAAAACTTTTCATGAAATCAAAAACTTTGTTATTAGTCTGCGAAGCCTTTGCTTGCACGATTATTAACAATGGAGTGCTAATGGTGGTCACTTGAAGCCTTCGCTCAATTGATCATCATGAAAGCTCGATTTTCACAACTAAACAAGTTAAAAACCAAAACTTAGAACTACGTAGCTTTGAATTCTCCATCGCACCGGAGATACGTAGGAGAGCGGATCCCCTCCGTCAAGCACAATAAACTAAAAACATTTTTCCTTTCAAGAAACCCAAAGCGGCTAATTCGTCAAACGCCGCAAATAAAAATTAATTGAGTCTATTCGAAAGAGGCAAATTTAAATATTTTCCAAATCAACACTTAAAATCACATCTTTAATTAAAGGTTCCTTTCAAAGAGAAAGGAGATGTGGGGTGCTAATACCTTCCCCATGCCTAACCGACCCCGAACCCAAATCTCCGGTTTTCCAAAAGACCATCCGCCTCCAAAAAGTTTTTCTTCAATATTTTCCTTATAAAAATATTGATGGCGACTTCATTGTTTTTAAAAGTTGTAAACGAAGAAAAACCCTCGGGGACTTTTTCGGGCGCAACAGCTGGCGACTCCACTGGGGATCAATTTTCTTTTGGTTATTTTCAGCTTCAATAGTTGCAGCTGTAATACCCCAATTTTGTCCGCCCTTTTTAATTTAAGTCAATTTCAGTCGTCCACTCAACTAAATCGAAATACCATTGTTTAAATTAAGCGAGCACGCGAGTGACCAATCTTTTCGTATGCGTTCTTCAATTTAATCTTCGTATTTGGGTTTAGTCGTACATAAGTAGTGTTTTTAGGTACTGAGCTCATTTCTTCTATTTGAGTCTCGTTGTAGCGTATCCGTCTAGTCCGGCCCGCTTCGTCTTTGTATTTGGCGGACTCTTTTTATTATTATTAGTCTTTCTTATGATTAATTTAATTTGAGAATATATATAGAGTCCAAAATGTCAAGAAATTCTATTTAGTTTTATTTACAATTTAAAAGTGTTTAATAGTCCAAAATGTCAAAAAATACTATTTAATTTTTATTACAACTTAGGAGAGTCCAAATGTCCAAATGTCCAAAAATACAAAAAATAATAATACAAAACATACAAAAATAAATAAATTCGAAAATGCAAAATAATAGAAGGCAAAGAAGAATACAAAGAATGAGAGTGGGGTTCAAAGAATGCTCTCCAATTTCTTTGGCTTGGGTCCGGACTGAAAAGAGTCAAAACCCAGTCAACGCAATTAATGCCTAGACCTAAATTTTCAATATAAATAAGCAGTACAATCACAGTCAAAGGGGGGACGAATTTTAAGACAAATCACAAAAAAGGATTAGGGTTTTACACTGGAACCCTAATCATCAAAAAGAAGTTTTTTTTTGAAATCTGATATTTGAGATTCGAGTAAGGGCAGCAGTTTAAGAGAGACAGCAGGCGCATTCAAGGATCGAGCAGTCACAAACAAACAGTAGGAAATTAACAGGGGCTGGAGTTGTAGGAATCTGACAAATATTTGTATTGCTAAAGATCTTTCTGTTGTGGATTTTGGGCATGGGCTCCAACATCATCATCAAATACAAAACGGATAGATAGCTGAGATTTATTAGGTAACAGAATTTGTAGTTAGTTCTTTAATTTCTTTCTATGAATTGATGCATGCCTGAATTTCTTCCAGTGTTTATCCTTTGGTTTCTGGTACTAACTTTGCTATGAAAAGAATAGTTAAAAGTGAACATCCAACATACAAAAATAAAGTACCTGCAAGCCACAAAGATTTGAAATATAGTTACCAAATAAAATCAGATAGAGACAATAAAAATCTTACAAACTAACTAGGTGCATGAGATAGTTGAAAGTATATGAAACTCCCAGGCTCCTAACCGATTTATCAAAACCACCAAGCTCCCTGCAGTTCCTTTCACATGTATAGGAAAGATCTGCAATATGAAAACTCGACTTAGGATGTTTCTTAGAAGCGTAGCTCCGGCGAGATCCACCACGAAACCGAACCGTGCCGTTCTACCGAAAACTGTTGCAGCAGCGCCATAAGACGACGTCGAGTCCTCTTCTTCGGCGACAACCGCGTTCAGCCCGCCGTGAAGCACCACGCCTTCTCCCACCTTCTCCACTGCGGCGCGTTCTCTCTCTCTTCCACCCACGAACGTCGCTCTCTCTCTCACCGAAATGGGAGGCGAAATTTTCGCCATGATTTGTGGGGAGGGAAACGCATGGCCGCCGCTGTCTTTGTTGGAAGGAGAGTTAAGAAATTAGGGTTAATTTGTTTTTTTGGGCCTAAATAACGCGTCACCTTGTTTTTATTTTTTTATTTTTTTAATGTTGATTATTAATCACACCCCACCAATTCGCACGCGCAACCTCCCTCACTTAAGCCCGGGCCGCATACCGGGCTCCCCCATATGCGAACCGGGCTTCTTTGTTTACACCCCTGTTTAGTTATACCACCCCGTAACTAATAACACCCCCATTTTGCAATTTTCACATTTTTCTCGTTTTAATTCTTTTTCAACTCAAATAATTTCTCAATAAATCAAAAAACTTTGTTAATGGTTTCATGAAGCCTCCGCTTGCATAATCATTAACAATGAGGAACTAGTGGTGATCACTTGGAGCCTTTGCTCAATTGATCATCATGAATGCCTAATTTTTCTAATTATTTTCAATAAATCAAAAAAACTTTGTTAATGGTTTTGCGAAGCCTCTGCTTGCATAATCATTGACAATGAGGAACTAGTGGTGATCACTTGGAGCCTTTGCTCAATTGATCATCATGAATGCCTAATTTTTCTAAATATTTTCAATAAATCAAAAAACTTTGTTAATGGTTTCATGAAGCCCTCCGCTTGCATAATCATTAATAATGGGGAACTAGTGGTGATCACTTGGAGCCTTTGCTCAATTGATCATCATGAACGCCTAATTTTCCTAAAAAACTTTTCATGAAATCAAAAACTTTGTTATTAGTCCTGCGAAGCCTTTGCTTGCACGATTATTAACAATGGAGTGCTAATGGTGGTCACTTGGAGCCTTCGCTCAATTGATCATCATGAAAGCTCAGTTTTCACAACTAAACAAGTTAAAAACCAAAACTTAGAACTACGTAGCTTTGAATTCTCCATCGCACCTGGAGATACGTAGGAGCGGATCCCCTCCGTCAAGCACAATAAACTAAAAACATTTTTCCTTTCAAGAAACCCAAAGCGGCTAATTCTCGTCAAACGCCGCAAATAAAAATTAATTGAGTCTATTCGAAAGAGGCAAATTTAAATATTTTCCAAATCAACACTTAAAATCACATCTTTAATTAAAGGTTCCCTTTCAGTAGAAAGGAGATGTGGGGTGCTAATACCTTCCCCATGCCTAACCGACCCCCGAACCCAAATCTCCTGGTTTTCCAAAAGACCATCTGCCCTCCAAAAAGGTTTTTCTTCAATATTTTCCTTATAAAAAATATTGATGGCGACTTCATTGTTTTTAAAAAGTTGTAAACGAAGAAAAACCCCTCGGGGACTTTTTCGGGCGCAACAGCTGGCGACTCCACTGGGGACTAAAAATTTTCAAAAAGAGGGTCGAGCCTAATTAATTAAATATGTGATTTGTGTGTTTGATTTGAATATTTTATTTTGCCTCTATTCTTCTTCTTTCTCATACAAGCATTGTTGCATCTATATGCATTCACTTCTTCCTCTTCTATGATTGCTTCCCCGTTTATCTTATTTGCTTGTATGCTTAGTTCTTCATGCATATTCCCCCCACTCTTATCATGTTCCCCTTCTGGCTCCCTTTCTTGAGGTAAGCAATGCAATTGGTTGCTGTTGAAACTCTAGGCTGACTTATTTGATATTAAACCCTAGGGTAGACAACATGCTATTTTTTGCTTTTGTCTGGACTGTTCTGGGTTTTCATTTGCAGGTGGGGAAGGGTACCTATTTCTAGGTATTGTGCCCTCAGCACACACACACACCCTATACTTTTGGGCGTTGAGTGGGGCCTAAAACCCAAGGTCTGAACAAAAACCTAGGAGAGTGGGAACGACTAGTGGATCGCCATTCGTAGACTGCCTGCATGCTGTATGGCTCTCATGAAAGTTCCGCCCAAGAGTGCGCTTTGTCATGATGCCTCACACTCGGTAGCTTTCTACGATTGTGGGTGTCATCATGAGAAAGACTTTAGCTCTTGGTTGCCATTGTGAGAAAGTGATTAGAACCTACGTGGGAGGATTACCCTTTTCGTCGACTTTAGACCCTAGGATTCCCACCCTTCGTAGGACACAAGGGGCATACCTAATTGTGTGTTGCATTGTAATCTAGGCATGTTTTCAAAAAAGGGAGGAGATTTTCAAAAAAAAAAAAAAGAAAATAAAAAAGAGAAGAGCCGTTGCTCACGACCTTTCTTTTCTTATCCGCACGGGCAACGTGTGGTCCACCCTTTTCAAAAAAAAGAGAGAGAAAAAGCTGCAGTTGTAGCCTTTCCCTTACTAGGTCCATATGAAGCCACGTACGACCCGCATTTTCCAACAAAAAAAACTTGAATCATTGCCAATAAAACCTCTTTCATTTATCTTGCATAGAGCATCATCATCATGCACACATCATCATTTGCATTGCATAAAACAAAAACTCGATAAAATTCATACATGCATTTTTCTCTATCTCATTGAGGTTTGTGTCTTACTAGGGGCGCGTCTCATGCATTATTGTTTTCATTTTTCACGCATCATGAAAAAATAAACATTAGCGTCTCATTTCACATGCATCTCCATTCAATATCTCTCATACATTAGGAAAGTAATTGTAAGCATCACACATTTCATTTTCATTACATAAGAAAAATGAAAACCATAAGCAATCATCATCCGCATTGCATAAGCATCTCCTTCATAATCATGAACAAAAATCATCATCAAATTCATTTAAAATATAGCATTCATGCATCATTTCATTATCCTCATCACTTTGTTCGAATACATCATTTCTCACTGCATGCATCCTTTCGAAACAAAGAAAAATTTCCTCATGTGATGGCTTAATGGGTAGAAGTGCACCTTTGAACGACGAAGGGTAATATCTCAAATTTGTTTGTCGACTACAAATTTGAGATGTTACTCTACGATATCAGGGCGCTTTGACCCAGTCACACGTGTTTTATTTTCAAGTAGGAAATTAAGTTGAGTCAACTAATTGTCGAAACGTTTCAGCATATCGTGTGAAATATTGAGTCAGGATCCACTCAATGTTTCATGCAAGTTACTCAGGGTAACGACAATCAGTTGCCTCATATCACCATTCTTGCATCCTGCATCATTCAAAAGAAAAGGGGCATCGACATTTCATATCTTGTCTTGCCTCTATAAAAATCATTTTGAAAAGAAGCATCATTCTTGCATCATTCATCATCCAAAAATGCATTGGCATTTCATATTTCGTCTTGCATAAAAAGAAAACATACAAAAAAAAAAAAAAAAACAACACTTTTAGAATAATCACACTTTTCAAGTGAACATGCTTTCATGCATTTCATTTTCATCATGTGTGCATCATAATGTTTTCATCCATGCATTGCATACAACAAAGATGTTGCGATGAGATACGAGATGTTCTTGCAAAGTAATCTTTCTTTTTTGGAAAAGTTTACCCTCACTCATTTGCAAACTCAAGGTGTTTCAAGGCCCTTAGCTTTTCACATCAACAGCTCATTTGTATTTCCTTCAAAAAAGCATTACATCTCATCCATTCCATGATGAAAGACTGAAACTGTTCATCAAAAAAAAGCTTTTATATCATGTTTTAACCAATGTTAACTCTCTGTGAAGCGTTCTTCTAGTAAGTATGCATGCCACGTGCAGTTTCTCTTGTTTGAGTCAGTCAACTTCCCTCATTTATCATCATTCCCCATCCAAGTCTAATCCCGCCCGTCCACCCCTAAAGCGCATATTTTCTCCCATCAAGTACATACTTGACTTTTTGGTTCATCTCGCTAACACTTTAAGTCCTCCATTTGGGGGCAAGTCGTGATCACTAATTTCCTTGTCGATGATCGTATTCCTTTAGTGCAAGTCTTTCTAAGAAATATATAATAAATCAAAAAAGATAAAATAAGCTCGCTAGGTTGAAAACCCGCAGGGCTGTCTAGGCAAAAAAAGAGCGCCCGGTGGATTGAAAACTCGCAAAGAGCAATCCAGGCAAAAGTTAGAGCACAAAAAAAAAAAAACAAAAAAAGAAGAGCAAACACATGAAGATAGATAAATTATTGTCCTAAAGTTAAGTCTCACAGAAATAAGCAATCTGGATTTGAAAGAAAATTTGGTCATCTCTCCACACCCTCAAAACCTAAAAATCACAAGAAGTCCATTTCCTACCCCTCTTAAGCCAAAGATTCAAAATCACAAGAATACCCTTTGTTACCCATCTTAAGCCAAGAAAAGCCCAAGATATCCTCATCACCCTAGACGAAAGGAAAGAAAATTCACAAAAGAAGGGGAGTAACAAAGTTTCAAAAAGGAGAACCCCAAAACAAAGAAAGAAAGACAAATGGAGTATAAATTAAGAGTCAATACATTTTGTCATGAAGCATAAGAGCTCCCCTTCAGAAAGGCCCTCAAATTCAATGGGTTCAATCATGTCCCTTTCCAAAAAAGCCCTCAAATTCAATGGGTTCAATCATCTCCCCTTTCAAAAAAAGCCCTAAATTCATTGGGTTTAACCACCTTTTCTTTCATAAAACCTTCAAGCCCCTCATCAAACCTAATAACCATTTCCTGCACCTCATCAAACCTAATAACCATTTCCCGCACCGCATCAAAGCTAATAATCATTTCCTTCATAAACCATTGACGATCGGCCAACACCGAACAAGACCCATCCTCCCCATCAACCCCAAACACTTCATTAAGCTCAACCATCCCCTTCTCCACATCACAACCCTAAAAAGTCCATTCCGATCAATGACTAATTGCTTTCGTTTTCTCAAGTTTTAATCTTAGGACAAATAAGTTTATCCATTTACGACGTGTTTGCTCTAAAAGAAAAAAACAAACAAGCAGAAAGAAGAAAGCTGCTCAAAAAAAAAAACAAAAAAAAAAACAAAACAAAAAAACAAAAACAAAAAAAAGGACTTGCACTCCAAGATGCATTCATGTTGCATTAAAACAAGGTTTAGTGGTCACCAAGTGAAGCCTCTCCTCATACTAAAAAGTGTCAAAACTTTCATTGCATTTGAGTTGTTCTTAAAGAGAACCAAAAGTGTGTACTAGGGGGCATTCCCTTCACCTCTCACTCCGCTCGACTTTGGGGAGGTTTGTTCATTGCCCCCCATTCATATATCACCCTCAGTTCATAACCATCACCATAACTCTGTCGCGCTTTCACAACCCCACTCAAGGAAACCATTTGAAATGTCATCGAAAGTGGGGCAAGTGCGTTCCCATTCCTTCACCTCATAACATCTCAGGGGCAATCTCTCAACTCACTATCCTAAACAAGGCCTTGTCATTCTAATTGGGGCGACTTTGTCCTTGTTATGACCTGGGGCAACGTCAAACTTGATGGGTTGAGACAAAATCTCTTTTGCTCCACCCTTCATTTCAAAAGCCGAAGCATTCCCAATTCATCATCTTCTACACCCCTAGTCGTTGTCACCACTAGACAGGGGCAAACTATTCACTCATCAAAGACCTGAATTGGGGCAATCTTGTATCTCTTGATCCCTCATGAGCTTCGGCAATGTCTGTCATTCCTTCACTTGCCATAAATGTCCATGCCCTAAACCAATGCCAAGCTAGTGACTCATTCATTCACATTTGCACTCCTATGCATGCTTACTAGACAATGCTTCAAAAAGAGAGAGCACAAGTTGTTTACGTGATATCTAAAATTCGGTCATCATGGAAAGAAAAGAAAGCGAGTGAGTTTGTTTGTAAATAAAAACCTTGAGGACATCGGATTTTGAATCAAATTCAATTTTTCAACAGAAGGGGTAATAATCATCTCAAGTCTCGCATCTCATCATCACAAAAATGTTTACCTCATGCATCTAGGCATTTCAATCTATTCATTATGGCATATGCATCAAAGCATTACATTTGCATCTTCACATTTTTGCATTCATCACATGGCAAAAAGAAAAAGAAATGTTCCACGTCAGTTGCACCATATTCATACCTGCATTTCATAGAAAAAAATAGTAAAGAAGAAAAAGCAGAAATCTTTTCATTGCATTGGCATCACATTAATGCTAGCATTTCCATAAAAGAGAACAAAAATCATTGCATCAAACATCAGAGCATTGCATCATATTAAAGTCTGCATTTCATAGAAGAAGCAAAAAAGAAACAAACAGAAGTTAGAATAGGAGCATTCCATTCATCAAAGCATCAATCACCGCATACACTTGCATTCAAACATCAAAGCATTATTCGCATCTCATAAACTACAAAGAAGAAGCAAACGCAAAGGAACACAACATCTTCATATCATTCATCGTTCTCATATCATCCATACCATTCATCACCCCATGGCATCAAACAGTACATTACGCTTTCAAGTTCGCATCTCAGAAGAGCGAAAGAATAACAAAAAAGAAGAGAATGAAAAATCAAACAGAAGAAGCATCCCACCAAAATCAATCATTGCATCCATGTGCACCCAAATACCCAAGTGCATGCATTTCATGCACCATCCAAGAGAAAAGTTACTTCGGACCCGAGAGTCCCAAAAATCCCATTTTTAGAAAATCACCATCAAGACAGAGTTCGTAAACTCCATCAAAGACAGAGTTCGTAAACTCCATCAAAGACAGAGTTCGTGAACTCCATCAAAGACACGAGTTCGTAAACTCCATCAAAGACGAGTTCGTAAACTCCATCGCCACGAGTTCGTAAACTCCATCAACCCGAGTTAGTGAACTCCTTCAGAGTTAGTGAACTCCTTCCACAGATCACAACATCGTTATGCGAGCACGCGATGGATCCATCGGACCGTTAAGTCCTTCGGATTAGTTGTGCACCCTAAGGCGCGGCGTAAATCCATTGATCAAATTAGTTCGGACCTAATGTTGATCGGCGCTCGAAAAGGCCACCCCCGAGTTCGTAAGCTCCATCAATCCGAGTTCGTAAACTCCATCAACCCGAGTTAGTGAACTCCTTCAGAGTTAGTGAACTCCTTCCCACAGATCACAACATCGTTATACGAGCACGCGATGGATCCATCGAACCGTTAAGTCGCCGGATTAGTTGTGTCACCTAAGGCACGCAGTAAATCCATTGATCAAATCGATTCGGACTTGATATTGATCGGGCGCTCGAAAAGGCCACCCGAGCTCGGACTCGACGAGAGTCCGTTAAAAGGTTTTAGGCAACCTCCGAATTTCCAATTTACCGCTTTTCCCAATTTCTCGCTTTTTCCAATTTATTGCTTTCTCGTTAACGCGACCGGTGTTAACCCTCAAAAGGAAAATAACAAAAAGATTTGAACTTTTTCAAGCGGACAAAATTAGTATTATTTCTATATCTTTATTTCCATTTCACCAACAAATATGAAAAGGCCAATTCATATTTTTGGCGAAATGTGAAATAAGAGAGGCAAAATGTAATACCCCAATTTTGTCCGCCCTTTTAATTTAAGTCAATTTTGATCGTCAACTCAACTAAATCGAAATACCATTGTTTAAATTAAGCGAGCACGCGAGTGACCAATCTTTTCGTATGCGTTCTTCAATTTAATCTTCGTATTTGGGTTTTAGTCGTACATAAGTAGTGTTTTTAGGCATCGAGCTCATTTCTTCTATTTGAGTCTCGTTGTAGCGTATCCGTCTCTAGTCCGCCCGTTCTCGTCTTTGTATTTGGCGGACTCTTTTTATTATTATTAGTCTTTCTCTTGTGATTAATTTAATTTGAGAATATATATAGAGTCCAAAATGTCAAGAAATTCTATTTAGTTTTATTTACAATTTAAAAGTGTTTAATAGTCCAAAAATGTCAAAAAAATACTATTTAATTTTTATTACAACTTAGGAGAGTCCAAATGTCCAAAAAATACAAAAAAATAATAATACAAAACATACAAAAATAAATAAATTCGAAAATGCAAAAAATAATAGAAGCAAGCAAAGAATAAAGAATAGAGTGGGTTCCAAAGTAATGCTCTCCAAGTTTCTTGGGCTTGGGTCCAGACCTGAAAAGAGTCAAAACCCAGTCAACGCAATTAATGCCTAGACCTAAATTTTCAATATAAATAAGCAGTACAATCACAGTCAAAGGGGGGACGAATTTTAAGACAAATCACAAAAAAGGATTAGGGTTTTACACTGGAACCCTAATCATCAAAAAGAAGTTTTTTTTTGAAATCTGATATTTGAGATTCGAGTAAGGGCAGCAGTTTAAGAGAGACAGCAGGCGCATTCAAGGATCGAGCAGTCACAAACAAACAGTAGGAAATTAACAGGGGCTGGAGTTGTAGGAATCTGACAAATATTTGTATTGCTAAAGATCTTTCTGTTGTGGATTTTGGGCATGGGCTCCAACATCATCATCAAATACAAAACGGATAGATAAATTTGAGATTTATTAGGTAATGAGAATTTGTAGTTAGTTCTTTAATTTCTTTCTATGAATTGATGCATGCCTGAATTTCTTCCAGTGTTTATCCTTTGGTTTCTGGTACTAACTTTGCTATGAAAAGAATAGTTAAAAGTGAACATCCAACATACAAAAATAAAGTACCTGCAAGCCACAAAGATTTGAAATATAGTTACCAAATAAAATCAGATAGAGACAATAAAAATCTTACAAACTAACTAGGTGCATGAGATAGTTGAAAGTATATGAAACTCCTGTGCTCCTAACCGATTTATCAAAACCACTAAGCTCCTGCAGTTCCTTTCACATGTATAGGAAAGATCCGCAATATGAAAACTCGACTTAGGATGTTTCTTAGAAGCGTAGCTCGGCGAGATCCACCACTTAAACCGAACTGCCGTTCTCTACAGAAAGCATGTTGTTAGCGGCGCCATAAGGCGACGTCGAGTCCTCTTCTTCGGCGACAACCGCTGCGTTCAGCCCGCCGTGAAGCACCACGCCTCTCCCACCTTCTCCATCGCTGGGCGCGTTCTCTCTCTCTTCCACCCACGAACGCCGCTCTCTCTCACCGAAATGGGAGGCGAAATTTTCGCCATGATTTGTGGGAGGGAAACGCAATGCGGCCGCTTGTTGTTGGAAGGAGAGTTAAGAAATTAGGGTTAATTTGTTTTTGGGCCTAAATAACGTCACCTTGTTTTTATTTTTTTATTTTTTTAATGTTTGATTATTAATCACACCCCACCAATTCGCACGCGCAACCTCCTCACTTAAGCCCGCCGCATATCTTTGGGCTCCCATATCTTGAACCGGGCTTCTTTGTTTACACCCCCTGTTTAGTTATACCACCCCCGTAACTAATAACACCCCCCATTTTGCAATTTTCACATTTTTCTCGTTTTAATTCTTTTTCAACTCAAATAATTTCTCAATAAATCAAAAAACTTTGTTAATGGTTTTGCGAAGCCTCTGCTTGCATAATCATTAACAATGAGGAACTAGTGGTGATCACTTGGAGCCTTTGCTCAATTGATCATCATGAATGCCTAATTTTTCTAATTATTTTCAATAAATCAAAAAAACTTTGTTAATGGTTTTGCGAAGCCTCTGCTTGCATAATCATTGACAATGAGGAACTA
Source organism: Oxytropis ochrocephala (assembly GCA_020916435.1). Taxonomy (NCBI): domain Eukaryota; kingdom Viridiplantae; phylum Streptophyta; class Magnoliopsida; order Fabales; family Fabaceae; genus Oxytropis; species Oxytropis ochrocephala. The sequence goes on from CM037089.1 coordinate 5,277,308, forward strand.
GTGGTGATCACTTGGAGCCTTTGCTCAATTGATCATCATGAATGCCTAATTTTTCTAAATATTTTCAATAAATCAAAAAAACTTTGTTAATGGTTTTGCGAAGCCTCTGCTTGCATAATCATTAATAATGGGGAACTAGTGGTGATCACTTGGAGCCTTTGCTCAATTGATCATCATGAACGCCTAATTTTCCTAAAAAACTTTTCATGAAATCAAAAACTTTGTTATTAGTCCTGCGAAGCCTTTGCTTGCACGATTATTAACAATGGAGTGCTAATGGTGGTCACTTGGAGCCTTCGCTCAATTGATCATCATGAAAGCTCAGTTTTCACAACTAAACAAGTTAAAAACCAAAACTTAGAACTACGTAGCTTTGAATTCTCCATCGCGCGGAGATACGTAGGAGCGGATCCTCGTCAAGCACAATAAACTAAAAACATTTTTCCTTTCAAGAAACCCAAAGCGGCTAATTCTCGTCAAACGCCGCAAATAAAAATTAATTGAGTCTATTCGAAAGAGGCAAATTTAAATATTTTCCAAATCAACACTTAAAATCACATCTTTAATTAAAGGTTTCCTTTCGGTAGAAAGGAGATGTGGGAGTCTAATACCTTCCCATGCCTGTAATTTCAACCCAAATCTCCCGGTTTTCCAAAAGACTATCCGCCTCCAAAAGGTTTTTCTTCAATATTTTCCTTATAAAAATATTGATGGCGACTTCATTGTTTTTAAAAATAGAACGTAAGAAAAAACCGCCTATGACTTTTTTGGTAGCAACAATTCTACAATAAACATTTCACGGTGCGTCTTCTCTGGCATATCCAAGACCAAAATCAGTTCTCAGCAAAGAATAAGGAACCCTAAGAAACTGAAAATGCCGTTAAAATATAACAAATATTAGGGATTCGTGATAACACTTTTAGCAAGTTGACAATGGACAGTGGAAGAAGTTAAAGTACCTAAATCAATGACAGCGAAGCAAAGTTGAGGCGCGTGATTGTTACAGCTTTGCAAACAAGTTGCACTTGGTAGTATAAAACTAAGAAAAGATTCAGGGTTCCGTGTGCTTTGAAGACCTAAATGGAAAAAACTTCAATTCTTCAAACAACAGAGAGAGAAAAACGACAAGGGCAAAAGACATACAGTGATGGTCCTTTTCCCAATCTCTCTCCCTATCGGAAACGAGGTACAGTAAGAAAGTTAAACCTTTTTCGTCACGTGATTGCCGATGTCGCATAGGGCGGGAATTATTGGGAAAAAAGTTAAAATAGTCTCTTTTTTTTTTTGACAAAAAAAGTTAAAATAGTCTAACGGTAATTAAATTTGGGATTTAATTTATATACACACATTAAGTATTTGTATAAGGGTTTTACAATATCTATTCACTATAAATCGACACATCATTAAAAAAAATTGGTCAGTTGATAATGGTAACCACGAGTTGGTCAATTGATAACCAACCACTTTATGAATTGTTATTGGTGGTGGTTGTAAAAGTCTATATACACCATATGTGTATATAAATTAAACTCTTAAATTTGATCGTAAAACAAATTTAATTAAACTTGTTCAGTACCTTACTCGAACCCAGTTGATGTGGCGTGATAGGTCGATAATGCTATTGTGGAAAGTCGTCCTTCTTAGACCAGATTCGACGGTGGTGCCTGTAGATACTTCAACGCCCAAGTCAGTATGAGGTAAGAGAGAATTCATACATGTTGCAATAAATGCGAGGGTATTTATAGGTATCAGTGAGCTTCGGCGTGTGGGAGGAAGGGCAAGTTCCGCGCTATTAGATCTAGGCATGCGATCTTTGTCGTTGATAAGCTGTAACACACTGACATGGGGTAAAAAGAAATATCAGCCAATTGGGATTCTTATTGTAATCTGTATATTGGGACAACTTGAGTGTTTTGGGTCTAAGTCCACCCACAACTAAGCATTTTTCATGTCCTGTATCTGCATGGTTTGAATTACATCACCTCCTAATTGGGCAACCCCAATTCAAATTGTGAAAACACTATTGCAGAGACAAATGAACCTAGAGTCCATGCTTTAATTAGTTGTTGAGCTTGACATTGCAAAAGTGGGACAAGTCCCTATATTCAACTCCCACAAAGAATATGTAAACTTCTCTTTCAACTAAGATTTGAGTTCTCAATCAAATTCTCAAATCCAATTCAATAAAAATCTATGCGAAGTGTCAATAACTACCGTCAAACAATGCACTTGCTTCTTCTTGCATCAAAATAAATAGGATTACCCAAACTATTGGTCATTGGCAATAACAAAGATGATGCGATGTCCGTAATATTCTTGGGTTATTCCTGCTATTTTCACCCAACATTGTTTTGTAGTTTGTTTGTTTCAAAGGACCAAAGTCTCGATCCCATGTAAACAAATGAATCAAACCAGGTTTAAGGTTCCATGAAGATGCAATTTTGGATTTTCCATGATCTTCATCACAATAAAAATAGAGTTCATAATAACCTTTTAGGTGCTCAAAAATGTGAATTGTTGATAATGATAGGGGAGGATATTTAGGTGCTCTCAAAATTGAGTGTTTTAAAGTGAGAGATCAATTAAGTCCGGAGATGCTAACACAACTATGCTAAGGAAATTGGTTTGGATATTCATAGTGGTTTGGATAAATTGTGGGTGAAGCTCCTGAAGGATAAATATATTATTGATGATGGTTTTTTCTGTGCTCTCAAGAAGTATGGCTCACATGTGTGTTTTGACTTCCATGTTACGATGGTCGGAGCTCAAGGCCTGGGTCTTACCTTTGTTGAAAGTGTTAGGTTCGAGTCTGGCGTGTGGCTTGTCATATGCCAAATTTTTAGGCCTGACATGACCATTGTGAATGTCTGACAAGCCTGAGAGCCTATTTCATTGTTTTTTTTAAAAAACTAACAATCTTTAAGTGATGTATAATTTTGTAAATAGACTAAACAACTAATAGATCACTTAGTGACACGTGAGGTGACAAATAAGACCAATTAAATGGTGACATGTGACAGTGATGTTATTGCTGACGACATCTCCATTAGTGACATCAGCATTTTTTGTAGGGACTAAATATGCCTATTTTTTTGACGCTAAATTAAACCACGCACCCTAATAAATGCTTACAACCCAAACAAACACAAAAACTGCGTTCTGGAAGAAGCGGACGTCGTGGGCCGCGAAGATTACAATATACTCCCTCCTCCCTCACACTCACTCACTCCCTCTTCAGATCCGTGCAGGTTCTGAATCGCCATAGCCATGGCGATTAGGGTTTTTCTTACCCTTCTTCTCTTTCTCTCGTTGACCAATCTCAGCTCTTCGCTATATGAAGATCAAATTGGCCTCATGGATTGGTGAGTTCAATCACTCTAATTCACTCACACGGTAGTCAAAACCCCATTCGTTACTTGATGCCACCTCAACTAATCTCACGATTCGATTATTTTGATTCGATTCTCTCAATTCACCTTCAATTCAATTCGTTTTCATTCTTTACTTGTAATTATCGCCTTGCGACCTCGATCTAATTTTCACCTCCGAGTTGATATTCTTTCTAATTTTAAAAGCTGTAAATTTCGTTTACTAGCATTTGTTACTTAATCTAAAGCTTAATTGATATGTTGATCATCGGTTTTCATCTTTCATCGGAATCAAGTTTATGTTTAAACATAGAAAACTGTGATTTTCATGGTCGATTTGCTTTTTATGCGATTTAGATATTAGCTACTGCTGAATGTATTTTGCTACTAATTGTAGGCACCAACAGTACATTGGGAAAGTAAAGCACGCTGTGTTCCATACTCAAAAGGCTGGGCGGAAGCGCGTTTTAGTGTCCACTGAAGAGAATGTTGTGGCTTCACTTGACCTTCGTCATGGAGAGATTTGTATGGCTAATTTGCTCAACTGCTCTTGTAGTCTATTAATTTAGTTGTTAGAAATTTATCATTGTTTATGAAAGTACCATAAGTTATGATCAATATTGAACTTAATAGCATTGAACCTGTTAAGAGTAAATCAAGTTTTCCAAGCAATACACGTTGCTTGCTTGGTTATCTGTTCTTATTTGTTTGGAATTGGAAAATGCTGAACTGTGTTTTGTTGCTTGCAGTTTGGAGGCATGTTCTTGGGACCAATGATGTTGTCGATGGACTTGACATTGCCCTGGGAAAATGTATATGACTAACCCGTGATTGTTTGGTATTTATCATTTATCATTTCTAAATGATACTACATGCCATCTAGTCTTTATTGTACTGCTGTACTGTAGTTTAATAATTTATCATAACAAATCTCATCATAAGGATGTGACATTAATGCCCAGGATTCTTGTTACCATGATTCTTTCCTATTCCTTTTCGCACCCGGTTAAGTTATTTGGAACTTGTTTTTCCTCATGAAATATATTGGAGTTTTTCTACTAACATATTTGAACAATTACGAGTTATTGACCAAAATATTACAAATATATTATTTATTTCCTCATAAATGCATAGTTGTATGCAGTCCTATTGTTGAACTCACTGTTGTAATTCTCAACTGTGGTAGCACATGAAGATCTTGAAATTGTAGATGTAGAACCTAGGCATATCAACCAATTGCTTGCCTGACTCTAATTGGAGGAAGATATAAAAACAGCTTTCTCATCATTGAATGAAGTTACCTCAGATTAGTTCTACTTCATCTTTACGTGCTAGTGTGTCCAAATCTCCTTTGGTTATATGCATCTCGAAAGGCATTATATTCGGTTGCTCGTTGTCTCATTGTTCCTAATTGTGGTTTATAATCAATTAAAGGATGTCGGCATGTTGTTATGTGTATTGTTTTCATAATTCGTCTTTTATTCCGTTCTTGTTGTTATGTTGTTGGAGTGTATTATTTTCTGCATCAATATTTGTTTAAATGCAAAGCATATATTGGTGATTGAATTCATGAGTGCGCATTTAAATGTTTCAGATGTCATTAGTCTTTCCTCGGGTGGAAGTATTTTGAGAGCATGGAACTTACCTGATGGGCAGATGGTTTGGGAGTCCTCCCTTCAGGGATCAAAGGAATCAAAGTCAATATTAAACATTCCAGTTAGTGATTTCTTTTCTTTTCTATTTTTGATACCATAGTTTTTCTTGTCTGATCTCTCTCTCTCTCTCCCTCCCCACATATATATATATATATATATATATATATATATATATTTATATATATTGCTTTTTATAGAGGTAAAGTAAGAATGTTACAAATGCTTTAGAAAACAATATCTGATATAAAGAGTACAACATCATCCAAAGTTGTGAAAAGGACTCATACACAGTGAAACAAAACAATATCTGAATTCTGAAATATGAATTGTTTTTTTATTGAGTAAAGTAAGAATCTCACAAAAGGTAAATAAAAGAATTTGGGTACTCATTTTGAGTACATAAGGTACTGTTTTGGGTACGTATTGGCCCATACCTACATGGTTTGGTAATTAAAAAACATTGTCGTATAGGGGAAAAAAAGTTTTTTCTCATTCCTTACTGATAAGTTGATACATTCCATATTGCCTTGTGGATTCTTTCCTTCCCACCATGTAATTGTTTTTCCCTATTTCTATCCTCTTTCCTACTTTCTAAGTTTCTTGTATGTATTTCTTGATTTAATTTCAATACACAGTAAGAAATTAGTTAATATTTTAGACAACAATTAACTAATCAAATCTATATATGATCAAGGGATTTATTTTTAGAGTGTTTATTATAAATTCAAGTGATCAAGACTCTGAAGCAATCCAGTACCAATTCTAGTATCCTATTTAAGTTATTCCCAGGGTTTTCTCCCAGTCTTTGCTGCATTTTTGAAAACTTTTGTCTCAAATCTTTTTTATTTTTTATACAAATTGGTTTGTTTGTATACAATTTTTTTATATATTCTAAAATTTCTCTTAACGCAATCATACGTTGAATTTGTTGAAAGATCCATATCCCGTATCCATACCATTACCCGATACTGGTACCATATCAGTTTTTTTTTTACCATCTCGTATTTTATTATTTCAAACTTTTATAGGCCTAAACCCAACCTTAGCATGTGTTTGGTATGACATTCCCAGCCTTAGATGTGCATCCTGACCTTGCTTTGTCGTCAACGCTGTGTAAATCCGAACTCCAATTTCTAACTTCTATGTTACCATGAAAACATGACCGTAGTTTGCATAGCAAACCCATTTATTGAAATGGGCTAGCACGTCCACCCCTTGTTTGCTGGTTGATGGTGGGGCAGAGTAGTTTAGTCCACTTTACCATCTTTATGAACTTGCATTGGTCTCTTTTGCTGCTTTGAACCCGCCCTGGCCCTTGGTTTATGTAGTTGTATCTGAACTTGAGGGGGCACTATATTCCACACACTTGTAGTTAACTGCATTTTTTTTAATTTTTGCAGAAAAATTTGAAAGCTGACAAGGATGATTTGGTCCTTGTTTATAGTAAAGGGTCTCTCCATGCCATTTCTGGCATAGACGGTGAAATTCTCTGGAGGAAAGATTTTACAGATGAGAGGTATGACTTTGGAGTTTGATGAGCCAAATGTTCTTTTTGAAGTAGGAAGATAGCACCACTAATGTTTTTATCTTTATCATATTTGCAGCATTGAAATTAGCCATATTATTCAGTCTCCTGATGTGATCTATGTAGCTGGTTTTGCCGGTTATTCAACGTTTTATGTATATGGATTGAATGCCAAGAATGGAGAGTTGTTAAAGAATAACCATGTAGCACTTCCATGTGAAACATCTGGGGAAACCTTACCAGTCTCAGGTGATAAGTTTGTGGTTTTGGATGATGCTAGGTCAAAGATAGTAACAATAAACATCAATGACGGAGAGATTAGCTACAACCAGAAGCAAATTTCAGACCTCGTCAAGGATTCATCTGGACAGGCAGAAATATTACCATCAAGGCTCTCAAGATTGTTTGCGTTAAAAATAAATTCGATGTTTTTTAATCAAAGTGACAAATGAAGGTGAGTTGGTGGTGGTGGACCAAATTAATAATGCAGCTGCTGTTAGCGATGCTCTGTCAATTTCAGAGGATAAACACACTTTTGCATTTGCTCAATATGGAGACAGTAAAATTCATCTCTCAGTGAAGGATGTTAATGATTGGAATGGTGATTTGCTAAAGGAAAACTTAGTAATAGACCAACAAAGAGGAAATATCGAGAAGATTTTCATAAACAATTATGTGAGGACTGATAGATCTCATGGGTTTCGAGCATTGATGGTAATGGAGGATCATTCACTCTTGTTAGTACAACAAGGAGAAATTGTCTGGAGCAGAGAAGATGGTCTTGCATCTGTTGTTGATGTAACAACATCAGAATTACCTGTGGAAAAGGAAGGTGTGTCTGTGGCAAAAGTGGAACAGAACCTCTTTGAATGGCTTAAGGTATGCCCTCGATATGTCTAATAAGGATATGACCCTGCCTAGCTTTTACATAGAAACATGTAATCACTATCTTACAAACATACACACATCAAGTGAGAGTATGCTCTGACAAAAACAAATAATCTTGACCATACTACATGAGTGAATGGTCAAGATTGTATAATCATATGGCTAAGATTGCAAGTAAATCAATCTTGACTGTTCATGTATGTTTATAAACTCATGCTCCCACTTGATATGTCCCAATATGTATATATTCTGTTATTTTACTGTTAGGAATTCCGACTTTTATATGGATATCATTAATTACTGCTCTAATGGTGGAACTTTCTATTGACAATTTATTATTGAAAGGGACATGTGCTGAAACTCAAGGGAACTCTTATGATTGCAAGCCCTGAGGATGTTGTAGCCATTCAGAAGCTGAGGTTGAGGAGTTCTGAAAAAAGCAAATTGACTCGTGATCATAATGGTTTTTCGTAAGTTGCTTATAGTACTTACAAGGGCAGGAAAGGTTTTTGCTTTGCACACTGGAGATGGACATGTAGTTTGGTCTATTCTTCTTGATACTCTGCGTAAGTCAGAGAAGTGTGAACACCCAGTTGGGCTTAACATTTATCAGTGGCAGGTTCCGCATCATCATGCATTAGATGAGAATCCATCTATTCTTGTAATTGGGCGATGTGGACCTAGTTTGACTGCACCAGCTGTTCTTTCTTTCATTGATGCATACACAGGAAAGGAACTCAATTCTCTGAGTCTTGCTCATACTGTTGCTCAAGTTATTCCACTGCCGTATACTGATTCAACTGAACAGCGTCTGCATCTAATTATAGATGTTGACAAACATGCATATTTATACCCGAGAACTGCTGAAGCTATTGAGATTATGAAACGTGAGTTTTTAAATATATACTGGTACTCAGTTGAGACCGATAATGGTGTTATTAGAGGTCATGCCTTGAAGAGCAATTGCATCAATAAAGTAAAGGACGAATACTGCTTTGTATTCAGGGATTTATGGTCAATTGTATTCCCTTCTGAATCAGAAAAGATTATTGCAACAGTGACAAGAAAATCAAATGAGGTGTGGTGCCTTTGGTTTTGAGGTTTTAATTCCTTTTTTTTAGATTCTACTTTATCTATTATTACCGTCCGTATGTTTTAAAATAAAATATCCTTTCTGATGTGTATAAACATGCATTATTTATAATCCTGATTTCTTCTAATGAATAGGTGGTTAACCTAACCTGACAGGTTACCGTTTCTAAAGTTGGATTTTATTGTTAAATCAATGGCACTATAATAAATGAATTTAAGTTTTTGATTTGATCTACCAATAATCATGTAGAGTAAGGTTTTTGCCAATCTCAATCTACTTGTATCTGTACTTATCTTTCAATTTCAATATAACAAATGATCACAAATAATATGACAATTAAGAATTTTCAATGTGTTCAAACTTTATAATGACTTTCTCTTTCATCGAGTCTCTGACTCTTGGCCATTTCTTTGCTTCTTATCCTCCTAAATTTGTTACTCTCTCTTTTCATCTAGGTTGTTCATACTCAAGCAAAAGTTATGACTGACTACGATGTCATGTATAAGTATATATCAAAGAATCTACTTTTTGTCGCAAATGCAGCACCTAAAGCCAGTGGGGAAATTGGAACAGCAACCCCAGAGGAGGCAACATTGGTCATCTATATCATTGACACCGTGACTGGTCGCATATTGCATCGCATGACTCATCTTGGTTGCCAGGGTCCTGTTCGTGCTGTAAGTTTTTTAGCTACTTTCTCATTTAAAAGGTGTATGATATGAATTTGACTCTTACACGAATATTACTTGTATAGGTATTTAGTGAAAACTGGGTTGTCTACCACTATTTTAACCTCAGGGCACACAGACATGAGATGTCAGTTATCGAAGTCTATGATCAGTCTCGCGCGGTATGTCAGCCAACTTGTGTATTGTCTCTAAATGATCCTTCTCTCTATCTTATTTTTGGTGTACATAGTCTCTGTTCATCATTTATTTATTTGTGTACTTGTCCATCTTCATTCTAATATGATATGTGCTGGAATATATTTCACAGGATATCAAAGATGTTTGGAAAGTTGTTCTTGGGAAGCATAACCTTACGTCACCAATCTCTTCTTATTATCGACCAGAAGTCATAACAAAATCACAATCATACTTCTTTACCCATTCTGTGAAAGTCATAGAAGTGACTTCAACTGCTAAGGGCATAACATCTAAGCAGCTTCTTATTGGAACAATTGGTGATCAGGTAATTTATATTTGCATTTCTGTTTCTTCCCCATAAACTCTTTTTATTCTTCAATCTAATGGTATTCTTACAGGTTTTAGCACTTGATAAACGCTTTTTGGATCCCCGGCGCACACTCAACCCCTCACAAGCTGAGAAAGAAGAAGGAATTATTCCTCTTACCGATGCATTGCCAATCATGTCTCAGGTATATGCCTCCGAATTTTGTATTTGTTTTACGCAAACCAAAAAAATCCTCATTTCTTTTCTTCAAAATAGAGATTTGTGTATCCATGAAAAAAATTAACTAGTAATGCAGTCGTGCATACTGTGTATGATTTAAAACCAAATTGGAAATCATGCTTCTTTAGGCTTAGTGTACTCAATATGAAATTCACACGCATTCTGTTTTGAATCTTGCAGTCCTATATTACACATTCCCTAAAAGTAGAAAGTCTCCGAGGTATAGTAACTGTGCCTGCCAAACTGGAGTCTACATCCCTCGTCTTTGCCTATGGAGTAGATCTATTTTTCACTCAGATTGCTCCTTCTAGGACTTACGATTCACTGACTGAGGATTTCAGCTATGCTCTACTTCTCCTAACAATTGTTGCACTTGTAGCAGCAATATTTGTTACTTGGGTATTATCTGAGAGGAAAGATCTAGAAGAGAAATGGAGATGATCTTTCATCCATTTCTGCTCTATAATATCTTTAATTTCAAAGTTTTAAGTAGGTTATCTCTTAGTTTTTTTAATTAGTTAATTTTGTTTGTTCGGTGAGGTCTTGTAGCTTGAATTGCAAGAGTAATGTAAAATTCCATTACTTTTCCATTCTTTGTAGCTGAATGGAGGATTTTAACTATAATGTTGTAAATTGAGGATTACAGAGAAGAATCACGAACTTCCAAAAGTAGTTGCTTTGTGAAACAAATACGGTAGGATGCTTTTGATGAAATATTTTGCTCCTTATCCTAATTGCTGCCTCATTTACGATTACTAGGTTGAAGAAAAATATGTCCCTCCTCCTTGTTCAAATCATTTTCCATTTCAGATAGATCATAGATTTACCTTAGAACTTTAGTTTTTTTAATTGCTTTTATGTTTTCACATGCGGATTGCTTTAACGTCATTATTTTTGTATCAGTATTTTTAGCTTTTTGTGATTAGGGCGAGACTAGATTTGCCAGAAAGTTTTATCATTGAATTTGTTAAGTTGGGTGAACGGTAGTTGGATTGTTCTTTAACTTCGGAGCAGTTACTGATAATTGAAGCTGCAATTATACAAGTTTAGGTCATTAAAGCTCCGAATCGTGTTGAAATATTCTTGTAACTGATAGGAGGTGAAGATTTTTTTGTCGAAGATTTTTTAGATTAAAATGACACAGGAAAACCGTAATATTCGGTGAAGTTTATAGCTTCAACGTAATGTGACATGGATTTATTTGGACAAAATGAAAAGAAACTATGCCTTTTATATTTGTCATAAGACAATTATTTGTACAGCACAATTCATTTGTGAAAAGTATTACACCATTCTCCGTGGCGACCTTACGAGGTTAAACTTATAGCTCTTCATAAGCTGTGAACTTCAGTGAGTACACGTGCAAGAGTAGTGTTAGACGATGATTACGTGGTCAACAAATAAATATACTCCACCCGCATAATTTCAATATTTCATTGACAACATAATCCGCAATTCAAACCAAATCCAAGGGTATAATAGCGATAGCAAAGAGTGTTGATGTCTTGTGCTTTTGGATGATTGCTGTTACAATTGAGATTTTACCCGGGCACGTGTGAAATCAGAAAAGGAGGCCCGGCCACCTCATATTAACCCCATTTTATTGTTTTTCACGAAGGTGACAGAAACCCAGAAGAACCACGTCGTACTCCACAACCAGTGTGCTCCTGTGTTCTGTTGTATCAAATCATATCATTGTTGTAATTACAAAAACAAAAATCAACACAATTCACAAAAACACAACCACCACCATGAAAAGCCATCATCCAAAGCTCAAAACCCAACTCTTCTCCTGTGCCTTCTTTCGACAGTGTGGTCAAACCGTACTAAGCCCCACAGCCACCGGTTCCACACCACCACTCCCTCTCACTCACACTCACACTCACACCTCAACAACAACAACAGGCGAATCCTCCACCTCATCCTCTTCTTCCGCCACTTCCCAAAGTTTCACTCAGTGGAGATTCTCTCTTCCCACCCCCACTCCTACTTCCCACACCCCCCAAACCCCTAATAACACAACAAACACACAAATAGACATTAACACTCACACCCCTCCTTCTCCTTCCACCATCCCCAACCTCCAAGAACTCTTCCACGTGTCAGAGCTTCAACTAACTACCGACCTTCCCGGCGCACTTCACCTTCTAGAACGTTCTCTCGTTCCCAACCCTCCACAAGACCAACCACCTTGTCCACCTAACCTCATGCGCGCTCTTATCAACAATCTACGCGAAGCCAAGCCAGCCACTAAGATTCTCTTCGCGCTATGTCTCTCGGAGGCTAACCGTCGCGTCGCCGTTGAAGCTGGAGCCGTCGGCGCAGTTGTGGAGTCGGCTCCTGAGCTTGATGGTGCTCCTGCTGAGAGCTCTTGCTGCGCTTGAGCTTATGTGTACGGTGGCGGAGGGAGCGGAGGAAGTTAGGGCTCACGCGCTTGCTGTGCCAGTTATGGTTACTGTGATGGGTAAGACGGGGGCGCGTGGGAAGGAGTATGCTATCGGAGTGCTGGCTGTGATTTATGGTGGTGCGGTTATGGATCAGTTGACGGCGCCTCCGGAAGAGGTGGCGCGTGCGGTTGAGTTGGCACTTGAAGGAGAGTGTAGTGCGAGGGGAAAGAGAAAAGGGGCCCAGTTATTGAAGACACTGCAGGAACTGTCTCACACGAGTTGAGTTGGAGAGTGATGACCACGCGCTCATTAAATAATGTTAAATGTTAATTAGTTTATCCAATTATCCATACTTACCGTTACCACCTTCCTTCTCTCTATGTCACTATAATATGTTGATATTTGTATCTTCATCATTATCATCATCCCTTTGTATTTATTATTTTGAAATGGTATTGTTGTTGTCCATGATTTGATAGTTCTTTCTCCCCCATCTTAGGAATTGCAATAAATTCAGTTTTTGCACGAGGAAACTCTTCCCAACCTTTACCATATCGTTGTGCAAAATGTACATAATAAATGTTTTTTAATAAGCAATTGGTATTAAAAAAGGGTAGAAATAGGTGCACCAATCCTTACAACTAAAAGGTCTAATTAAAATCTTGAGAAATTTAAAAACGAAAAAAAGAAGCCCAAGGAGGAAAGAAAGACGACTTCACAAAGTTAAAAACATAGAATTGTTACAGAGAGAAAAAACATTCTATAGGACAATTGAGCCAATCCAACCATGACACCCCACAATTCCTCCCCCTTCTTGCAATGAACCAGCGCCATGCCCTGAGTTTAATGGCGTAAATAATGGAAGAAACCACAACTACCTCCCCTTCTAATGTACTTAATAAATTGTTATTAGTGGTTATTTAATTTTTTTGACAATGGTTATTTAATTAGGATGTGTATTAAAATTATTCACAAAAATTGTCTACTTTATTTTTAGTAAATACATTATCTAAGTTTGTTTAGTTTTTTGATTTAATGTAAAATATATTTGTTAAAAGATTATATGTTTTGTCAAAAAATAAATAAATATATTTTTAGTTCTACAAAATACAATGTTTTCATATTTATTCACTAAACTGATTATTGAGGAACGAACTTCGTATATCTAAATATCTATATTTTTTTCAAGAATCTATATTACTATTTTGGGAGCCCCTAATAAATTGGATTAGACTGAGTTAAAATTGCAAACAAAAATATAAGTGGAGATCAAAAACTAAAAAAATAATTATTGACGACTTAAAATAAATACTATAACACTTCTTCTGCCTAGGTCATCTCTTGATGAACTTCTTTAGAAGCTTTCACAACGTGTGAAGTCTCATTTAATTTTTGATGATGATTACCAAACTCTTCAACCTTCAAAAGGTCATTTTCTTTTTGTCCTTCACCAAATTCTTCTATATAAGTTTGATTCACAATATTCACCCGCAATTCATCACCCTATATATTTTCAAATGTTACAATTTGGTCCTTGGATATTTTCAAAAAATTACAAAGTGGGTCCTAAATTTGTTTAAAACTTTCAAAAGGGTCCGTGTAAATTTTCAAAATTTTTGAGGCTTAGAAAAAGAGTTTAATTGATTTGCATACACAATAGGTGTATGAGCTTTTACAACTACTACCAATCACAATTCATGGAGTGAGTGGTTACTAATTGACTAATTGGTGGTTACCAATTGACCAATTTCTCTTTAATGATGTGTCACTATGTGATTGGTAGATAGTGTACAACATACATACACTATTGTGTATATAAATTAAATCTTTAGAAAAACGGCCCAAATTTAAATAACCAAATATCCTATCCAAACAAAAAATTATAAGAAATCAATTGAAATATTTGAAATTCCCTAAAATTTTAAATTATTTCATCTAAACATAAAGTTAGAGTGTACTAGTATATATGTAAAAAATTAAAATAATAAATGAGTTTATTGATTTTGACTTTTTATCTTTTCTCTTTATAATTGGAGTTGATGGAGCAATAATTTTTTTTTTGAAGGAAGCAATAAATTATTGTGTGTAGGCTGAAAACGTTGTAAGCAATAGCAGAATCATCCAGTCTGTAATTTTTGAATGTAACTTGAGCAATATAAAGCTCATCATAACCAACCAAATGCTGCATCAAATAAGACAAATCGAAGACCAAACTCGTCCCATCCTATTTCCATTTTGAATGAGACCGATCTTCTTCGAATGAAAGTTTAATTCAGTGATTCAGGAAATGAAACCAGCTTTCATGTGTTCATGTTAATATCTAAACTCTGTTATTCTGCTTTGAGATGGTAATGTAAAAGTAATTTCAAATGTCGCATGGAATGTGCTGTGATTTTTTAAATCGAAATGAATACATGCAACATTGAGAAACAAGGTAACATAATTAATTTATATTTATATATCCTGAAATCGAGCATGTCAGATTCACGTGGAGTGGGGTTAAGTTTCAGGAATTGCTGAAAATGTGAGCTTGTTGTTTCTGAGGGAAATATGTCAGATTTGGAAGAGATTCAGAGAATAATGCTACTATTGCAAGAGAAGAGAGTGATCATGGATCCACTCCCCAGAACCCTTTTCCCAATTTTTAGATCTGTGTGAAAAAAATATTATGGGTAAAATATTACACCCTTGATCAAATTTTACTCCTGGTTTAATGTTATGTCTGAGTATTAAGAAAATAATTAATTATACTAATTTTTATTGTAAAAAAATATGATAGGACTAAAATATTTTTATACTATTAATGAGACTAAATATTGGTGGGAGTAAAGTATCATAGTAAATCAAGGTATTGTTAGAAAATAATAGTAAAAGTTGTGTTGATATATTTTAAAGTGATAGATAATTTGAGATATAGAAGATGAACTCTTATCAAATTATTGGTCAGGGGATCAATCTTCATGAGTGTTCTGATTTGTTTTTGACAGTGGAACAACCTAACTGCGACTTGCAATTTTAAACGTGTTGCAGACATGTTTGGTTTTACATTTACCTCTCTCTCAGAATTATATGTTTGGTTTTAGAATTGATTCTAGTATAAAGCAGCTCTCTCAAATTTGGGTTTTAAATTCTAGGTTTCAAATCTTAATTTTTCAATTTGGGGATTAAGATGAACGAGAGGAAGAGAAAAGAGGAGATGGACCGAGGTAAGATAGATGGACACAGTGAGGAGAGAGAGGTCGCAGTGGCGGTGATGGTGGCGTGATGAAGAGAGAGTGAGAGGGTGGTGGTGGAGATTAGGGATGAATATGAATATGTTTTTTAACAAAAGTGCACTTTGGTCTAGGGGCGGACTTACATAGTCCCTAGGGCGTGCACCTACACACCCTCAAACTTAAAAATGTGTACTAATACCACTATGAAAAACATATTTTGACACTATTAATTTGTTTTTTTCACACTCTGCTCTTATTTTTCTTTCTATTAATTGCTAGCTACTCTTTCCTGTTGCAGCTCTAGGGGCAGTTGGTAGTAAGGTAGTGTTGGCTACCCAAAATAACATATGTATATATTTGAATAATTGAGTATATTTTATATTTAGCTACCACAGTAATATAATTTGGTGATTTTGGTCTTTCTATTTTAATTTTGACAATTTTGATCCCCATTTTCTTAATTTTGTAATTTTGGTCCTCAAAATGATTGATTATTTTCACTTTTGATCCTCAAAAATCTTGAATTTTGGAAAAATGAGGGGCTAAAATTGCACAATTCATGATTTTCAGTGACCCAAAGTCCAATAAAAAATCACTTGGACCAAAATTACCAAACTAGAATAGCAAAATATGTTTAATTGGTATACACCATCATGTAAAAAGTTTTTAAGTTAGGTGAGATAAAGTCAAACTTTTTTTACGATGTATTGTTTTGTGATTGATTGACGTTGTAAAAAAAAATTCTAAGACAACGATGTCTATAAATTAAATTATGCATACTATAATTTAAAATTTTATTAAATCAAATTGTTTGACCACTCTAGAACAGGGTTCTAAATATGTCATTCCTTGGGTCATTTATGTTTAACCAAAATTTCGGTATTTTTTTATGTTTTTTGTCTCAATCATTAATGCCAACTAAGCAAGTCACATCATCTATTAATGACCAACGTGACATTCATTAATATTAGTGGACGAAAATTTTAAAAAAATGGCTACTTTGACAAAATATTTGAAATATGAAGGATGAAAGTGAGAAAAAAAACATAAAATGATCAAATTGAAATTTTGGTGAAACATAAATGAAAGTGCATTTTGGCCTCTTTTTAATAAATAGTATCTAAAATTTGTGAAACAAGTTCTATTTTCTGTGTATCTAATCTAATCTAATATCTATTAATCTATCTATCTATCTATCTATCTATCTGAGAGGGAAACATTTACAATTTTTATTGACTTTTTTTGGGGGGGTAATATTTATGGACTTTTTGAATATAGTTTATTTTTCTTCCAATTTTATATCAACTTATACGCAAGTTTATTATTTAGATATATTTATTCTTAATCTTAAATGTTAAACATATCTTTCTCTTTAAAATATTTTTTTGGTTCAAGAGATAGGCTAATATTTTTAAAGGGAAATCACGTATCTTTCCCTTGTACCAAAAGAATTTCTCTTTTACATATGTTCACAATAAGTTGTATACTCTAATTTTTAATATTTGGCAAGAAGTAGCAGAATTCAAAGTTAAATGAGTATTGAGTATTGAACAGTTAAATAATTAAATTTATATTGAAATTACGTGTTTACTTATAAAGTTTAAATTTTATTTTTGTAAATACTTTACAATAAAAGTCTAATATATTACCCATATTTATTCACCACTAAAATATGCGTAATGATTTGGATAGTTGTTTTTATAACTCAATATTTGACATATAGTTATTCTAAATATTACATATATTTGAGAAATCTTTATAGTATCCAACACAAATTACACAATGCAAACAGATATAAATAATTAGTTGTTTCCATTAGAAGACACATTGGAATTCAACTGCAACAAAAATTCTTCTTTTCATAAAAGTATTTCCTGAATTCATTGATGACAAAGCCCCCCCACCTAACCAGAGCCACCGTGGTTGATGGTGAACTAACATTATCATATACTCTGGCCAGTTTCTTTTATAAACAAAAATTGGATAATATATGTTGTTGCATTTAGTCCAAATTTTAGACAAAACACATCAAATTTTCGTTGAACAATTTTTTCTTTTGAAATAGCCTCAACAACACAACTGATCAATTATCACGATGGCTTCATTGGTAAGCAAATAGTATTGGTGGCCACCATGGGCTCATTCCTAGGGTGACCAACACACTCTGATCTCAACATAACAAATCAGTATTTAACAATGGAGGAGGCTTCACTTGCTAATCAAAATAGCCAGCCCTTTTTATTTGGTAATTAAATTAATTAATGGAGAAGTAGTGAAATATATATATATGTCAAATTTGGAATCATGATAATAGTGAGATGTGGGTCTTGCTCTCTCTCTCTCAGTCTCAAATGAATTGAGATTCTGATAAAGTTGCCTCTGGTTTGTTGCGGTGGCTGCTCCTTATTGGGAAGGTGTCAGTGTCTGTAGGGTGGTGGGGTGGGGGGACTTATTATAACTCACTCCATTTATAATTTTTGAACTTCTCTCCCTCTTTTGCAATGAGAAATCTTAATATAAAGGAGCATTGGATCGGGCTAATAATTAAGGACCCGACCTGCTCGTAATATGTCATCATGACACTTGGTGACTCAGGAGCTCGGCAAGATGACACATAGACTGGACAAGAGATGCGCGTTATAAGTTGAGACTAATAACCGGCTTGCCCATTGAAGTATCGGCCTCCCCTAGCAAGTAGGCTGGTGGTTTTAGTAGAGCTCGACTATATATAGGAGAGCCCGGAGACTAGGAAAGGGTATCTGATGACATACACTGTAGCCCTGTATATTCATCTTGTATAGGGATTTCTTTGTATTGTGTTCTTGCTTCATTGTATGTCAGCTAAGGGAAGGTATACATGCTAATATTACGAACTTGGAAATTAACTTAAATTAGTAGTTCTTTAGATAAAGTTCAAAATTCACTAGGGAAAAATAGGCCTACCAGTTCAAAAATATCTTATTAACAGGGAAATAGGCCTAAAACGAACCTTAGTTGATACCTGTGTTTTTAATGTCTATGGATGGTGTTGGTGCATTTGAGGAACACCATCTTCAATAATCTTGACAGCGTTTTAAAGTGACTAATTAACTTTAAATTAACCATTTTCTGTACATGTCTGTGTTTACATGATTAAAACTAGGGAAATGATGCATCACACGAGAGTTATTCGTGAATTATATCCACGAACCTACTGTGATGGGTTATTAAGGTCATGATTTTAGTCAAAGTTCCTTTAAAAGCGGATGAAACAAATTAATTAAGTCTAAGTGTTTTGATGAAGTGACATCTTTCTTCGTGGGTGGTTTCACGAGATTTTCCTTGAAGGTGTTGGATCTCCGATCACTCCTTCACTCTTTCTCTCTCGCAGAAACAGTTAGGAATTTAACAGAATTCTGAAGTGAGATGATTTGGTACAAAATGCTTCTCTATTATTCAAGTTTGACTTATTACAAGTATTTATAGTTTGTCACTTGGTAACCGGTTGTGCCAGTCACATTGTAGTGACATGGCAGTAAACAGAAATGAAAACAATACAAGCAAATGTATCAGCTGATATTACAAAGAAGGAGACTAGAATTGAATTACAACTAATACACCTCCTAATTCATACTAGTCAAATTCTTCATTCCAATGAGGGTCCTCAATTCTTCAAATCGCTTGATCTTTAATGCCTTAGTAAGCAAGTCTGCTTTGCATTGCTCTCGGAGGTGCGAGACTCAATCTTAGCTTCATCTTTGACACTTGATCTCTTAGAAAATGAAACTTTGTCTCAATGTGTTTGCTCCTACCATGAGCAACTGGGTACTGGCAAGGTCAATTCTTCGATTTATTGTCAATCTTCAATCTCATTGCTCTGCTAGACACGATTTTCAACTCATCAAGGAGCATGTCAAGCCATCTTGTGCTTGACATGCCGCCATGGCTTGCGACTATGTACTCGTGATTCACAAGATGAAAGAGCTACCACACTCTCCTTCTTTGAACTCCAAGCAATAGGGGCACTGTCCATACATAAAAATGTATCTTCTTTGTGCTCTTCCTATCTCCCTTGTCTCCACACCAATCTGCATCGGTGAAACCATACACCTCGCCGCTCACTATTTTCCTGCAGTTTAGGATACCAGATACCCATCTCAACAGACCCTTTTACATACCTCAGGATACGCTTTACTGCAAGTAAATGTGAGGCTTTTGGTTGCTCCATGTGTCTACTAACAATTCCAACACTATGAGTAATATCTGGTCGTGTATGACACAGATATCTAAGAGATCCAACCAGCTGCTTGTAGAGTGTTGAGTCTACAAGCTTCTCTTCATCATCGAAATCGAGTTGCAGAGGTATCTGCAGTGTAGTAGGAATTGCAATTCAACATATCATACCTCCTTAAGATATCACTTGCATATTTTCTTTGGTGTAGAAGAACACCATCACTAGTGTCATAGAATTCAATGCCCAGAAAATAGGTGAGTTTTCCTAAGTCTGACATTTCGAATTCTGTCATCATTTCCTTCTTAAATTTCTCCATTTCAGTTTCACTGCTTCCAATTAACAACATGTCATCAACATAAAGACACACAATCAGGTACTCATCAACATCAGAACCCTTTGAGTATATTCCATGCTCATTTGTACATTTCACAAATTTATCTTTGTTGTAGGAACTTATCAATTCTCTTGTTCCAAGCTCTTGGAGCTTGTTTTAAGCCATATAACGCTTTCTTCAATTTGTAAACCTTGCTTTCACTTCCCTTTACTTCAAAGCCGGTGGTCGATCGACATACACCTCCTCCTCTAGGTAGCCATTCAAGAAGGTCGCTTTCACATCAAGTTGATACATCGACCAACCTTTAGAACAAGCAATACCACTATCATCCCGATTGTCTCTATTCTAGCTCTTTGGTGCAAACACATCGGTATAGTCAAATCCAGTTTTCGCAAAAACCCTCGAGCTACCAACCTTGCCTTATATCTCCCAATTTCACCATTAGGTTTCACTTTAAGTTTAAATACCCATTTCACATCTATCTTCTTTCTTTCCTTTGGGAGGTCCACTAAGCACCATGTATCATTTCTTTCAATTGAAGCAAGTTCTTCAACCATTGCTTGCCTCCAATTCTTATTCTCAAGTGCTTCCTCAATAGTCACTGGCTCGCCTCTGCCATGAAGGAAGGCACTTTCCATAACATCACCAATTTTCGTGATGGTGGCATCCGATAAGATAACAAAGTCATTTAACCTCTGGGGTGGTTGCACTGTTCCTTCTAGGTCTCTACATTGTTCTCATCATCTCTCGTCAACTCGTTACCTCTTCTTCTTCAATTTCGACTCAATTGATCATCGAGGCGGTAGCTTTATCTGCATCAGACTCATTCCAGTCCCACCCTTTAGTTTCATCAAACCTCACATCCTTGCTAATTACAACTTTAGCTCTCCTAGGATCATACAACTTGTATGAGCCAGTGGAGTGATATCCTAGCAACACCATTGCTTGTGCCTTGTCATCCAACTTCCTTCTCAGTTGATCAGGAACATGTCTGTAACACAGAGCACCAAAAACTCTGAAATGCTTCACACTCGGTTTCTCACCTGACCATGCTTCCTCAGGTGTGACTCCATCAAGTCTTTTAGTAGGACTTCTATTGAGAATATACACTGCAGTGGTTACAGCCTCTCCCCAGAAATGATTTGGCATTTTCCTACTCTTCAACATGCTTCTTACCATGTTAAGAATAGTTCTATTCTTCTCTCTCTGTGATTGCCATTATGTTGTGGTGTATAGTGGGCGGTGATCTCATGCCTTATCCCTCTTTCTCACAAAACTCCTTGAATTCGGTTGAGTTATACTCTCCTCCATCAGTCCCTCAATCTACGATATTACAGCTTACTCTCCTTCTCTACCATTACCTTGAAGTTACTAAATACTCAAGACCTCACTCTTCTTGTTTATCACATACACCCACATTTTTCTAGTATACTCATCAATAAAGGAGACAAAATAATCAGTACCTCCAAGTGTCTTCACTTCAAATGGTCCACAAACATCCGAGTGGATTGCTTCAAGCTTCCTAGATGCTCTAGTTTTCAACTCAAGATTGTATGAGCTTCTAGGTTGCTTTGATTCACAACACTGTTCACACACTTCACGGTGACTTTAATGGGCAGATAGACCATGCACCATCCTTTGAGTTTCAAGACTCTTTAAGTCCTTGAAATTCAAATGACCATATCTTTCATGCCATGTCCGAGTTTCACTATCAACTTCAAGACTCAAACAATCATCTTTTACAACACTCATTCCAATCTTAAAGGTCCTGTGCTTGTTTAAAGGAGCCTTCAAGACTTCATTGCACGATCGATCAAACAAAACAAGCTCTTTATTCTCCATAATGACCGAGTATTCCTTCTCAAGCAAGCGTCCAATACCGATAAGGTTACTCTTCATTGATGGAACATATAATACTTCGCTTATTATGCGAATTCCCATCATTCTTACTGATTCTAACACTCCCCATTCCTTCACTTCTTATCACTCTGTCATCACCAAACACGATTGACTTCTTCACAAAGTGTCATCCAGATCCACAAACCAAGCTCTATTTCCACTCATGTGGTTAGAGCAACACGTGTCTAAATACCACAATGTCTCCTTGTCATCTTCACTCTCCTTTATTTCTGCCATGAGGACCACTTCATCTTCACTCTCTTTTATTTCTGCCATGAGGACCACTTCATCACTATCAGATTCATTATCAGCAAGTTGTGCCTCTTGTTTTAGTTTACACTCATCCGCAAAGTGACCATACTTATCACAGTTGTAGCACTGTATTTCCTTCCTATTCAGTTTCTTTTTCTGTCCCCTATTCTTCTTCCAGGCTTCCTTTCTTCTTTGAAAATCACTACCACCACCATCAGACTTCTTATTAGAACTTTCATCATTATTTTTACTTGTTTTTCCTTTCTGAACTCTAGCCTGCAACACTTGCTCAGTAGGTTTTTCAACAGGTTTCTCCTTATCTCTACCTCCAGTTCTTCCCCTAATCCTAGCCTCATTTGCTTCTAACGAGCCTAGAAGTTCCTCAATTTTCATTTTCTCTAAGTCCTTAGATTGCTCAATTGCAGTAACTACGTAATCAAATTTAGGAGTTAGAGTTCTAAGTACCTTTTCATTTTTCTGTTGATCTGTCAACGTCTCTCCATTCGTTCTCATCTGATTAGTAACCAGCGTCATTCTATTGAAGTATTCTGAAATCGATTCCTTTTCTTCCATCCGAGTAGTTCAAACTCCTCCGCAATGTCGAAGCTTCACCTTCTTCAACGAAGCATCACCGGAATACGCACGCGCTAAGGCATCCCATGCTTCCTTCGCCCGCAGTGTCGTATTGAGAAATCTTCTCAAAGGCTTCCGCATCAACACAGCGATGTATGAGGAATAGCGCTTTGCTATCCTTCTTCCTGCTGCGCTCGAAGCACCGCCTCGTTCCGTCGTTGCAACTCCACCGCGCACAATCTCTAGAAATACGTCTTGATAGCGAAACACTACTCTCATTTGGATTACCCAACGATCGTAGTTCTTGCCGTCAAGAATTGGTAACTTTGCGGAAAGCGTAAGATTATTGCTGCATCGTTGCTCGCCATCGCGCCGTGGATCGCTCACCTTGCTCGAGGCCAGTGCTGTTGGATCTCCGATCACTCCTTCACTCTTTCTCTCTCGCGAAAGCGATTAGGAATTTAATGAACTCGAAGTGAGATGATTTGGTACAAAATGCTTCTCTATTATTCAAGTTTGACTTATTACAAGTATTTATAGTTTGTCACTTGGTAGCAGGTTGTGCAGATCACATTGTAGTGACATGGCGATGTGAAATGTAAATGAAAACAATACAAGCAAATGTATCAGCTGATATTACAAAGAAGGAGACTAGAATTGAATTACAACTAATAGAAGGATATATTATTGCTCTTAAAACTAATGCAAATCTTTTTTTATTATGCTTTAGTAGCTTTATCATTGGGGCAGTCTTTCCCCTCAACTTCATAAAATTGTAGTTAAATTCTCAAACACTCTTTCATTCTTAATTAATACAATATCGAGCCAAAAGTCACCGGAAGCTAAAAACGAGGAGACAAGAAAAATACACAAAAACTGAACACCATTAAGGAACTAAAACCGCTCCTAGTGCAATTAGAAAAGATCAAAAGCCAATTGCTCATAGAACCTAGAGGTACACTTTAAAGAGTCCACACACTATTCATAGAACAAACTATGTCTAGACTTGGCCTTAGCCAACAACTTCCAAACCAATATTTGGAGGCGAAGTTTGAGATTTTGAATTGTAACTGAGACTCAATGTATATGGGCCGTGGTACCCCTTGTATACCCCCAATCAATAGGCTTTTGACTTATCAAAAAAAAAACTTCCAAGCCAATATTAGTGTTAGAGGCACACAAGTAATTTACAAAATATAAAACACTGAGAAACCTCACATTTATATAAAATTATAAAGACCATAGAATAAGATATGAAATAACACCAATATATCTATTTACTGATACATTTTTTTTATAAAATTTATTAACTAAATGAAATTTCCTTTTTTTGTCCAAATAATTTATAACATTTACTAATATTTTTTTCAAATAGGGCAGGTGAAAATTAACATTAATTGAAGTTATTTTATTTCATTTAACTTTGCTTTAAATAATATATATATATATATATATATATATATATATATATATATATATATATATATATATATATATATATATATATATATATATATATATGTCTTAGTCACCTACCTATATATCAATCTGCTAGAGCGTTACATTACATATATATGGCGTGACATTGACTGTTCTTTTTGAGCATAATACGATCAAAAAAGTTTAATAATAAATAAATACTCCAATTGATAGAAAAGGAATGTGATAGCACATCATCACTTGAGCACAATTCTGGCTATCACGTTGTGGCATGGGTTGAAGAATAATGGTCTATTGTAGCTATCATATCATACATAATAGTGGGTCATGAAAGCAAGTTGCAAAGCATCAGGTTCATACCTAGCTATATATATTCAGTTATTTTTCCTGGAGAATATATACAAGTATATCATCTTCCCTTTCTTTTTATGTGGATTGGATTTCTATAATTAAGTTCTTTAAAGCCTCATAATTAAACTGTCCTTTACAGTGGTTGAGTTGAGTTCAACTATATATATATATATATATATATATATATATATATATATATATATATCCAAAAGTAATATTGCTTTCTTTTGAGGATGCTGCAGTATATACATATATACATATCCCTAGTTATATAAGCAGGTTATTACTTTCAAACAACAAAGGAAAGGATCATCAAACTGTGTTTACTTTACTGGTTAATTAGCTAGAGAATGAGAGAGAGGGTGTGTGTCCTCTATAATATATAGACTAGTCTTGACTTGAGGAACTATTTTTGCGAAAGACGTACAGACATAAGACATTGATCTTCTTCTCTCTCTCTCTCTCTCTCTCATATATATATATTCTATTCTGCATCTATCCAAGGTCTTGTCAACAAGGAAAGGAAGCTAGAGTTTCTTTATAGCTAGGTTTACTATACTACTATATATCCATTCCATTCCTCATCACTCATCAATAACATGATTCCTTTTATAGTACAATTTTGCTTTTCTATTTTTTTTTATGCTGAGAGAGAACCATATATAATATTTTGATCCTCTCCCTTTCTCGTTTCCCCAACAAACAAAAGATCACAAGGATTACTAGTGCTTAATTACTTGCTTCTGCACCAATTTCTGGCTTTAGAATTCTAACTACTACTCCTCTTATATATGCCTACGTTTAGAAAAACAATGGTTCTTTTGCTGCGTAAGTTACAAAAACTTGTTATTATATTGATGAAATTCTTACAATCAACAACATTATCATCATCAAATAATTAACATATTTTACAGCTTCTACCAAAAAAAAAGTAACATATTGGCTATGGCGTGGATAACTGACTACACATAGTAGTGTTTGCGGTGTGGGTTGGTTCAGTTCTTAGCAAAAAAGTGAACTAAACTGCAAGGTATAAATAGATGCGGATTGGTTTAATTTGGTTGGCTTCCCAAAGAAAACCCAAACCAATACGGTTTGGATTGGTTGGTTTTTGATCAATAGACAAAACACAATTTAAAAGGTTGTAGATTTACTTACCCAATGTGGTAGAGGAAGCATAACCAAATAAATTAATAAATATTAGGAAACATTGACGACTGTTATTTGGAATGGAAAATATAATATGTAGATGAAGATGTGTTTGTGAGTAGAGAGAGGCAGCTATGAAGTCCGGTGTACAGCTACATCGAAGTAAGGAGGGAGGGATGAAAAACCTTTCTTGGCAATGAGTGGAACAAAGATTCTTGAGGGGAGGGATGTGTGTGCATGTCTTTTATGGCAAGAGGAGTTTGTTTTGTTTGTTTAACCTGGTCTTTGCACGACCTAAACTTATGTATTTATCTTGAATTTACATGTATTATATAGTTGTATAAATCACCGTATGAAATTGTTCAAAAACTGTTATCCTATTTAGTACGAAGAAGCCCAAGTCTCACATTGATTGGAAATAAGGTCTCAAAAGAGTAGATAATAAAAAGACATCTCTCACCTTAATTACAAGTCGGTTTTGTAGGGTTGAGTTATGCCTAAATCACACTAAATTGAACTAGCTAGGGCTTTATGTTGCTCACAAAAGCGTATAGAGATTAGAGAGTTACTACATATTCTGTTATTGAAAAAAGCAGACAATTGCATTCAATGACTCCGTTAAGAGTGAACTTGTTAATGACTCTAGTATCATGTTAACATTTTACCTTATTTGTATGTATGTATAAAAATTAAATGAGAGGTACGTAGCTAGCTAGGGGTATATTGATGCAGTGAAAAAACGGTGTTGACTTGTGAGTAGATTGTGGGCATTGAATCAAGGTAGGGGGGTAAAAAGTGATTGAAGCTGTTGTTGTTGTTGTTGTTGCATTGCATGCATTGAGTGCCTGGCGGTTATTACGTTGCTCCTCTATATATCTGTCATCTGATCTTAAATCATCTTAGTAATTCCTTTATATAATGGATCCAGTGGCACAGGCACTTCTTTCTTGATACCAGAAAGAAAGCTGAATAATGATATATCTAAGGCTGGCTGGCTAGCAGTGATGCCATGCTGTCAGTAATAGTCAACCTCCTTTTCTAACAATAATTTATGGAAAAATGGGTTCTTCTTTTGTGCTAGCTGAGCTGTAATCAGATAGATAGATATTAACCATGACAACGATGAAATTAGGTATATATCATTGATTGATTTCGAGATGTTTAGTTTAGGCAATTGGGGATATTTCATTTCACCCTTTGTCGTTTTGGCTTAAATCAAATCTTGACTTCCCTCTTTCTCATCATCTTCTCCATTCCCAAATTCATTCCTTGCTCTCTTACTTTTGGTTTTGGAATCTGAAACCTCCAACTAATTTTGTTTACCTCATTCCTCTCTTTCATTAACCTCTGTGTGTGTGTGTGTGTGTGACCATTAACATATATATATATATATATATATATATATATATATATATGCATGAGTATATCACGTTTTCTATGAACAAAACTTGCTACACAAAAAATATTTTGTTTTTTATAATGTCAAGTTCTTATATTTTTCCTCCTTTTCTCATTCTTCTCTTTCTACGTCTCTCTCTCTCTCTATTATTATGAATGACACAGGTAGGTAGATCTAGTTTTTCATAAGTTGTATTGTCAGATTATTATCGAATGCCTAAACTGGACCACCATATATAGGTACGTACAACCATTGTGGGACTTATACTTTAATTATTAAGAGAGCTCTGGAATCTTTTTTCAATAACAGTATTCTAAACAAGTGTTATTTAAAAATGGAGAAACCTTAGGAATGACTCATGTTGCTTTCCATCAGTGACAAATCCATAATTTTAATTGTGGGAGTAAAAAAGTAGCCTATAGTATTTTTTGGAAAAAATATTATAATTTTTACAAAATACAAAATTTCATTATAGAAAAATCCTAAAACACCTAAATTTCTATTAATTACATAACTAAAAAGATATAATTAATATAAGAGGTTCCCAAACCCCAAGCATTGTGAAATTTGGCACTTCTAATTGTGTCAATATTTAGGCCTCAGTCCATTTTGAAACCCAAGGAAAGTCGATTCTCCCTTAGGAGCTTTGAATTAATGGAACGCACTTAATTTAGAATCAGCTAACATGCACTAGCATAAATAACAACTATGAAACAAACAACTTAGATAAAACAATTAAACCTATTAGTCCTAAATCTAAAACTTGAGATGTTACATGAGCCATGCTGATTCCTAGTTTATGTCATTAGGAAATTTGTAACTTTTCTTATAAATACACTGGAGTTTGAGTAATTTGTCTTCATTGAGAGGAGTTTGGTGTAATATAAGAAATAAAAAATTGAATACAAGAAAGAGTAATTTAGTCTGAATAATATTCAACACACGTTATTTTAACATCTCAACAACAAACTGAATCTTTTATCTTGGTTTTGGCACTTGTATGAATTGTAACCATAGTATAATAAGTTTATATACGGGTCTATAAGGCTTCCCCGTAAATTTTATGACAGCAGACTAATAATACTTTTAAACTAAGGGGCTACAGCAAGGCTTCCCCATAAATTTTACAACACCAACATAATATATGAAGAACATATATTTTTTCACACCAATACTGATTACAAAAGGTTAATTAAATAGATAAGTGACTGTCTTCTATTCAGCTTTCGACATGGCATCTCGCCAACTCTTCCACAAGTCAATTAATTTCAGATTCCAAGTCAAAGATCTGATTCTACACTGAGATTGAAAGTCATTTGCTACTCTCATGTTGCAAGTAACACTCCACCTGCTGAATAAATAGAGAAAAGCGAAAAATAAAGTGTATCAAAGAAATGCTTTAGCATAAATTCATGGCTTTGTAGTAAAATTTAGGATATTCTGAAGAGCTACCGGATCATGGAATATTGAAGGATTTCAATGTTTTGAATGTTCTTTCATTTTAGTTCCTTTCAAATTCCTCTGCTGCTTGTGTCCATGCTGAATTGGGAAGCGAGACTTGTTTTTGGGAATACTCTTCTCAAATTTCAAATCTTCTCCTATGATCATATAGACATTCCCTGTTTCTGGCATTGTGAAGTCAGCTGGATTTCTGTTCACTGTGCATGAGTTTCCCGGTATGATCTTAAACGGAACTGAGATTTTATGAGTACCATGAACTTCCAATTTGTTTTTCTGTGAAGTTTCTGTTCCAAGATGAAGCAGGCTAAACTGCTTACTAACTCTATTCTGCAGGGTTGAGTTGGGGCTCTTCATCTTTTCTTTCTTTCCAAGCTTTGTTGAATTTTGGCCATTGAAACCAGTATCTCTCATAACCTTCTTACCATGCTGGGTTGATGAAGATGCACCAAAGGTTGGAGAGCCAACAAAACACCCATGTGGTTTATCCGATACGTAACTTTTGGCGTAATAGTCAGATGGATGCCTTTTCAGGGTACCATGGGCCTTAGATGCACCAATCTCCAACTTAGTACTGCAATCACCAGGATATGAGGGTCTTCTGAGCACTTGATTTTGACCACTAACACCCACATTGAAGGATGTACGTGACTGCATGCCTGCATCCATAAGGCTGAGTAAATGCATGGCTGGGATTGTCTCGTTAGAATACAAATCCAAAGATCCTCAAATTTTGATGAGGATCTATTCCATTATGTTTGCAAGGAAATGAGTATTCTCCATTAATCCTGCTGAAGGTTCCAGGACCTGCATTCCTACTAGGCTTTTCTAAGCCTGCATTCATATTTGCGTAGTTAAGATCGATATCCCTCTTCATGTTCTGCTTATGAAGTGCACCAGATCGAAGTGAATTTATGTCCATGTTACTACTAGGAGGCTGAGAAACAACCTTTTGGGGTATATCATACCCCAAGGAAACATGATTTGGGGTCATCGATGCCCAAATGCGAGAAGCTTCATTATCCTGATTTAAGATATTCTTGTGTAAGCTACATCCTCCCAGGGATTGCAAAGTAGCATTAGAGGATGCATGCTCTTCAACAGTCCCATTAAACTTGCCATTTCGAGCACTACAAAGCTGGCTTGAAACCATGGGTGAAAACTGGATTCCACTTGATGGCTTCTTTTGGGACTGAGGAACTTGAAATCCAAAGGGGGATTGAGGTGGATACAGATTATTCGCTCCCAGATTGCTTCCATCAAATGGAGAATAGAAATGTACCTGCTTTCTTTTGCCAGGCTTTACATTCTCTCCTCTTGTGGCCGTGTTATTTTTCTTATGCCTTACCTGAGATTTCTCCTTCCGTCCATCTTTTAACAAACTCACATCCCCTTTGCCGGACACAGTAGTTCCAGCTGTCGTCTGTGCTTTCCTTTTAATAGGGGAATTTTCTAACATGGAGCATCTATTTTCTACGTCAGGGAGACACCTCTCATACTGATTCTTAGCCAAGAGTTCCACAATTTCCATGGGTATATCATCTAGTGTTCCCTGCTCAGACACCCTGGCAGTTTGTTCATTGTATCTTTTCATAAGACCTAGCTGTTCCGCAGCTTCAACAGTTTTTTGTGTGTTTCCTACACCAGTAATTTCCTGCAAAAACAATATCATGATCTTCCCAGAAACATGTTTAAAAGAAGCCAAAATAATAATTCCAAATGGAAAATCTATAGAAAAGAAATGCAACATTGATTAAAATACTAAACTCTGGCCAATGAACACTCAAATGAGGGGGGGAATACATAAAACCATTAGCTGGTCACAGAAATGAATGTCATCTTTATTCGAGAGGCGTACTTGTTTGACTTATCATGAAAAGTAATCTAAGAGTAATTTTGTGGCAACTTACTTCACAACGAACTCCTTTTCCAGAAATAGCATTTGTTGGGTGCCTGGATTGAATGCTTGGTCCTCCTAAAACATTGGTATCACTGTCTTTTCTAATAAGCTGAGGCACGTTTGAAGTGCCCTCTTGAAAAGGCAATGAGAAGGGAAGGCGATTTTCCATTTGATGGATACATTTCTTGTTGTAAACCTGTGCTGCCAAATAACTGTTTAAAGAAGGATGAAACCCCTCCTGCAGTCCTTTTCCATTCACCGCCCTTTGGACAGGAGGAATTGGAATGTTTACTGGAACATTGGACTTCATTTTCCCTCCCAAATATGCAAATGAATCTCCTACTAGCATGTCGTTTTTCTGGCAGGATAAAGAATTAAATTCCCCTTCGGTTTGCAACATTTTCCTTTTTCTTTAGACAAATTGAACCCGTTTTCTGTTCTTACGGTGTGGAAAGGATAATTATCCATCCCTTTCCCTTTGAAAGCACAAGAAGTTAAGGTAGAAGAAGCAGTTTTAGATGCATATGCCTTATCCACATTTCCAATAGTGTCCTCATTTTCTCTTCTCTGTCCTTGTGGCTCAGGAATCAAGCAATTATCTACAGCTTGAATCTTTTTGTTCTTCTTCTTCCCCATGAATTGGCTTCTTTCAGGTTCAGATTTACTCCGACCGCCCTTCTTGGTTTCTTGTAAACCCATTCCTGCTGGTACACCTTTGGAATTGGATTTGGATCTATTATTGAAAAGAGTATCAGTTGCTTTCACACTCCCCTCTAAGTTTTGAACTTCAGATTCTGCCCTCTGAAAACACATACGTGCAGGTTTCTGTACTCCATCGAGAATAAGTTTCCTTTTTCTACTCTGACCCAAGGTTGTCAGAGTCAAATCCCCTTGAATATCCATTTTTCCTGGGAATATTGAGTGTGCCTGTGAAGCTGCAGACATATTGGAAGTGCCATTGGATGGGGGTTCTTGTACAGTGATTTGCTCAGTCTTCAATTTACCATTTTCACTCAACAAGTCAGTCATCAAACGCACCTTCTGAGGTCTCCTACGAGACAAACCAGTGGATTCTTCTGGATGATCCTCAAAATCATCTTCAACCATGTTGTCCATACTTGCTGCAGGCACAGCATGATTACAAGCAACTGATTCAATAGGAGGTCCGGTTGTGCGATCATCTGTAATATCAGCTGCCTCCATTCTTGTCACTACTAAATCTTTCTGGCATTGGTTATCTGCAGAAAGTGTTCCACCATTACCAATCTCAGCAGAGCTCTTATCCATGCATTTAAGATTGCTACTAAGCCGGACATATGAAACTCCATTACCTTCACAGCCTGTCTCAACCAAAAAAATAAAAACAGAAGCTTTTAATTGAATGGCAGTGTTTGCAATCAAGAACATACTACTATGATACACGCAAAGTTGTCACTTCAATAATTCAAAAGAATAAAAGTACTGCTGCTTTACTATAAAATGTCCTATTCAGTTGAAACTACCTGTTTCAGTTGTGCGCACTTCTTGAGCAGGGTCTGGATAAATTTTAGGTGATGGAACACTAGTTACTTGATGATTGAGATTATCCTCAACTCCGATCTCAAGGTCTGTAGGAAATACTCAAAATCAAACCACCTACTTAACATAATAAACAAGGTAATCTTATATAACTGATGTTGAAGTTACCGATTATTCTGTTGAGTCCAACTCCCGATTTCTTTTCGTTCTCAATGCTAATAATTGGTGAGCAATCGTTGACGCTGCTCAGGTTACTATTAAGATCAATTTCTCTTCTCTTAATAGTGTCAGGCATTGGATCATCCTGAATACCAGATTTGAGAGCTGCATTGGTACAGTTGGTATCAGATTTGCATTCTTGGTCATCTTTATGAATGTCTTTGGCAGCAATTTCTTGTTGAGAGTTTGAACAATAGCAACATTTGTATTTTGGTACATCTAATGGTGGGAGCGACGGTTGCCTGTCAGACTCGTGTACTGGAAATGGCCAACAAAGTTTCCAGTCTTTTTTTCGAATTTCAGACACATATCCACTGCACTAACAATAATTAAGAGGGTGTTAAGGATTCTGAAAGGGAATCAAAAGACAGTTCCTGATTCCATATAATAAAATCTAATCTTTAGTTTTTTATTCTTAAAAGAAAGTTTTTAATCACCCCTCCCTCCCAAATTAATTATAAAACCGAACATAATCCTGTAATATCCAGAACTTTCTATATTAGGCATCCTATGACATGTATTTATTTAATTGTATGATTCTTGATGAGTCCTTACTGCCATGTATTTATTTAATGACTTCCAACTTCAGAAATGAAAATGATCTATATTAGGCATCACCAATTGTATGATTCTTGATGAGTCCTTACTGCCATGTATTTATTTAATGACTTCCAACTTCAGAAATGAAAATGATTGATTTGGTAAACATATGTGTTGCAGCATTGTAGTCAACTATTGATAACAACTACAAGGGGTGAGATATAAAGTGAGAGGACCATTTGTACGTGAGAGCGAGAGGAGTACTCTTGACCATTAGATCCAACCGGGAATGGTCAATATTAAAACTTTAAGTCGTCCGACTTTTTTTAGTCATGTGACATTAAATAACTTTCAATTTTTATCATACATATTGTTTTATATGGTCACGATTTACTCCTTCGACTCGTGTATTAAAAAGCCTTCTCACTAGATACATCACCGTTACAAAATACTCTAAACTATATGGCAGACATAAAGTATATAACTCAATATGCTCCCCTCCTCCCCACTTCCCCCCTACTCATCCAGAGAGAAGAATATGTGGCATCATGGCATACCGTATTGAGAAATGTTCACATTTGCCTGCATCATCTCTCTTACCATCAGAATTGGCAAGATCAATAGAGATTGAGTCAATCTGAATATACGATCCCATGAACTCAGTGTCAGTATTGTGAGAAGATTAGAATCACCTTGCAAATGATTCTCCACAACTGTGCATGCACATATGCCCCAGTACAACCAACCACAGCGAGAAGCACAAATAGTGTTTCCTAATGACACAAATTAAATTCAAATTCAAATTCGAAATGGAAAAAATGTGTCTAACACTTAAATCATGAAGCTATTATTAACCTAACAATAGCGGCAGATAATCTACCCAAATGTAAGGAAAACACTAATAACATACGATAACATCTTAATCAAGCATTGAATTGTCAAAAAATAAAATATTCATTAACTATTGAAGAAAGTCTTAGGGTTCATGCCTAGCTACTAACAAACGAAAAGGAAAGACAAGGTGAACAACGGTAAAGTAGTAAAAGCAATGAAAACTCCAAAGACAATGTTTAGTCACATAAAATGATAACCTCCGAAATTATGAAAGTTAGTAAACCCTAAATTACACTCAATAAAACCAACCATAAAGACACCCAAAGTTAATAATAGAACATTTGAAACCTAACAAGAAGAACGACTAAGAAGAAAACCCAAATAAACAGTTCACAGATAAAGACATACACATAGTTAATAAGGCTCAGCACAGTATTAGGGTTTTTTGAAATTCGAGGCGAAACTTGTCATCTTGCAACAAAAATATCATCAAGAGATAAGAATTAATGCGTGGCAAGAACCCCACCTCATAATCGTATGTAAGAAGCTGAAATAAGATGATGAAACGATGCACAAAAATCCACAAAGACAATATCCTAGGGTTCAGCGTTATAAATGAATTTATCTCTCATCAAGAGTTGAACAATAATTGACTTCATTCGAATTTAGTAACAAGCAAGCAACGAAAAATCGAGAAGAAAAAAAATTGAAGAAAAAAAAAAGCGTGAAACGGCAGCAATAAAGCAACACCGAGAAGAAAAAAAAAGAAAACGCAAAGTAAAAGCTGAAGTGGACACACCATAAACAGTACAGTGAGCTTAATATATCTAACAAAAATCAAAACACGCTCGAAATAATTCAAGAACAAGTTCCCGATCGAAACGGAATCAATCACCGAATTGGAAACAGTTAGCTAAAAAAGAATGATCTAGAAAAGAAGGTCCACCGAAACTCACCTGCGTATCACCGTACTCGATCTCTCCCAGCTGCTAACCGATTCTCAACGGCTCCACAATAAAACGACACCGTAAGATAGAGCATTCAACGGAGATTCAACGGAGCTGATCTGAGAGCTTCGATTCACAACTACGAAAGCACAATTAAAGCGCGAAACGCTTACAAACCCTAGAGAGAGAAAGAGAGGGGCTTTCGATTCTATCGGGATGAGAGAGAAAAAGAGAGTGTGTGTTTGTGTGTGAGCATATGAGAGAGAGAATTTTTATCTTATTGTCCTTGGAAGAAGGTGTATTATTTTATTTAAGAGAAAATAAAAAGAAAAGAAAAATACCGTAGCAAGTCATATATGTCTATGTAGAAAAAGAATTTAAAGAGAGAGAAAGAAGGATCCAATGATATTCCACCACGTGTCATTAATGTGCGGTTCTTGTCGTTAACCATTTATAATGGACTTCGTGGACGGCAAAGAAACCCTAGACGGAAGGGTAAAAAAAAAGTATGAACAGTACTCGCGCGTTAATCTCACGCATTCCTTTTTAAGCGCTTCATTTATTAAATTTGTACCTGTCGTGTCATCTAAGGTTAAAGGTGTTGCTCATGCCTCTTGCACATTAAATGCTTCTCATTGGTCCGTGTTGTGCACCGTCTCTTTATGAGAGTGGGTATAGCTAGAGATGAGATTGGAACGTTATTTGAAACCCTAATATTTTGTTTTTTGTTTTTGTTTTGGAAAGTAACGGAGGCTGAGACACGTTTTAACCCTAAAGCATTTTGAAGCATACACCTTCTCCACCCTGTCATCATAAACCAGCAGTAGTAGTGGAGTGGTGGTGAAAGGTAAAACATTAAAGAATTTCACTTTTTAATTAATTAAAAGAATAATATTCTCATCTAAGCATTTTGATTAGGAAAATATATGCTGTTCTTAAATCAGAGTAAATTACATAGATAACTGTTAAGAGAGAGATGTTCTAACGTGAATAGCAAATATGACAAGCTGAATAACCTCAACAACAAAAAATTTGAGTTATGTCCTTTTAAAAAAGTATATAATTTATTTTGTCAAAAAAGGTATATGATTTATAGATTTATAAATTTATTACAGCCTTATCTAGTCATAAATTTAAGGGTATATTTGGAATACAGTGGAAGTGTGGAGAAAAATATTCATTAGTAACAATTAAACATAAAAAGAATTCAATATTCTCTTGTTACAATGGATAATTAGGTTTGTACGTTAGAATTTCTCAAACATACACCAACGGTGAGTCTGATATCCCAAGTAGTAGTTCAATTGATGAGTTAAGAAATCACAGAAGGTGTGTCAAATGAAATGAGTAAAGCAGGCGGAGGTTTGGATTCAAACTTGGGAGGAGAGAGTCGTGTCTCTTGATTTGGTTGGGCTGAGAGAAAAGAGAGAAACAATACTAGTTTTAAAAGAACAAAAACATCCCTATATATTTGATTTAATTTTTTAATTTAATTGACTTAGTATTTACTTTAATTTTTTTTAACCAAAATTTATTTTAATTTTATAGGAGTAGTATTCATTTTAATTATTTAATTAAATTAGCTAAATATTTATTTTAATTAACTAAATAATTACCTTAATAATTAACTTAATTAGTTACAATATTGATTTTAGCTATTCAATTCAAATTTATAAAGTGTCATATTTTATAAATAAAATTTAGCCAAGGACAAACTAATCATTTCTCTCCACTTTCTCTCCACTTGTGAAGAGATTACAAAAATCACTAAACTAATCATCTCTCACTCTCTCTTTCTTATTTCTCTCCTTAACCAAACATGTCATAAGTCTTAGTGATTTCATTTTCTTGACACAAGTCTAAGTGTCTAATTAACTTCAAAAAAAAAATGATGTATCACCTCATACATTTTAAATGACAGTCAAAAAGGTATTGTACGATGGCTAAAGTATATCAACCTTCATATTTTTTTTAAAAACAAAATAGAATGTATTATTGTTGCTTATCAAAAAAAATTGCGATCAATGATAGTAAGGAACACAAAAACTTGCGTATAATATATATCTCACTCCCACAGAAGAAAACAGGACAAAGAATCAGAAAACAAGCGAGCAACACAATCATCTGAAAATGAATATGGCTCAATCTATAAGTGACCAACAGACCCACAATATTTGTTACCCTTACCCTTTGGATATGCACTCCAAAGGGTCCACACATCATTCATAAAACAAACTATGACTTAACTTACCCTTAACTAAGCACGAGTTCCACGAATACAGTTTTACCAAAAATAAGATCTCTAAAAGGTAATCTATGCAAGTGCAAGTAGGTTTTATGAAAGACAAAATTTTACTTATATCATAAGTGTTGTAGGTGTTCTTGACTTAAAGTGGGCATTGTGGGTACTTACTTATTCTTTATTTGTTTTCACTTTCACCAATTATGGGTACATGTTTCTATTTTCAGCACTGTATGAAACGAAATCCAAGAACCTTTTGTTTTAAGCTGAATAGTATAATATAGTTACAGGCTCTCACACCATGAGCTCTGCTATGCTCGTTTATTTTTGTACAAATTTTTTTGTAACAATAAACATCAATCATCTATTTTTCTAGTTAAAAAATGCACTTGCAACATTTATAATACTGTATTTAAGCTTTTGATCTTTTATAACACAAGCTTGCTAGGGAGAGTAATATTCATTTTTTAAAATTAAAAAAAAAAAAAAAGGAGTCTAGTATTCACCAGGTGCTTAGAACTGAGTTTGCAACATCTATTTTTTTTTTCAACCAACAAAATTAAGAACTTGTTGTATTGTACTATGTACTAAATAGAAAATGGCATGTGCTACTTATATTCTATACGTAGAGTTTACTTCGTCCGAAGGTTTCTAACTAGTTGTTTTTCCAAGAAAGTAAATAAAGAAAGAAATCCGAATCAATTTCCGGTGGAAGTTTCTTCTCCGCATGATATTGACATTAAAAATATGTCTTTTTTAAAAAATAATAATAATCTATCAATACCTATATATAAAAGGGATTCCAAAAAAGCAGTAGGTTTAGTGTCAGATTTTTCTGAACAAAATACCCTTAGTGTAAGTTAAATTTTCTAATAGACATAACCACTCACTAACACACCATCCACTAACATACCAATACACCAACACATGAAAGACGGACCCGGAGAGCCCGTCTTTCCCGCTAGTAATAATAATAACCTCTTATTGGTTAACCACTCAAATTAATAGTAGGATATTATGTAAAATACAATGAGTGGTTAAGATTGAATCAATCAATATTAAATCGTAACTGTTACCAAATTTTTATTCTACATCATACGGTCATATTTAATAGTTAACTGGTAATGAATTTGATTTGTTCCCTTACTCTAAATCGCCAATTATTAAGACACACAAAAAAAACTGTAATTGAGTTTATAATTATTATAAGAAAAAACTACACAAGTTTCGTTGAACTAAAAAAAAATATTTTTATTTGTAAGACCTAGTTCAACTTCTTCTTTTTTTTGACATAAAGACCTAATTCAATTTGCAAATACTAATATTGTTAAACTGAATATCATATCCAAATTTGATCTCGAGTGTGAGAGTTTTATGCGACATTTACTACGTTGTTTATTTAGAGGGGGAAAAAAAGTATCATTGAGAACAAGTGTCGCCTTAATTTTCTCTTGCTCTAAAAATAACACGTCCTAGCATCAGGGGTGTTTCAACATTTTTTCTGGATTAGCTGTACACATACATTGGTCTCAGTAATTCTTGTACTTTTAGTCCTCTATTTCAATATTATATCTTTGATTTTAAAAAAACACGTCCTAGCATTATTACCTATCAAAAACCGACTCTTTTGAAGAAAGAGTTAACTCGTTTTGTTACATATTATTTTATGACTGAAGTGATTTTAAAAAATAACCAATTATATGATGATATGGCATGCTGTTTTGGCGGATCGATTTGGAAAAGTAGAAATGTGGTAATTTTTTTCTAATAAAACCTTTTGACCTCGCTGAGATCTTGTTTTTGGTTAAGACGTATTTATAGAATTGGTTTCTAGCTAATTAGACAACGTCGAACTATTACATTTTTCATAAATGCATGGTGTGTGAACCCTTTAGAATGCATTTCCAGGGGATAGGAGTATTCTTATGTGGTTATACTTGCTCTAGATGGGGTGAGCCAATGGTTTTGTTGCTCATTTACTTTTTTGTTTTGTTTTTGGTTCTCTGCTTGTTTCTCCGGTGGGCTTGTTGTTATATCGTATACAGGTGTTGTTTTGGTATTTTGCGCTCTTTGAGTGGCA
This sequence comes from Oxytropis ochrocephala, assembly GCA_020916435.1. Classification (NCBI taxonomy): domain Eukaryota; kingdom Viridiplantae; phylum Streptophyta; class Magnoliopsida; order Fabales; family Fabaceae; genus Oxytropis; species Oxytropis ochrocephala. The sequence goes on from CM037089.1 coordinate 5,316,200, forward strand.
AAAGTTACTTTATATATAGGTTTTTGTGTTCCTTAATATATACACACGTATATATATATATATATATATATATATATATATATATATATATATATATATATATATATATATATATATATATATATATACACCATATTTTTGTTGTTCAAAAATATCAAAAATTAATAATTATTATATTATGCAAAGTATTTGGAATAATTTAATTTGAGGAAATAATCTAATTTTAATACGTATAATAGATAGATATAAAAAATAGTAAAAAATATATTTTTATGATTATAATAATATTTGGTCAAAAAGTTAAAATGAGTATTATAAATTTATAATAACAAACACAAAATAATTTAGATTTACTGAAGATCTAAAACGTAGTCTAGATCATTTAATCTAGCAGAGATAACATCTGCTTCATCTAGTTTCGATGGGGCACCAAGAGATTTTCTTAATGCAATTGCGGATCCGAATGTATCTCCAGGAAATGTAATTAATGATTGTGTTTTCAAATAGCAGCCATATATATATATATATATATATATATATATATATATATATATATATATATATATATATATAGTCTCATTTTTTTAAACAACAAATGTTTTATTGGTAACATTTAATTAGGCTCTGTTTATTAAAAAGTAGCGGATAGCAGATGAGCAAATAGCGGAGAATGAGCTAGCTGATAGCAAATTTTGTGTTTGGTAAAATTGGCGATTAAAATAGTTGATAAATGTAAAATGACATAAAAGGATAAACATGCCCAAAAAAATGAGACGTTATACGCTATTCGCTCGAACGCTACTTGAGGAGTCTGATAACGGGCCATTTTAGGACTATTTGTATTACTTGTTTTACATTTGAGTATTTTTGTTTTGACATTTGATTTTAAGTCGTGTTGATTCAAATTCTGACATTTCAGTATTTTGTTCTTACGGAACATTTTAGAAATGTTTGATTTATATTGATTTAGCTATTTCAAATTTTATTATTTATTAATAAGCCACAATAAGCAGGTTAATAGCAAGTTTTAAAAAAATATTTTTTTTGGGACTTTAGCGAGGGAATTAGTGAGGGAAAGCAGACACATGCAGTCACCTGTGGGACGTTCAGTACCTACAGTTAGCGACGGAATTAGAGTCCCTCGCTAATTAGTGAAAATTAGTGAGGGAATTACGACGGAAGTGACCCTAAGTAATTAGCAACGGACATCCATTTCTCTCGCTAATGAGATTAGTGAGGAGCGTTCTAGCGACTGAACCGGTCCCTAACTAATTCCATCGCTAATGGCAGTTAGCGACGGAAATGAGTCTCTTAGCCACAGAAATTTCCGTCACTAATCCGAGTTTTTTTTTGTAGTGGTAGTGTTTCAAAAAATATTGAACACTAGTATTTACCAAACAAATGTACTCGTCACCCGCTATAGTCAAGTATGAGTTTCATCCGCTAGCAGATGAGATGCGCCAAACAAAATCTTAATATTGAGCAATATAGGCACTCAACTCCGATACAATATTTTGTGTGTGTGTGTGTGTGTGTGTGTGTGCTAGAGAAATAAAAGAGACTCATATGTCACCGACAGAAAATAGTCTAACCCCCTATACAAAAGGTAGCATATACAATCACATAACTGAGGACACCCTATTTTCTGGGAAGCCACTCCAAAAGGTCAACACTTCATTCATATAAGACACTGACTAGACTTAGTCTTAGCCAATAGCCACTTGCTCGCCTCTATGAATATTGTTTGATATATTGAAAAAAAAATCTCTCACAGGGTCTATAATTGTTTGTTAGAGAAGACTTTACTATTTCTAGTTTCCCAAATCATCCAAAGAAACATGGTACACGATTATCAATCATTTCCTATTATGGGTTGGGAAATTATCACTATATGGTAGGTAGGGATCATGTGGCACAATAGCGATCTATGGTGTTCTGAGAGCATCCACAATTTTGCGTGCATAAATCTCAGTGTTTTTGCATGCTTTGGAGTTGTGTTGGGAGAAGGGCTATCGGAAGATTCTTTGGCATTCAGATTCTCTCCTGTTGAAGGAAGCCAACCAACCCTTTCATACGCATGGTAATGACATAGCCAAGGTGAGGTATTCGATTTCCCACAATTGGGAGGTGGAGATTAATCACATTTTTAGGGAGGCTAATTTTTGGGCCAACTTTCTTGCAAAATAAGAAGTGTCTCAACAATCTTTGCTAGTGATTTTGGAATAACCTCTCCCTCCCACCACCAAGATGGTGAATATTTTGTTAATTACATATGATGCTTTAGGTGTTCTTTTGTCAATCCTTAGCTTATGTTTTGTTTTTCTCCTTGTAAACAAAAAAAGTTGTACCTGTGGAATTAGTTCTTAGCTAAAGCTAAGTCGAATCATAATTTGTTCAATGTGGACCTCTTAGAATGTGTTTCTTGGATATAGGAGCAATATATATTGTAGACCTCTCTAATGTTGGCGATCTTTTTAAACACTCTTGTTGTAGTGATTACTTTCCCTAGCTAGATGGGGTGACCTAGATGTACCGCTTGGAGTTTTGGCTGTGTGTGTCTACTGTCTAACAAACATAATAATATATAAAATATTGAGTACAAGGGTATCCAATCCAAATCATATACAAACGAAAATTCATCTCAAAAGGGAAGAAAATAATTGTGTGTATATATATAATATTATTTTGCCTTTAAAAAAATGATTTCTCTTGCATTAATTTATTTTTTTGGTGAATTTCTCTTGCATTAATTGAAAAGGGATTCTTTGCAACTTGTATAACTTCTACATTTAATATAGGAGAACTCTATCTTACCCAGGTTTTTGGTGGATATGATACATTATAGATAAAATTAGTATAATATATATTTTTGACAAAAAATGTATAATATTTAAAGATAAAAAGTAAAGTATCATCGAGTGTTTGGATGTGGTATTATACGCAACAAAACTCAATACATATCAAAGTATTCACCTGAATTGGAATACTCCATTGTTCCTTTTTAACCCAAATTTCTTATAAGAAAAAGGGATTTTTTTCAGGATTATATATTGGGTGTGCAAAAGCAAGAGGGATGTGTGTAGAATTTCGTTTTTAAGTTCAAAATGATATTGTGCACACACATAAGTACAAGGAGGTGGCTGCATGACCCATGTGGCCATGCCATATGAAACGAAACCATGTAATTAAAGAAAGCTGTACAAATTTTTCACACTTGTCTAAAACCCTCCACACCTACCCCACGTATTGAAACGAAACAATATTGTACCTACGAAAACGTACCATCATATTCATATTATATACCCAAATAAAACGACCCATCTAAAATAACCCAAAACTTTCATTTATTTTGTCCTTCATATAATTTTGAGACAAAATTACACCAGAGATTCTTTAAGTTATTTAATTGTAATAAGTTGGTCCTTTAAGTTTTTTTTGTACCACATAGGTCATTTAAGTTATTTAGTTGTAACAAGTTGGTTCTTTAAGTTTTTTTTTTGTACTAACTTATGTCATTAAATTCTACAAAATGTTTCTGCAGATTATTTTTTTTTAATATCAAACTTGGGTTTGGGGTGTAAATATTTTGTAACTTAAAGGACCTAAGTTGTAAAAAAAAACTTAAAGGACTAATTTGTTACATCTAAATAACTTAAAGAACCTAAGTGGTACGAAAAAAACTTGAAATACCACGTGTTACAATTAAATAACTTAAAGGACTTCTGGAGTAATTTAGCCTAATTTTTATTTATCCAATGGTGGAATCTAATACTTTTTTAGCCAACTTTAATTTGTACACCTTTGTTTCTAATGATTCTCATTAAACCTCCCAGTCATATATATGGCCTAAATTAATACAAGCTAGTTTGTTTTGGTAAAAGAAATTAATCACTATACATTTTCGTAGTACAATATTGTTTACAACGTCAGCCAATCATAAATCGTATGTCATAAAAATGTTTAAGTTTATTTTAACCATCTTTAAAGTCATCCATATCATGATTTTTTATTAGTTGATAGTGTTAAAAGTTTTACAGCAACTTTATATACCGATTAAACAAAAAAATGTTTTTATTATACAACTAATGTCGATATCCTTGTTGGAATTGTATCATTGATTTAATACTACTTGATTATAAAAAAATCAAAAAAAAATCACTGATTCAAAACCGGTTGCATGTATACATAAATTATTTACACTAGCATTTTTTTTTGCAAATAGAAGGAAAGAATCCTCATTAAACCTTTCGATGTTTTTGAATGTTAAAAAACATACAGAAGGAAAAAGAGTAGTCCCCTATGTTTTTATTAAAAAAGAGAAAAAAGAAAGAAGACAAAAGAGAGTCCAATGAAAGACTAGACCAAAACTCTCGGCAAGATTAAAAAGTAAAGACAAAACGGTAATAGAGAACAATCTATTTTAAAGACAATTTCTAAGAGAGTTTAAAAGACGAAATTACAAAATCAGATTAAAAAAGACAAAGACAGAATTAGTAGTTATATACACAAAAGGTTCATTTTTTTTTTCTGAAGAGTGCAAAAGGTACATCTAATTGATAAAGTAATTTTACTTGTGTATGTTAATTATTTTATATAAATTAATTTAAAAAGTGAGCATCTAGTTTTATGTATAAAATAAACACACTAATAATTCAGTTTTTAACCACCAATCAATGTCAACATATAGTCCTTTTTCAAAATCTTTTATGATCTAGGACTATATATAGAAAGTTGCTGTCCTTAATTCCAATTTACTGCCGATCCTTGATAATTAAGGATGTTGGTGGGTGTCGAAAATTAGGATGAAAAAGGAGGTATTGTGGGGTTTGGTGGCAAGGGGTACTAAGATAATTGGTTGTACTCCTATTGATCGTTTTGTCATTTTTTGAGGGTCAAATGTGTCCTCGAGTAGTGGAAAGATCTTTGCCTAACTAGCGTTTGGTTTGAGACGAGTTTGGTTCTCACTTCTCAGGGAGTCTGAGGATGAAGCTACGCGATGGAAGAAACATTTCTTTATGACATGTTACTTGTATTTTATCTTCTTTGAGCTGCAGTTTCCCTAGGCTCTTCTAAGTTGTTGTTGATAAGTCAATTAGGTCGCAACCTATAGTACCTAGGCTTTTTTTTGGTACCGTTGTTGTGATCCCAGAGTACCCTGCCACACCCAGCGGAGCTGCCGACGTCTTGCACAGCTGCGTCACAACACAACAACAGGAACCTCCCCAGTGGAGGAAGTTGGGCGAAAGGATATCTAAGCGGTTTAGGCGAAGAATATTCTCAGAAAATCCCCAAATTAGCTTTAGATGTAAGAGTAAGAATTAGGGATTTGATCTTTATGTACAAGGACTATATGTTGACATTGATTGGTGGTTAAAAACTGAATTATTGCGCGCGAGCCAAATATGACCTAACGCGGTACCAAAACTCACGCTCAAGTTTCGGTGACTTTGAGTCCATAAATCGGGCTTTGAATTATGCGCAAGCTAGTTGAGCCAAGTTGTCTCAAAGAAGAAAAAGGTCTTTCGAGACTTGAAACCACCCTCACAAGATTCAGATCCTATGACAATCACTGAAGACGTGAAGAAGGATGGAGGGTGGCTCGCCGAAGAAGAAGATGAAGATTGGGGGTGATTTTTCATATAGTGTTTTTGTCAATTTGGTCTCTCATGTTTTTGTTAAGTTTGATTTTGGTCCCTTCAATGTCACATCATATAAAAATTTCAAGTCAGCAGTGACACGTAAGACGCCGCGTTAGCAGTTAACTGCCAGTGTGGTGGCGTCAGTTAAGAAAAACTAACGACATTGACCAAAATGAAACAAAAATGAATGATGAAGGACCAAAACGGACTAAAAAAATAAATGACCAAAGTAAAACCTAGAGCAAAAATAAAGGATCAAAAGACAAAGAACAGATGAAAATTTTGCATAAAGAAATTCCTAAGAAAAAAAAACTTAAGGTGACATTAGTGGAGATAACATGTACGTGTGAAGGTAATTAGATTAGATATATCTTTTATTATTAAGAGTAAAATGTTCCCCTCCCTTCAGAAAAGCTTGAATTACACTTCCTTTTCCTCTTATGTTAAAATATACACTCCCCTCCCTTAAGAAATAAAAACTTAGAGTAAACTATAATCCCCTCCCCTAATTATATAAGAGATGCTTGAATTACAATAATCTTCCTTAATAGTTAAATATGTACTACACTTTAATCTTTTTAACTTAAATAAATATTTTTATGATATCTACTAACTTTAAGCCACCATTTAAGAAAAAAATAATTTGTTTCTTTATAATTTCAATGTCAATGATAATTAAATTTTAATTTTTTATGATTAATTTAATGATTTAGAATATACAATTCAATTTTTAAATAGCCATATTTTTTTGGCTTTAGTAAATTTTCAAGATTTTAATGTTATTTTGCAATGTTTCATATTTTATAATAGGATTTAAAATTATATCATAATGATATTGTGAATCAAAAAAAGAGAAAAATATGCATACAAATTTTAAATATTTTAAAATGGACTCGCAATACTCTTTTTCTGGCACTTAGTGTGTTAAACTTTTATTGTTAGATTTTAATTGTTAGATTATTATAAATTTTAAAAATAATTAACGGAGGAAAGTGTAGATTTTGACATAAGAGGAGGGGGAATGTAACTCAAGCTTCTCTCAAGGGAGGGAAGTGTAATTTTTTCTATCATGTTTTGTGTAAGAGGGGAGGGGAGTGTATGTTTTAATATAAGAGGGGAGGGAAGTGTAATTCAAGCTTCGATGTGAGTGTGATTTACTCTATTATTAATTATGAATTTTTTTTGACCGAAAACAAATTAATACATTTTATTCAAAAAATTTGTCATGGTACAATTAGGAACATAATTAAAAACTATGGACCTAGCATAAGATCTAGCAACCATTGTTAGAGAGTGGGCTACTTGATTGGCTTACCTCTAGATAAAATCTATCCTAAAATTTGTTGCGGTGTCTAGGACCTCCTTGCATCTGTCTTTTACCCCTCCAAAGTCTGAAACATTTTTGCGGTCATACAAGATGGCGCCTACAACCATTTTGCAATCAATCTCGATGTCTACGTTGATGTAGTCTTCATCTCACAACCAGTAGAGTCCTTGCATCAAACTAAACGCTTCAGCCTCTGCCGGTGAGAGGGTACCTTTACTGAGTTTGATCATAGCTTTGATGAAAGACCCATTTGCATCACGTATGAAGCACCCGGAACCAAAGCAGCCTTCCTGATTGAATAATGATGTGTCGATGTTGCACTTGAGGTGACCTTGCGATGGCGGCTGCCAAGGGGTGTTTTCTCTATTGTGGTCAGCCCGATGTTGGTTGTTCTCCTCCTTGTTGGCTTGTTCCCATTCCCTCAAATACTCCAAAGCGCGCCTAATAGCTATTCTGGGGGTACTCACAATTCCCTTCCCAAACCTTGGCGTTGCGGCGCCGCCAATGGCTCAAAAAGTCATGAGGAAATTCTGATTTTTTCACCCTACAGGCTATCCAAGATGGAGAATACCTATTTTGTAAAATCAGTCGTAGGGTCCATGAGTGACATTATTGTTTGTGATAGGCCACTTTCTATCCAGCAGGCTTAGGCTTGGACACATCCGGAAAAAATATGTTGATTGTCTTTGACTCCTTGGTTATAATGTGGGCACAATTCGACACATTCTACCCCTTTTGATGGTTTGACGAAACATCTTGGGATGAGATGGTTTGATTCTCTTCTAGTTTAATCGAGTTATTGAGATCGAATCAAACTTTTGGTATGCAATAGTGTTAAATCTCTTGAGGAAGAGTTTTGTCGTCTATTGTGTTCTACCTAGTGATTAGTCCATGCAGCTGCGTGCAAAAAATATTTGGTTCATGATTTTTTTTTTGAAGTGAGTAGATCTAATTTTTTTTTAATAAAAACAATAATTTATTAGCTTTTGCAAGGAAAAACATCAACTACAAAATTCTACATCTATTGATCTACAAATAAAAAAGTTACGTTACACTTTACTTTACCTTTTTTTCTTTGAACAAAAACGTTACACTTTACTTAAATGAAATCAAAATCTCTAGATTTATTATTTTTAAAATATCAGACAGAAAAAGATTTGATTTTAAAATCAAACTAGGACGATTACACGTGCGATGCACGTGGAGATGATTAACAGGCCTATAGATGTAGTTTCGAAATAACATCAACATTTTATAAGGGGGTATAAAAATACGCAACACATATATATATAAGAAGAAGATGCAACAATAGCCCTTGGTGGGATGAGGCAACAATGTCGATCAAAAATATAGAGTGGGGTATATTGGTAAGCGATGGGGTACAAAATGAGGTACATTTTGATAATAAAAAAAGTCTTGGACAAAAAAACTTTGTCGGGGTATGTCGGTCCAAAAATATAGCGTGGGGTATATTGGTAAATAGCGAGTACAAAATTAGGGGTATAATGGTAAATGGTGGGGTACAAAATATAGAGTGGGGTATGTCGGTCCAAAAATATAGAGTGGGGGTATATATTGGTAAACAGTGTGAGGTACAAATGAGGGTATATTGGTAAATGGTGGGAATAAAATTTTCCCACCAAAAGTGGGAAAAAAGAGTGTTGGACAAAAAAAAATTTGTCGTGGTATGTCGGTCCAAAAATATAGAGTGGGGGTATATTGGTAAACAGTGAGGTACAAAATGAGGGGTATATTGGTAAATGGTGGGAATAAAATTTTCCCACCAAAAGTAGATAAAAAAAGAGTGTTGGACAAAAAAAAATTGTCAGGGGTATGTCGTTCCAAAAATATAGAGTGGGGGTATATTGGTAAACAGTGAGGTACAAAATGAGGGGTATATTGGTAAATGGTGGGAATAAAATTTTCCCACCAAAAGTAGATAAAAAGAGTGTTGAAAAAAAATTATCGAGGGTATGTCGTTCCAAAAATATAGAGTGGGGTATATTGGTAAAGCAGTGATGAGACAAAATGAGGGTATATTAGAAGCGGTGAAAGACAAAATATAGAGTTGAGATATGTTGGTCCAAAAATATAGAGTGGAGGTATATTAGTAAATAGTATGATACAAAATGAGGGGTATATTGATAAATGGTGTGAAAAAAATTTCCCACCAAAATCATGAAGTCAACGATTTTGGTTTAATATATAGAGATTTGTTAACATTTAAATTTTTCAAATTAATTTTATTACAATCTACAACAAAATGCAAACCGACACTTTGATTTAATCCTATCCAACGGATAAAAGAAATCAGACATACGTACACTTGTGTTGTACAGTATAACATGCCCCAAATCCACGTCACTACTAGATTCAATTAGCGCCAAAATTCCTCTCCGCTACTACCCCTAAAAGTACCAGAACTTTTTATCGAATCTAACGGATACGAAACATTTAAAGCTCCTCCTTAAAATCTTGATCGTCAAATTAAAACCTTAAGTTTCATCTATTAAATTCAATTTTCAAAATCTCACAAGAGTGAGAGAGAGAGAGAGAGAGAGAGGCGTCACTATCTCTTCCACTCACGCGGCAGAGTTTTCATCGCAGCGAATTTTCCGGCTGCAGTTCTCCGCCGACAAATCTTTTACACAACAGAATTTCGGTCTCTGCATGTTTTTCATTCATCGAATCGCCGTCGATTCCTTGCTTTCAAGAAATATTACAATCCGTAACGCACGAGAATTTATGGCGGGAGTCTGATTCTGACGCTATTCCGTTTCGTTACTTTTTTCTAAGTAAACGTTGTTTCCGTTTGTTTCGAGAACTCAATTCGAAACGGTGAGTCGTTAAGACTCACATTGTGATTTGAAATCGAAGCTTGAAAGGTTTACAGGTTTATTCAGAAACGTAGATGGAGAAGAGCGAAACGACGCTGGATTTAGCTGCGCGAAAATTTGATAAGCACTTGGATTTTACTGCCGTCATTGAAGGTCCGATAGACCTGAATCTGGCGCCGCCAACGCCGCAGTCATCGTCACAGTCGACTCTGCGGCCGCCGTTTCAGTCGCATCAGCCGCGTTTTCCGGCGCAATTACAATTGGATTTGAACTCCGAACGGCCGTGGTTATGTTCACAGACACAATGGCAACAGCAGAGGACATCACAGTCTCAGGTAATGCCGCAATTACAAGCACCGCGGCGACAAAATCGATTACCGGAACTGGCGCAGAAACTTCCGATGAAAATGATGCAAGTGGTGTAAGTATTCTTAAAGCTTAAGAAAATAAACGATAAAGTTTTGGTTTTTCCTGAACTTGCTGCACTTAATGGTGAGGAATTCTCGGATTCTAAAGTGTACCAATATGTGTTAAACTTAAAACGTTGAATTGGATGTTTGTTTTCACTTTTAGCACGGATTTAGATGGCATAATAAGAAACAGAAGACTTTAGCTGGAAATTAGCTTCTATTTGTAGACAATGGTTTTTGATTAAATGTGATGAAAATCATGATTGTTGGTTTTGGAGAATTTATAAAGGTAAAGATGGTTGCATATGTACTATTTTCGAGAGTATTAGGGGTCGTAAGCCTAAGATTCATACCAATTTTAGTGAATAATTCATTTCACTAATCACAGGTTTTTTTTACATTTTTTTCCAAGTTGAAAAAAAGAACTTGGTGGTTTGCTTGTGCCTACATGCAATTGCAATCTAGGTACCATAGAGGTTGTTATAATAATCTGACTTGTGGGTAAAAGTGAAAACAGTAATTTGTGCCTTTGGGAAAAGAAGTATTGTACATTTGCCACTAAACTTTGTAATTACTAAATGATTGAAGCCACTAGTTCTCATGAAAAGACAAGAAAGCGACCTAAATTTGTTAATAAAAACATATTAAATATTTCATCTGTCCAACCAAAGGTTCATCTCAAAAGGACTGTTTTATCTCTTACTCTGATTTAGAATTTCGCCTCACAGCTAAAACTCTTGTACTAATATGCATTTTATTTGTATGGATGCATGTATTTTCCTTCAGAAAGCAAGAGTCTCCTAGATCAAAGCCTCAAAATGATGTGGAATTAAAGGCCAGCACTCCAAAGAAACAAAAACAATGCAACTGCAAAAATTCTCGATGCCTTAAATTGTAAGTACTTTAGCTTTTCTGCACGAGAAATTTTCATCAGGAGTACTTTATTTGTTTATCACATGACCATGCTATATCTAATTCTAAAAATCTTGCATGTTTTTTTGCACTATTTTAACAAGCTAAAGCAAATTTTGCCAATGCAAGGTATTGTGAGTGCTTTGCGGCTGGGATCTATTGTGATGGCTGCAACTGTCTAAATTGTCATAATAATGTGGACAACGAGGCTGCCCGACAGGAGGCAGTTGGAATAACATTGGAACGCAATCCAAATGCTTTCAAACCTAAAATTGCAAGCAGCCCACACAAACCACGAGATTCTATGGTTAGTACTTGAATTCAACTCCCTCAAGTATTTTATAATTGGTGTTTAGCATGAGTGTTTTGAGCCAAATTTTTGTGATGTTAATAACTATTCTGGGTTAGCTGATATTTAAGCTGACTTGTGGTGCATTTTTAAATTCCTTGAACAAACTCAGAAAGATGCGTCTGAAACTCAAGTAATAGGAAAGCACAATAAAGGATGTCACTGCAAGAAATCAGGTTGCCTTAAGAAGTATTGTGAGTGTTTTCAAGCCAACATCCTCTGCTCTGAAAATTGTAAATGTGTGGAGTGCAAAAATTTCGAGGGAAGTGACGAAAAAAGAGCAATTTTTCATGAAGATCATAATCCAGTTCACATTATACAGGCAGCTAATGCTGCCATTAGTGGAGCAGTTGGGTCCTCCAGCTACGGAACCTATATAACACCCAAGAAGAGAAAAATTCAGGAAATATTTTCTGGCAAACCAGTCATAGATCAATCTGTTAACATGACTACTCAATACCAGCAGGTGCTTTCTTCCTTGCATTCCTAATAGGATTTACTTGGATTCATTTAAATAATCACTTGGTCATTATTTCTTTTATAGATTGATTTTTCATAATGTTTGATATTGAATCTAATAAGGTGATAACTTTGTGATACAAATATATTTATCGCAGAGCACATATATCAACTCCTTAATTCTATTTTTATCCCTTGGAGCCCTCAATTTTCTTTCACTTCCCTGTTAGTTTAGTTATCAGTTTCCTCCACTCGCTGACATCAAAACTTTGTGTACAATATTTTGAATTTTAATCAGGAATTTGATCCTATAGCTTCATCACCTTTATCCCTGTCAGCCTCCTTTGTTTCTAACACTGCGAACGCAAGAATATCAGGATCTTCAAGGTCTGCATACAGGTATGAGATTTTTTTCATTCATTAGGCAAGGAATTTATGTCATTCTTTAAATTAAATATAAATATAAGAGAAATAGGAACTAACGATAACTCATGCTGAAGGTCTGTGTTGGCGGATGTCCTCCAGACCCAGAATGTGAAGAATCTCTGTTCACTGTTTGTTGTTCTCTCCGGAGTAGCTGCAAAGACAAATGCAGGTTTTGACTAACACATGGGATTGGTGGATACTATATTTATCTTACAATAATTTGATTTATCTATTGTGTGGTGAATGATTAAGAATAAGTTTGTTTTCATTCGCAAACTTTCCAAATTTCATTCTAGTATGCCATTTTTTAAGGGTTAAATATGTTTTTGGTATCTATAAAGTTTGCGAATTTTGTTTTTAGTTCCTATAAAAATTTTAACTCACGTTTAGTCTCCACATTTTTCCCTGTCAATGCTTTCAGTCTCTCATGACTTTTAGAAGTACTTTTTTGGGCCTTTTATAGCGCTTCTAAGCGCTATTAAAAGTCGTGAGTGACTAAAAGCATTGATGGAGCATTGAAGGGGGAAAATGTGGGGACCAAAAGTGAGTGAAATTTTTATAGAGACTAAAAGAAAACCCGAAATTATATAGGGACCAAAAACATATTTAACCCTTTATTTAATGTCTACATCAGTTTTCTTTTGCGTCACTGTTTATACACTGCATTAAATATTTTTGTCATTCTTTTAAGTTCTCTAGTTTTTCACTTGTTCCCTAGTTTCTTTACATATTTTATCTGAGACCGGCTGACATTGTATTCAACTTTTCAGAAATGAGAGGGAAAAGAGATAGACTTGTAGAGACTGGGAAATATGAAGCTTCTAATGCTTCATCAGCTCATTCACTGCAACACAGTAGAGATGTCGCCAAACCTGTTTGTGATGATCATGCAAGCAAAGATGAAGTAGATGCAGTTGATGTTGACAATCATAATGAGCCGTTGTCACCAGAAACACTTGCTTTGATGTGTGATGAACGGAATGAAATGTTTTTTCGTAATGGCTCTCCAATTGGAGTTGCATGTGACAGCACTTATCCAAACGTGCTTCAAAAGTCATCTAATTCTGATGGATACACTGATGACTATGGAGAGCAGGAAAGGCTTATCCTAACCAAGTTCCGTGATGTTCTTCGAGGACTCATTACACTTGGTAGCATAAAAGGTTAGCCTTTAATATTATGATGCTGAAAATTTGATACTTTCAACTTCCTCGGGGAAAAATTAACCCGAGTTTTCCTGTCTTAAATATAACTGTATTATTCTATGAATAGTCATTGTGAAAAGACTCATTTGAAAGGCTAACATATATTAAATTTAATTGGGTTTTATAATGGAGAAAATTAACCCATATACCCTTCTTGCTCTATATCGCAAGAGACGATTTTTTTCTCACATGTCCTCATGAGCAAGATTCCTGTTTAGACCTGTAGGATGGGTGGGATCAGGGAATTGGTATGGTGTGATGGGCATACTGACTCAGCTGACCAGGTAGTGTAGAATGTACCCATACCTGACTTCTTATGATGCTTTCATAGCAATTTGTTTCTCTTAGATTACTTCAAAGCATCATCATATTCCACGCCAAGCTGGGAATAAAAATAATGAAGCCATAAGTTCACCAATAGCAGTGTGACTTGTTGTCATGCTTAAACTTATACCTGAATTAGGTAGTAATTCACGTCACCAAGGAACAAAATGGTGGCAAGTATCACTTCATCATTTTGGAACATAAAAATGATAAAGCCATATATCAACCAATAGCAGCATAACTTGTTGTCATGCATATACCTGAATCGGGTAGTAATTCGGGTCACCAAGGAAGAAAATGGGGGCAATATCACTTCACCATTTGTGTGCCTATTGTTCTCGGCTGAATAGAAGATGGCTTTCTTTTATTCTGAAAATCAGTGTAAAGTAGCAAGGAATAGAATGAGAATGTATAATAATAGACGGTCCTAGGCCCACAGCTCAATTTGAAAATATTTTGAAGTGATAGAAAATTGATAATGATAGCTTATAGTTAAGAATCCTTTTGTCATCAGACTCAAATTTTTGAATCTTGAGATTATGCTTTAAGATTTCATATAATCTGCTTTGCTATAAACTTAGGATTTTTTTGGACATTACTTTTTATTTTGTATATATGGGCAAGGTGATGGAACAAAGGTTCAAAAATCTAATCGGAGCCCTTGCAAACTAACCTTAAGCCAATAAACCTTTGTCACTAGCCCATTCTGAAGAGAAATTGTTCACACATCTGGTGTATTACACCGTTGCTATAAACATCCCACATTCTTGTTTTTGAAATCTCTTGTTAGGATTTGAATTTTTCAAGGACTGTAAAAGCAAAGAGGTGCATTGTTATTTGTTCAAATGATATGATGCATTTGAGGTAGTGATTTGATAGGGCTGGGAAAATATGCTCTGCTTTGAGGGCAGAGAGTCTCCTAAGAAGATAGAAGAAAGGAAGGGACTTTACTATTTTCTCACTGATTGATTACTACATACAGTACTAGTCTATCTATAAGGTGCAAAGGGAGCGTGTTAGTCTATTTATAAGAAGATAGTCTATTGATTGATTTTCTTTTGCCTGGATCTGCACATTCATTAGAGTCATTCTGATGTTGGTCATTCTCTCTTCTATGGCTTCTAATCTAGTTTTTCTTTGCTGTCTTCTCCCTTAATGCGCCGATCCTGTCACGACATATCCCATAGGTCGGACCAATGTTAGGACCTAAACAAACAGTCACAGTAATATCACAGTGAAATGAAGAGAAAAAATTGGAATAAGGATGATTTATTAATTCTGGGGAAATTTACTGAAGGATGACAATCACAACCGCCACAGAGCTGTGCTTCTATGGAGGGCTAATGCTCTCCATTCATGATTGCAGAATAATTCCTCTATATATACCCCACAAGATTTCCCCCTTCCACTACTTATTCACTCACCTCAGCGGCTCAGCCTAACAGAATTAGTTTCCATTACTGCCAGCTCACTCTCTCTCACGTCCTTCTGTTGCTCTTTTTCCCTTCCTGGATTAAACCTTCCAAATCTTGGGGCCATTAGACAGAGTTTGGGCCCAGCCCCATGCGATTAGTTCCTAACAGAGTGCACAAAATAGTAATCTAGGCCTTATTGAACATAATCATATCCTACTACATTATAACTTAATTAATGACTCAACATATACTCAGCACATAACAGAAAGTACGACTCTTTCTTCTAATCATTCATGCGATGGTAATCCATGTAATTCCCAAACCATGTGAGCCATCCAAGTAGCAGCTGATTGTACGGTCTCTATATATCCTTCATGATGATCAAACATATACACCAGGCATGAAAACAGCAGATGCCTATATTCTTGTGTGATCAATTGGGAAGCACATAAATTTTATTTTGTTTTGAAATTTTGTTTTCTCAGTTATGTTTGATTGCTTGCTAAAATATTTTCTAATTAGGTAACATAAAAGTAGCATTGATAGTTTGTTTAATATTAGTAACTTAATCAACTGAAAGAATAAAAATATATCTGATCCTTTAATCCCTTGAGCTTCTCTATCAAGAACTTCACTAATTTTGATTGACCAACATTGGTTATCTCCAACTTGTAGAAACAATGTGCTCTTCATTAGTCAAGAAAGATGCGGGAATCAAGCAAGAACCTGCATACAATGGCAACGATAGTGCTGAAACCGACATGCGGAGTGAGAAGGGAATTCGCAGCAAATGCATTGCAAATTGCTCCATCCCAGCTGTTATTGAAACATCTCAGGCTAGCCATGCAAAAGCTAACGGATATGATACTAACGATCTTTCATTGAAACCACCGGGGTGATAAAATCTGAATGTATCGCAAAAGCCTTCTCACCTGACTTGTTAGCGAAAAATGTCCCCATGGTGTTGGTATGCAGATTGGAGTTGCTGCCCTCTTGTCACATATGCATAGTTAGATTTTGGTCTTGTTCCCTTTTCAAGTAGCTTGTCTAGAATAACTACATTTTATATAACTACAGCTTCTTCTTTTCTTACATTAAACAAAAAGTATCGACAATGCTGCCTTGTAATTACTAGTAAAATCCATTTTTGGTCACTTGAGAGGTGCATCATTTATCAGTTAAGTTCTTTGGCAATTTATTTTTCTGACCCTTTAACAATGTTTTTGCCCATTGATTTTATCCTATTCCATACGGAGGTTGAAATAATTTGTTGTGGGATGGGGTTTGAGGGATTTCATTTGAAAAATATATTTACCAAGAGCATCTCCAATGGTGCCATTTTAAGCAACTTTCTTTAAATTCATTTTTTATTGTAGTTTTAAATATTTTATATTTTATCACATTTTAAATTACTTTTACATCTTTTTACAAAATATCAAAAGACAAGTACCTTTTTGTCAAAAACTAAATACAATTATTTAACATCAAAATCACTTATTTTTACTCTGTAAAAAAGGCCCTTTAGAGATTAGTTTTTTGAAGAATAATCACATTTAAAAAAACTATTTTGAAAGTTTTCCATCTTTTGTTATAGCTTTTAAAATATGAGAATATAAAAATAATCTGAAAATTCATTAAAATTGCTTCTCATAAAAATTATTTTTCATAGAAGGATTATTTAAAAAAAAAGTGATTTATATAATTAATATTTTGCAAACACAAAATAACTTCTGTTTTACTTCAAAAAATTTAGAAACTAATCTTTAAGGGACCATTTGTTTTTTTATTAGTTAAACGACCCATTTGTTATTGATTAAATATAAGTGATTTTGATGTTAAATAATTTAGAGATTACACTTCTTGAATTCCATGTTTTAAGATTGAAATAGTAAACACTTGAGGTGCTACACATAGAGACAAAAACAAGAAAATAGAGTACAAAGATTAATTACAAAAAAATCAAATAAAAATGGATGAAGCATGGTGTGGCAGTGTCGCTGGACATAGTGTGGTAATAGGAGATATTTTGAGCCTTAAGCCAAGCTTCCTACCTCACCACAACCACATTCACCCTACTCTCCTCCATTTTTAGCAACACAACAACCACCACTCATACAACCCCAAAACCACACACAACAACAATAACAACAACTCCTACAATCCCAAAACCGCCACCAACAATAACAACAACTCCTACCACCCCAAAACCGCCACCAAACACCACATACACAACACCACTCAAACTAGTAGGAACATAAAAACCAAAATAGAGAATAAAAAATCAAAAAAAGGAAGAAAGAGGATGAACAAAAAAGCAACTTGAAAGAAGGAGAAGACTCACTCATCATCATCACCACCTCCCTTCTTTGGTTCTCTCTCTCTCTCTCTCTCTCGGCCTCTCTCTCACCATTTTCTTTTAAGAAGGTTTCTTTCACCTCTCTCTATTTAATTTGTTGCGACCATCTCTTATTTTTGGGGTCTGATAATGATAGACCCCTTCATGTCATCCTTTTATATTCTCTTATTTCTTTAAGTAATAAATAACTCATTAGTTGCTATATATCACTCATGTTTTACTAATTCATCCTCCCAAACTTGCACTTGCTTATGTGACACGTTTCTATTGGGTAAAAAGTACACTTGTTTATGTTGTGTCTTTCTATTGGTTGGTTATTTAATTGCATTTCTCCCATTGGTTCCTTGTTTTCCTTTTTTTCAAGGGTTGAGGTAATTTTTCCATTGATCCTCCCCATTGGCTTGCCTCTCATTTGTCCAGTCCCTTCAACTGCTTCCTGAGCCATCTGAGCCATCAGTACTGACAGTTTTTTATCTCTCTCTCTCTCTTTCTCGTTTTCTTTCTTTTCCTTTTCTTCTCTTTTCTTCTCATCTTCCTCTTCCCCTCTTCTTCTAGTCTTTCTTCCAAATTTTCATTTCTTCATCTCCTTCCTTCTCTTTGTCTCTCTATCTTCTTCTCTTTCTTTCTTTCATCATGGGCTCCTATTTTTTTTCTTCAGTTTCTTGTCTTCTTTTTCCCTTCTCTCTTCATCACACCACATTTCATTATACACAAAGTCAGAGTGAGAGGTTGAAACTGTGGGAGGCACAAAGACGGGTTTGCTGGAGAGAGAAAGGAGAGATGGAAGAACAATTGTGAATGGAAGGGTTTATCGTCTCTTCTCTTCTTCTCGTCTTTCTTCTCTCTACTTCTCGTCTTTTGCTTTCAATTTTTTTAACACAATCGTTTTCTCCACTTTTCATCATCCAGAGATACAAAGAAGGGTTACAAAAGAGGGGTTTGCTGGACGACATTGGTGGCTGCGACGAGGAGTGGTGGTTGTCGGTATTTTTGTGGTTTTGGGGGTTTTCTTCTCAGTGGATTGAAGAATATGCTCTGTGAAATTTTTTGTTGTTTAAAGTTTTCATTCATTGATTTGGGTGGAGCACGGCGCCGAGGCGTCGATGGTGCGCTGTGAGTCGCTTTGATTTATGGTGGTAGCGAGAGATGAGTTCTGATGGTGAGTTCAGTCTTCATCCCCTCTCTTACTATCTATATTGCTTCTTCTCTCTATGTTTCTGTGTTGCTTTTTTCACATTGGGTTTGAGTTAATTTCATATAGAAATCATCATTTTTTCTTCAGTTGATTGTTGCCTCTAAGGCTCAAAAAACTTGAGTAGTGGGATTTTATGGTTTGCAACGATTTGCCCATCATTAGCCTTGAAAATTGATCTTAGTGCATCCAGGTTCTTAATATCAATATTGCATTGAGATACTTACTTTGAGGACATACTCAGGTGAGATGTGTTGCTTTGGGCCTGAATTACATTTTGATGATGAGTTTTTTAAGTTTCTATAGTGATTAGGGTATAGTAGTTCTGGTATTAAGTGATTCTTTTTGTGTAGAAACAGTTTATTTTGTCAATTTTGGCTTCTTGATGCTATGATTGATTGATGCATTGGCTCTATGACTAAGGCTCATCTTTCTTTTTTAACGCATGCTTTGTTTGGATTAGATATCATACTGATATGAGGCTTGAATCAGGGACTCCTGATGTGTGCTCAGCTCCTTGTTCATCTTGCGTGCATCTTAACCATGCTCTCATGGGGTCAGGGGCTGAAGAATTTTCTAATGAAAACTGCACTCAGGGGAGGGTAATGTATATTCTGTTAATTCAAACTAATTGTGTGTTTTACTGATTGAAGTAGACACCAAACACTTTGAAGAAGCTATCTCACAGGCATATCATTCATATCATTATCTGCAATAATTGTATTTGGTGGCCTTATTGCACCAACGGTAATTTTATTGCCTTGTGTGTTTTATTCTTTTTTAATCTACGACAGATAATCAAATCATCCAATTAAATTACTTGATTGTCTATTTTTGCATTCTTTTATTCTCTCTAACATGTTTACTTGATTGTCTATTGATTTTGTTTCCTATTATAGTTTAGAACTATTGGTTTTAATACTACATACTGCTCTCTTTCCATATTGCAGTTAAGGTACTGTCATCAAACCATGTGGAACATTCTTATGCTCTGACAAATTGAATTTTGGGGGGCAAGTTTAATCTCAGGATTATGTTCATGCCTAAAATCAGCAAATGATTAAAAGACAATCATCTCTCAACTCCCTTATGTTATTTGCTATACTATATGAAGTATAAGATCTCTTTAAGATGAGAGGGTGCATTAGTTCATTTAGTACAAGAGTACCTAGATTTCCGAATCTGACTTTTGATGAAATGATCCATAAAAGGGGAAATCTTAAGAGCGGAGGCATACAAAATATTGAATTACTTGATTCACACATTTTCCTGAGTGATCTTATAGAAGTAATTTTAGTCACTTTTATAGTACTTAATGTTGTGTTACTACTTTCTGGCATTTTGCATTTGGCTTCATAAGCTGTATTTTTTAACGCTCAATCATGATCTACATTCAATAATATTGAATCTTTATTTTAATTAATGGTAGCTGGAGCTAAAATTGGGTTTTGGTGGTACATCATATGGGTGGTACATCTTATATGGTGAATTCCTACTTCTATTTTTCCTCATATTTTCCTCACTACTTAAGTGTCAATTTTGTTTGAATATGTCCATTGCGGTTATAAATTCTGCGAAGTGGGTGGGAGACAAATCATTGAATCAACTAGAAAAATCATTGATTCAAAACTTGAAGTTCTGTGGTGGCTAGCGAGATACAAACACAATTTCAAACTTCCTAAGCAAGCAAGCTCTTGGTCGGCATATATATGGTCATCAATATCATCCTAGCAAGTAGTATGTGTGTCTTCTGAGTTGAGTTTAATAGAGCTAGCTGAGAAAACCTGTAATCCTTAGTTTTGTACTTGATGTGTTTAAACAGGTACTGCATGATGGTTGAAAAGAATTGGCTCAGAATGATCCTGATTAATTATTCGAAGTATACTATATCCATTGAAAACATGGTAGTTCACTAAAAATGGTTGAGTAGTTTATGATCTAGTGTGTTATTACCAAGTTATTTTATGAACTATAGAATAATCAACTGTAAAATAGTAGAACATGAGTTTGTTTGGAAGTCCTACTATTTTGAGTCACATATTTATATTTATCCCAAGAAGCTTTTTATTGTGTTTATAGATATTGTAGTAGATGAAGATGGGCTCTTTGAGTTATACCTATAACTTTAACTTGACTTCCAACTCTAACTATTTCCCTCATTGCTTACTTAATCTTATTAATGCATTTTCTCTTTTTTTTCCCTCTGTTACTCTTATACCCATATTTCTTATTGGTTCTTAGACATATATTATGTCTTCTAACTCTAATTTTTTTTACTTTCTTATTTGTTCTAACTCTTACTTACTCTAACTATTTGACTTATTGCTAACTTAATAGTAGTGGTGTATTTGTTATTAACTTTTTCTTTTTTTACTTTGTTGCTCTTATATTCATAAAATATATATATATATATATATATATATATATATATATATATATATATATATATATAGATATATTGTGACTTCTAACTCTAACTTTTTCTGTTTTTCTTTATTATTTTTATAGTTTCTTATAACTCTAACAATCTCACTGATTGCTTACTTAATCTTATTAGTGCCTTTGTTCTTTTTTACTTTGTTACTCATATATATATATATAGTGACTTCTAACTCTAACTCTTACTTAATCTAACTCTTTACTTATTTGTTTTCTACTTGTCAGCTTATATACATCGATAACCAATAGAATATAGATGTTAAGGATATGCATTAGTGTCTGTTACTTTTGGAATGTTTTCGGCTTTTCTTATGCTTTTATTAACATCTAATCTTCAATTGAATTAAAAGTGTTAATTGTGTTGTTAGTTTCGCTAATACTAGCGCCTCCGTACATTGCACGTGTGTGAGGCTAGTTTTTATTAATAAAATACTAAGTGATCAGTGACATGGTTGCTTGTACCTGCTGTTCACGTGCTCTAACCCCATCCATTTTTTTGTTTGTTTCACTATTATTACATATATGTATTTCTATGCTTTCTCACAAATCGATGGATAGTAGTTTCACTCCATTTTTATGTTGTTAGTCAGGGTCACTCTGAGTTTAACTTGTTTGATCATGGCAAACAATTTTTGGTTTTCAAGTGTCGAACATGACCACTCTGGAATGTTCGGTCAATACATACACCCTTCATTTCAAAAACAAAATTCTCAAATAAAAAACAACACACAAATATTTTCTACCCAATAATTACGTAGCTTTTGATTCTCTACCCCGAGATACGTAGGAGCAGATGGGGGCCCACATCTGTCAAGTGCAATAATAAAAAAACCTTTTTTTAGATCTTATCTAAAATGTTCCTTGTTAGTTTTTCAATGAAAATACAAAAACAATCAATTTTTTATGAAGTCTCTTTCTACTCATTTTAGTATTATAAAAAGGGAAATAAATATTTACGAAGTTATATTTTGTTTTGCACAACTAATCATAGGTAACCTTTTTCAAAAGGATGTTGTGGGTGCTAATACATTATCCACGCATAATCGACTCCCGAACTCAAAATCAGGTTTTCAAGACCATTTTCATTTTAAAGGGATTTTTCAATGTTTTCCCTTATAATTAAATATTGGTGGCGACTTCATTGAATTGCACGAGAGATACTCCCGGATTTTTCAGGTGCAACAGTACTTTTTTATGAGTACTTGTCAATGTATCTTTTAATATGCTAGTAAAATAAAGAAAAATAAACTGATTATATGTTTGTTAAAATGCTACACAAATCACCTTATGTCTTTATTTATTTATTTATTTTTCTTTAAAAAACAGCACATTAGAATTGCATGTTTTTTTGCAAATATAATTGCATGTTTACATGAAAACTACTAACAACTTTTACACAAAAAACACAATAGCGTTGCTTGAAAGCAAACACAGACATGATTGTCGTGTTATACTCATACATGATAATAAAGCCACTTTACGTTATAAAACATTAGTTCAGTCGTATATTCTCCCTCGTTGACTTTCTTAGTATCTATTTTCATTCTATTCTCACTATCTTCTATTTCATATTAAAATAAGTGTGGGACTCATGTATTGCAGGTATATGGAATGTTATTTTCTATTTTATTGAGAGAAATTATTTTTGATAACAATGAAAATAGTTAATTTGAAAAATAAAATTCTAAAAATATTTTTTTTTGTATATTAAAATATTTAAATTTATATTTAAATTTAATTTTTTGTGCGATTTATTTAGAGAAAATAAAATAAGATTGAATAAAGTTGATTAATATTACCACATAGATACACACTAACAAATTATTTCACATGTTATGATGGTATTTAATAATAGTAGCACTAATAAACTTTAGATTAAACTATATTTTTGGTCTCGTGTTTTCAAAAATCCAAACTTCAGTTTTCATATTTTAAAATTTAGACATTTAATCACACGTTTATAATTATGGCGCATTTTGTTGGTTTGCCCGGGGCCTCCAAAATCTCATTATCGACTCTGCACCATTCTTTCAACTTTTTAAAAGATCTTCAATCCGACATGATTTGAAGTTCTATCTCTTAAGAAGTCAGATTGGTTTAGTTGTTTTGTGTCTTGATTTAGTTTCCCAATTTTTGACATCTAAATTAACAAGCCAACTTTTGATATCTACATTTTATTTTATATATCGATGTATTGGTACTCTACTCATTACAATATTACATATGTGGCTACCTCAACTATATAGATAATCATATTTTCACAAATTATTTGGTCGAGTTCTGTTGATTAAATAAAATAATAATCCCAACCTATTACCTCAAATAATATGTGTTGCTTATGCCCATCAACAAAATCTTTCTCTTGCCCGCTCTTGTAACATTTTCTATTTAGTATAATTTCGTTTAAGAGTAAAACCAAAACTATCCAAACAACTACCCGAACAACAACAAACAACCACATCACTCTTTTCAAAATCAGAATTGAAAGACGATGTGAGTCGAAAACGTGTTCCATCTGCCTTGTAGAGTTTCCTGTTGATACCAAAGCAATTTGCTTGCCAAGACCATGTGGTCACGTTTATCATGAAGATTGTAGTATGAAGTAGCTAAATAGGTCTAATACATGTCACTTGTGTCGATGATTCTGTTGATGTACAAGTGATAACATTTTACCTTTGATATGAAAAAAAATGAAGTTGATCTCTATTCATAAAATTTGATCGCTAAACTCTTACAAAACTGGGTAATGGCATAAGTAATGACATTGTAGCATCAGAACAATGAATGAAGTCAACATTTTCTAGGGAATGTTTTGTTTCGTTGCTATAGCTGTTGATATCAAAATTGGAAAGAAGAGCCGAGTCAACGGAATGTTTTTGCGGGACCCACTAACACTTAGAATTTAGATGAATGATATATACGGTCTGAATAATGATAATACTATGTATAAAGTGCTTAGAAAGAAACGAGATATACCGTATTTTTTTGTTGATGCCTAGCAGAGATTCTATATTTTTAAAGTTGTTGAACTTAAATGTCATATTCATAATAAAGTATTTGAAATTGTGGTTAGAATTGAGTTTCATGAGAGGAATGTACATTACTCATTAATATATTTTGATTTTTGGAGGTCAGGCTAAATAATGGTCCTAAAATATTACATTAGCTGCACAAGACAAGATAAAACTAGCGTTGGTATTTTCAAGAGGTAAAATTACATCTTAGGTGGTGCAGGTATGTTGAGTTGATAAGATACATTTGAATGAGCACATCCAAGATGCACGCAGAACATCCTTCACAAGTCACTTTTATTTGCGGAGTTTGGCATTTCCACTAAAAGTATGGGTACTAACATTTTTTTTAACGACAAACATATGATATATAATATAGATAGCTGAGTACAAGGGGTAAAACCTACCACCAAAAGGGGGAGGATGACAAAAGGAATAACTACCTCCTAAAAATACAATTGATAGGATCAACAAACCACTCATAGAATAATCAAGAAGGAGAGCTATCCCTAGCCATAAACCAGCGTCAAGAGAGAGATACTATCCGATCAAAACACCTCTCCAGATCAACTACAGCTGCAGAGAAAGTACCGTTATTCCTCAAATCTCAAAGGACCCAAAGATTTTTTTTTTTTGACAAAAGAAAACTTATGGAATTTCATTCAAAATCAAAGTAGCAATACATGAAGGAATACGATCAAAGACTTGGATGCTAGCAAAACTAACACAGTAGTTTTCTAGATTAGACAAGTATTTAAAATAGAGCCATATTCAGTATTAAGACTAAGCGAGCCCCGTAATCCATCTACTACCGCTTTACAGTCAAGCTCAATGGTGGCGCGGGAGTGCCTAAGTCTCGCAACCAAGTAATAGCTTCCAACAAACCAATCGCTTGACCTCCCGTGGGAGAGGCGCGATGAAACCATAGTGTCTTCGCTTTCACAAAATCCCCCAGCATCTCTAAGACATAGGCCAATAGCGTACCTGTCATCATCATAAATGCCCGAGTCAACATTGCATTTGAGGGAACCTGCCACAGGGCAAGTCCAAGGCGTGGGAAGGTATGACTGTTGCGCACCACCTGACGTGTGAACTAATTTGGTCTTCTGAGCATGTTGCCAGCTAAGGAAATAGTCAAGAGAGCATTGCAGTGAAATCTGAGCTGGCTTTTCTATTCCATCTCAAACCTTTTCATTACGACGTTTCCATAAGCACCAGATTAACATAGCAAAGCGACACCTGGCATCGCTGGAAAGCGTGGCCAATAGTGAAAGGTGCTAACATTAAAACCCTCTCCATCTATAAACACTGGTTCAATGATATTCCAAAAACCAGCTGCCCTCCATATGTCAACTGCTTTCGGGCACTCAAAGAAAAGATGCCATTCCGACTCCATGATACCATCGCACATGGCACAGGTTGTCGTACACGGGACATGGCGTCGACGAAGGTTCGCGCGGCAAGGAAGAACACCACGCAAGCAGCGCCAAAGAAGAAGGCGCACCTTATGAGGCACCTTAAGATTCCAAACCAAGTTCCAATTTCAAAGAACTCTCTCATCTCAGAAGTGTCAATTAGCTCATTCATAGCAACATAGTACGCCGACTTAACCGAATAGTAACCATCTCGACTTTTGTTCCAAACCAATGAATCCACACCGTCCCTACATCAAATAGAGAAATTAAGAATTTTTGCCCTATCCACCGGATTGAATAAGTGATTAAGGAGAGGAATGTTCCACCCACGGCCGTCAACATCAAAGAGAGCGCTAACCGTGATATCCTCAAAACCCATAGGCGGATGAGAAGTAACCTTAGGCGAACCATCCCCTTTCAACCACTGTTCCTTCCACACGTTGATACTACTGCCATCCCCAATTTTCCATCTAGCTCCAAAATTAACCAACACATGTGAAGTGTGGATGCTACGCCAAACATAACTCGGATTATGACCCAAGCGGGCCTCGAGAAAATTCCTGTTGGAAAGTATTTAGCTTTGAAGACTCTTGAAACTATAGCATCCGGGTTGGTGCATAAACGCCAACCTTGCTTCCCTAGCATTGCTAAATTGAAAACCGTGAAAGTGGGAAAGCCCATACCACCATATTCCTTCCTCATTGTCAACTTGTCCCAACTGAGCCAGTTAATACCATGTCTAGCTCCACGATTGGAACCCCACCAAAATGAATTGATCATATGTTCCATTTCCTCCCCAAGAGTGGTAGGAATAAGGAAAGTACTTATACAATACGCCAGAATTGCCTGCACCACCGACTTAATCAAAACTTCACGACCTGCTTTAGACAAGTGCCTACCAGACCAATTATGTATACTGCCCACAAACGATCCCCGGAGATATCCAAATAGTTGTTTCTTCTGCGACCACCCACCATGGAAGGAAGGCCTAAATATTTACCCGCTCCGTGCACTCGGTCACCAAGGTTAGTTATCACACGATCCTTCATGGGTTGACTAGTATTCCTTTGAAAAAATCTCGACTTACGGAGGTTGGTGATTGCCCAGATGCTTGCTCATAGATTTCCAACACTTCTTTCAAGGATCTGCTTTCTCTGTCAGTAGCCATGCGAAATAAGAAGCAGTCATCTGCAAATAAAAGGTGTGTCAGGATAGGAGCTCTCCGACACACTTTGATGTCATGTATATCCCCTCTAGCCTCACGATTTTTAAGAAGAGAAGTAAGTCCCTCAACACTAATATAAAAAGGTAAGGTGAAAGTGGATCACCTTGCCTGAGTCCTCTCCCTGGAGAGACAGAGCCAGCTTTCTCACCATTCATGAGCACAGAGTAATGAACAGTTTCGACACACATACCCTTCCATCTCACCCACTTCTCCTTGAATCACAGCCTGAACAACACACTTCTCAAGTATCCCACTCTACACGGTCATAAGCTTTGCTAATATCAATTTTGAGTGCCACCTCTCCCATCTTACCGTTAGTTTTGCACTTCATATAGTGAATCGTTTCTATAGCTACCATAATATTATCAAGAATTGAACGATTAGCTACAAATGTCGATTGCTCGAGCGAGACACACTTTATAAAGAACATTCACCATTCGATTAGCAAGAACTTTGGAGACAATTTTGTAAATAACGTTACATAAGACAATGGGGCGCAAGTCTCTCATGGTAGTAGGATTATCAACTTTTGGTATCAATACAATATTAGCGTCGTTCAACATAGGTGGGAACTCACCAGTATCCAGCCAAGCAACTGCAGAATGAAAAAGTTCAGGGCCGCATAAATTCTAAAATCTTTTGAAGAAAGTCGGGTTCAAAGGACCAAAGATTGTAAACAGCACATCCTCAATTTTGTGTGGTCATCTAACTAGTTAGACAACGTGACGTGTTTGAATCAAATTTTACTATAATATGAAAAGCAGAAAAAGAAAAGCATGAGCCTAAAATCCCGTAAAGACATAACTTGTTAGACTACGTGGAAAATAAGTAACTAAGAACTCATTGATTTGTATTTATTAGTAATTAAGTACAATAATAGTAACCCAAAAAAGTACAATAATAAAGCCATTAGCTGAAGCTTCCTTTCCTTTCAAGTTACATCCTTTTGCGTATTCAATCAAATACATGAGTAATTTGGGAAATCATTAATGAAATTAATCTATGATAAGCAATATTAGTGAATTATCTATCTCTCGTGGTCAAAAACCCAAAATGAATTTATTTTGTCAAAAAAAAATAAATTAATTTCTTTATATTTATAATTTACAAGATAGCATAGCCTTTGGTCAAAAAAAGAAAGAAGGATAGCTTAGCCTTAAACACTGAAGTGAAAATGATTTCTTTATCCTATAGTGAAAATGATTATGTTTTGACCAAAGGTTATGCTATCTTGTAAATTATAAATATAAAGAAATTTATTTATTTATTTTGACAAAATAAATGATTATGTTTGGCTAGGGATTATTATAGGTAGTGGAAAGTGTTCAGAAAATTAATAATCTTTCTGAAAATATAAAAGAGATAAGGCAATCGGAAAAGGCTACCACCACCAGTGCTGGAATGCAAGAGAGTGTAATCAACAATGGAAGTGGCACTCGCGAAATCACTCCCGATTCGGCTCGTGTGGATTCTGTTAGCTCACACGTGCCTTTCCTTTCCAAGTACAAGTACAACTAACCCGCCAAAGTCTTTTTTTAATTATAGAAACTGCAACACGCATGCCGCACCGCAAAGAAATACCATAACCGGTAAAACTCACAGGGAAGTCACAAACCGCGAAACCGAAACCAAAATGGGAGAAAAAGAAGCCATTGAAGCTCAATGCAATTTCCGTTCAGAGTTTCTTCAAGTTCTGCGTAGTAGACGACCTCCTCAAGGTATAACAATCAATCAACCTTTACTAAATTTCTCCGTTTCCAATTTCCATAACCGAATCTCCTTTGTTTTATATTTTCAGTTCCGTTAACCGTTGAACTTGCAAAACCAGTGGCGAATCCTTTGCCATCTGGCAATGAGGTTTTAATCTTCAATTCAACATCACACTGTTTTATTTTTTTAGTTCTCGATTTGCTTGTTGTAAGTCGTCTCACAAATTTGTAGAAGGAGATTTTGGAGTCTTGTCCAAAGGAAACCATTGAGAACTTCAACGATTTGCTTAAGGAAGAGAACTTGTACTTGACTATAGAGGTGATTAATTAATTGATTTTGATTTATTTGAGTTTTTAGTTGAATTTTGGATCGGTAATTTTGTTGTTAAATGTGATTTTGAGATCAAGAGAAAAATTAGTTGAAACGATCGTTGATTTTGGATAGTAGGAAGGAGATCAAGGACGGTTACCTGTGTTAATTTTGAGTTTGAAGGAATGTGAAAAGAGAAAAAGGCCTGCAGTTGTTTTCCTTCACAGTACAGGCAAATATAAAGAGTACTTGCGCCCATTGCTTGAGGTTAACTAATGCTGCATTAACTCTGTTTCACTCATTGTTCATTGGACTCGTTTGTGTTGTTTGTAGCATTGATTATAATCGTGGATTTTATTTTTCTGGTTTTGGTTTCTATTTTTGTTCTTCGTGTTTCAGGCTTATGCTTCGCGAGGATATATTGCAATTGCGATTGATTCTCGTTACCACGGCGAACGTGCGACTAGCCCAACAACCTATCGCGATGTATGTCTTTGCTTTGCTTTACTTCCGTTTAGTCCTGATCATTGAATTGCATGCTATTTGGGGGGAAATTTTAGCTTATAATTATAACTTCAATTTATCTGTTCCGAACAACAAGCTTTTGGAATTGATTTAATTTTGAAATCTTTTTGGCTTAAATTTATGTAACTCTAATTTGGTCAGGTTTTAGTGGAAATTATTTGAAGTAGCATAGTAGTAGTATAAGAGAAACGCCAGAAACACTCTCTCAACTTAATCTTTTGCACTCGCTCTCTCCAATACTCACTCTATTATTTGTTAAAATTTATGTAGCCCCACTAAATTAATGAGTCCTAACTCCAAAGTGGTGAGACCCACATGAAATTTAACTAATCATAGAGTGGGTGTTGGAGACAATGCGCAAAAGAGAATGTTACTCGCTTAATTTCAAAACTGATCATGTTTTTCTTTTTTTGACCTTTGTCCTGGTCAAAACACTGGGCAAAATTCAAAAAACAGGCACTTATTTCTGCATGGAAAACCGGTGAGACAATGCCATTCATATTTGACACGGTAACTTCCTTCCTTGTGTATCATTCTCCTCCAAATGATTTAAGCTTAAGTGTGGCTAATGGCATTTGTGCCGTTTAAAATCATGATTACTTTGTTTCAAAAACGGTATACCATTCCATGATCTGCAGGTATGGGACTTGATTAAATTGGCAGATTATCTAACACACAGAGAGGATATAGATCCTTCTAGGATAGGAATCACTGGAATATCACTTGGAGGTTGGTTGAGAGAAGTTGAGAAGAATATGTCAAATGTCAGGCTTGATGTGACTCATCACTTGTATATTCCTTGATTCAGGAATGCATGCATGGTTTGCTGCAGCTGCTGATACTCGCTATGCTGTGGTTGCTCCTCTGATTGGTGTTCAGGTGACATTATTGTACAATTGAATGACGTTATATTTAACAAGATGTGCTTCTGAAACAACAATTTGAACCCTTTTCGCATCAATACTTGCAGGGATTTCGATGGGCCATAGACAACGATAAGTGGCAGGCTCGAGTTGACAGTATTAAGCCTGTTTTTGAAGGTATGATAATGTCAAAACAAACGAGTTTGTTTCTGGAACTGCTTTTATGTTTCACCCGTTTTTTGGTTTGCTTTAGTTACTGCTCCTGCTACTTCATTTAGTTTAGATTCATATACATTTGAAAAATTGATGAACTGTTTACATAATAAACCCAGTAATCTTGTACATGCTACTTTTTATATGCAGTATATGGTGTGTGATTTCATATGTTAAGTCAAACAATTTCTTAAGACATTAATGTGCTCTATAATAATTTGTCATTTAAGTTACATGGTGAAGTTGGAACTTTGTTTGAGCAAGACCTAGAATGGCTGTATAAATATTCCGAATGGTCCCTGGTAATTTCATCCTGATGCTCTTAGGTTTATGGATGCAGTGGCCCGTGATGATTTGGGCAAAAGTGCTATTGACAAAGAAGTGGTGGAGAAGGTCAGCTAAGTTTTTATAATTCCATTTCCAACCATAGTTCTCTCTCCAAATGTATTTCTATATGTTCTGATGTGATTATTGCTTTAAAAAAAACATGATTGACAATGTTGGGTGCCTTGGTATCCTATAAATACTAGTTATTCACCCACTGTGCCTTGGTACATATCCCATAAATGCTAGGTATTCACCCACCGGACACAGGGTCCATATAGGACATAAGGACCTTAAGATTTTATTTGCTGAATCAGGTGTGGGACAGGATTGCTCCTGGTTTAGCTTCCCAGTTTGATTCCCCCTACTCTATCCCATCTATTGCACCACGTCCTCTGCTTATTCTTAATGGTAAGATCCTCATATCTATTGTTTATTAGACATTTTCAAATTGTAGTTGGCAACCATAATCACATACAAATTCATATATTGAGATTTCAGCTTAAAGACACTGTACAACATTTGCACTTATTTGGGGTGTATCAATTAGATTGTAGACCTCATCTGTATTAGTCATTTAAGTTACTCCGTCCCCATAACATTTGGGGGTTTTTGAACTTAACTTGGAATTGCTTGGTTGTTCGGAACCCCAGGAGCGGAAGATCCTAGATGTCCCCTTGCTGGCTTGGCAATTCCTATATCAAAAGCACGCCAAGCATATAGAGAGTTAGACGGCTCGGATAATTTCAAGGTATAAACTTATTGTTTGGTCATGTTGGTGAGCAATCTTCAAATTAACAAATATGGTCTTCCCTTATCAGTTTATTAAGATGCCTAGATTTAACTGCAACCTGCAATTTCCATTTCTAGTGTTGCACCGTTTCATTAAAAAAAACACTCGTAATAAAAATCCCTTGAATTGAAGTTTGACGATTGATTACTTTGACATGCAGTTTATTGCAGAACCTGGAATTGGGCACCAAATAACAAAATTCCAGGTGAAAGAGTCATCTGATTGGTTTGACAGGTTTCTGAAACCTCAGTCTCGCGTGTAATTGTAAAATTATAAAACAACTTCCCTCTATTTCATTCGACATGCCTTTGTGTTATTGTATGTGTGTTGCCTTATAATTATCTGGTAAATGTATCCTCCAGTCCACGATACCATAATAAGATGCAGAATTTTATGTAACTCAGACTTTAGCCAACAAGACATGATTCTTCTCTGCTTTGAATAAGTAAAAACTGTTAAATTTGTTCGTTGTCCACTAAGAAATGTAATTTTATGAATTAACCTCACAATAGCTTCAGTCGGGGATTTGGACACCAATAATAATAATAATAATAATAATAATAATAATAATAATAATATTATTATTATTATTATTATTATTACTAGTATTATTATTTTACTCTGGATTTCTCTCTCTGGAACTAGTAGAGAGGATCTAAAAACCCATTTATGTTGCGAGCAATAGGAAAGGGTGATTTGACACACGCATGATTAGAGACTTTCTCCATTACTTTGGGATCCATTACTATATTTTGTGTATAAATGTATAAAAACATCTAATCTAATAAGAAATTATATGCATTTATATACCAAAAACTATACTAAGAATCCCATTTCTTTTGGAAATCAGAGAAGATCTTAACTCTAGGTGAATGCAGCGTTGGGCGGCATGGATAAGAGGCACAATTGTGGGATGCTTATGCGCTTGTCTTAACATAGTCTGTTGCATAGTACACAAAAAATGCAAATTGTTATAGTCAGTCAAAATAGAGGGTCCAAGGTGGGATCACTTTGGTATTGATCCATGGACGGTGGTTTATCCCATCCTCTTTCCCAGTTGGAGAAAATTTCAAATAGACAACGCATACACTATGACCTCCAAGAAGCTTTTCTTTCTTCCTCGGAGGAGAACAAGACAATTTGATATGTGAATCCCATCCCATCAATAATCCAATGGCCGATCCTCTCAGAAGAAGAAAAATACTTCCTCCAAAAGGAGCCAAGAATTAGACCGTGAATTATCAGTAATTATCACCATTATGTTGAGCGTATCAAATGCACAGAAAGCTAAATATCAACCTCGAAATGTGTCTTCCATAAAAATGGAAGAAATCAACGATTATTCAAGCATGTTTGCTCATTGAGCTCAATTCTGGCATACGTGAAGTCACATCTACACTTTGTACAAGTCACAACTTTAATACACATCAGCAAACAATGAAAATCATGTCTTAAAATGATACATTTTCAACAAATTATGATTAGAACAATGAACTGATGTATCTATTGCTAACTTGTTACCTAGACAAATATATGACATATCGATTCAGCCTTTCTTTGGCATTGCTGCAAGTCTAGTGTACATTCTTGCCATGGACTGATACCCTCTAACATCACCTGAACGCAGAAGATTACCTGTAACAACAAAAGAAAATAAATGGGAAATGTCTCCTTTCCTGTTATGCAACTTTCAAGTTTTTCAGCTCACCATTCTTAGTCTCAGTAAAAAGAAAATAATAACACAGTTTGCGTATAATACTGAAATGCTACTGTAGGCAGTTCTATAATTAATAACACAGTTTGCGTATAGTTTCTCTTCATTCCATGAGAATAGAGACAAATAAGGAAAAGAATATGAATTATGTAAAGTTTGTCAACCTGAATCACAATTCAGTGGGCTGTCAGGTTCTGGATGAGCCATCAAAGCAATTATAGCCCTACAGACCGACTGCAGCGTCCATGCAGGACTCCAAGCATTTTTCAAGATATCTAGGCAAATCTCCCCTGTCTGGAAAATTACTAGATGTTCAGATTTTAGCCATGAAAAAAAGGTCAAGAATAACAAATCCAATAAAACGCAGTTATCCATCGAGCTTATAGAGAACAAAAGGAAGCAAAATTAATCAAACAGGCATTCAAATTCAAATCAATATTCTTTTCAGCCTCCAATGAGTTCTTATGAAAACCAAGGGGAATAGTGGAAATTAGTCTCTAATTTATCAGCCTCCAATAAATTGTTAACAAGATTGGCCTTCCCACCATAGAGAAGGTAATCAAGACAGCTGAGACCAAGCACAAACACACATAATATCATACATGAGCACTGAAGTAGGTGAGT
Source organism: Oxytropis ochrocephala (assembly GCA_020916435.1). Lineage (NCBI taxonomy): Eukaryota > Viridiplantae > Streptophyta > Magnoliopsida > Fabales > Fabaceae > Oxytropis > Oxytropis ochrocephala. The sequence continues at coordinate 5,350,216 of CM037089.1, forward strand.
CTGAGTCTGAGTCTATGTTAGATGTTCCGGAACATTTTCATTCAAACAAAGGGTGTTGTTCACTACACTAGATTGGAATGATCCGACGAATTAAATAATCCAAAGTTCCAAACAAAACTTATTAAATTGGTCCATATTAATTTGGACAATTGGTCACATCACTTCAAATCTGAACCCAACCAATTACTATTGGTGTCAAATTTATCAACAACCCGAAACCCGAACCCCTAGTCAGATAAACTTTTTTTTCGCTGTTTTTAAAACACCCAAATTTATGCGGGCTTAGACTTTAGTACTAAGAATTCTCATCCATTTTTTCTTCTTATTCATTTGCTCCAACTTTAGTATCCTATTTTACGTAAAGAGATGAAAACAGTATAAATGTGGAAAAAACTAAAAATCAACTAAACATAATACCAACATTTGGAATTAAATTAGTTATCCTCGAGTCCTTGAAAAAGAAAGGAATATATTCAACCAATGGTAATATAAAGTTCAAAACTAAAAAGATATATGAAGATAAAAAAGTAAAATATATAACAAGTAACAACTTTTTCTTGTTTTAACGTAATAGCATGAACCAAATCAAACCAAACTGATCCTAATTCAATCAATTGATTAAGATTGATTGAATTTTTTTTATAACAAAAAAACAAATCAAACCAATCCAATCATATGCGATCTGTTTGGATTTTCCTTCACCCCGAAATTGAACCAAACCAACATGTGAATACTCCTAATTTAGCCACTGATAATTCACACAATAGTATAGGCACGACAAGGCTATTTGATCTCATTTTTCACCAAGTAAACAACTATTAGACCTTTTTTAAACTATGCAACACTTGGCTTAGCTAGAAAGTTTGAGAAAGCATTCATCAGTAAAACAAATTAGGGTAATCTAATTCTCTTTAGAAATTATACAGTCATATTTTATAGGTGAAAAAAAGAATCTGCATATGACAAACTTGCATCACTTACAGAGGGACGCATCGTACCTTAAAATGCACATTTGGGTGAAATATTTTAGTCAAAAACCGGACTTGAGGCGGTTGAAGAGGATATTGCTCAGGAACAGAAAATGCAAGCTGGAAGACACCTCCTTCAAAAGGAGTCTCTGAGGGTCCCTAATTGTAAACCAAAAGAGCAAAAACCACTAGCCACTGTCATCACAGACTGGTGTAATATCTTCTATAGTCTTCCTCAAGAGTTTTAGCAAAAATACCTTGATAAGAGCTGTCCATTTAAAAATGTTCGAATCATCACAGACAAGTTGAATATCAGGATCAGCTGTTTTCTCTCGTTGCACCTCTTTGTACTCCTTGAACAGCCTTGCCCTTGATGCCTGCATGAAAAAACACAATGCAAATTCAAGACTTCATTGAAGAATATGAAAGGATTCAATTTATATACACTGTCAGTGTATATATGTTTTACACCATTCACCAATTACAAGTTGACGTGTCATTTAAAATAAATGAGTCAACTTATAAGTTATAACCACCTTATATGTCATCCATACGATGAATTATTATTGGTTGTGAGTGTAAAAAAATTTAAGCCGACATTGCATAGCAATTAAACTCTATGGAAAACACTACAATTGCATCAGATGGTAATAGAATCAGATACAGAGCCACACATATGCAAAAGAAAATTATTGCATCACACCACCATATTGATTCTTGCAAGTTAATTCAAAACACCTAGTTCTTCAGATAATCCATTACACCAACAAACAATCATTAACCAATTCAAAACACAAATAGGTTGCTCACAACAATTGCATCTATCTATTAGCTAGCAAAGAAAAAAGAACAACAGCGATGAGTGGTAACGGACGAACCTGCATGTTTGATATGCGCAAGTTGGAAGATAATCTTCGGAATGAATTTAACTACAAGATTGAGAAAAATATTTCATTACGCGTGTTAATGAACGAAATTGAGAAAGCATAAACAAGTTTGAAGGAATAAAACATTTTACCGTGTCAAGAAACTGTTGATTGATATGTTCAGATTTCGCGATTTGCAGAAAGGAAAGAAGAGATGAAATGGAATATCGGTTAGGGTCAATTATGGATCGGAAATGAAGAAATAAAAGAGTAATTTAGAACCCTAAAATTGTGGACCCACGGAGAAGACGATGGGCATCATCCTCCCACTCACACAGCTGGCACCCGCGTTTTTTCTTTTTAATAAACGTTATTTATGTTTTTTCTTTTTAATAAACGTTATTTGTGTTTTTTACTTTTTTATTTTTTTGGACAAAATGTTTTTTATATTTTTTTGTCAACATTTTCTTTTTCGTTTTTGACGATATTCTTTTTCTTGGACTAAATTAAACTGTACTTTTGATCCACCGATTTTCAAAAATTCGTATATTGAATTTCCCTATTTTAAAAATCAGACATTAGGTCCCACTATTTTAAATAATCAACATTGATGTGACAATTATTAATTGATATGAGATCTGATTAGGCATAACATGTGGTTATCACGTCAATTAATGAAATAACATTAGATGTCATATCACTTATTACAATATTAAAAAAATTAAAATTAAAAAAATTAGAAAAACCAAGAATCAAACAAATTTGGAACCCTAAGTCCAAATTCTCTTCTTCTTCCTCACACTATCTTTTTTATTCACTCCAAGAGACTATTATCATTTTTTTTTGAGATTGAGACTATTATCATTTTGTTAGCAAGTTAAAATAAACAATAACTATAAAAAAAAAATAGAAAACGTTTTCACAAAGTAAACTGACATATTCAGCAAACTAGCCTCAATACCCGTCCTCTTGACGGGTTAATACATAAATAATATTAACAGGTGTAACAAATGGGTTCGTTAATATCGCACGGGGTTCGTTAAATTTAAATGGATATTTGATACCTCAAATAGATTAGTCTCCACAATCACCTAGAGGATACGTTGATTTAAAAAAAAATATAAAAAAAAAGACAAAACTTTAAAATATAAAAGATAAAAACTGGACAAAAAAGGACAAAAAAACTGAAGAAAAAAAAAAGAGAAAAAGACAAAACAAAAAAAAAACGGCATTGGTGGGAGCAGCGCCAATTTAATAAACTTCATACAATTGATTATTGAAGAATAAACATCACATATTAAAATATTTTAAATTTTTTGGGACTGCAATGTACTCCTTAAAATAAAAAAAAGAGGGCCCCTTAACCATTTGGTCATGGGTTCAATCACTGACTGATACGTATGAAAAAACATTTGTTGACAGAGTTCAACCCCTTAAATGGATCTCTGATACCTCAAATATATTAGTCTCCACAATCACCTGGAGGATACATTGATTTACACAAAAATATATCAAAAAGAAAAAGATTAAACATTAAAATATAAAAGATAAAAAAGGGAAAAAAAAAGTGACCAAAAACAGAAAAACAAAAAAAAAAGACAAAACAAAAAAAAAAGGAAAGAAGAAAACAAAAAAAAAAATTGCGAGCATTGGCGGGAGTACCGCCAAGCCGCATTAGATTTTAAGATAAATAATATTAACAGGTGTAACAAATGGGTTCGTTAATATCGCACAGGGTTCGTTAAATTTCATCGTATAATCGAGTAATTAATTTTTTTCGAAAGAATAATATCGCATCGTACTTGAAAGAAAATTTTGTACTGGTCAACATTGAGTTTGTCAACTGTGATATAAAATCTAATAAGTAGTTTATGCCATTAGGCAAATGATGTTACTTTGTAAAATATAAAATCTAATAACTGTGAATAAAAAATTAAACTATAAATATTAATTAAATAATATTATAAAATAAGAGATAAAAGAACAAGAAGAAGATGGAAGAAGATGAGAGATTTTCTATTCACTTCAAGTGTGTCCATATACATAGGAGACAACCCTATTTATATATAGGGTGAGAATAGGGAAAGTGATTAGTCAATAATCAAAATCCACTAATGAGTTGATAGAGGGAGACTAATGGACATCCACTATAATAATATTCATAACACTCCCCCTTGGATGTCCATCGAGGATATGCCTCATTAAAAACCTTACTAGAAAAAACCCAATGGGATAAAAATCTAGTGAAGGAAAAGAGTACAATATCCTTTCAGGAACTGCCTCGTTAAAAACCTTTCAGAAAAACTCGGTGGGACAAAACCATGGCAAAGGAAAAAAGAGTGCAGTCTTTCTCCCCCTGTTTAAAGCTTCACTTAAGAATATGAATTCCAACATTTGGAGTCTCTCCCTGAGTGCATATGAAACAATCTACTCTATTGTCACTTGTGATTGTATCCTCTTTTAATGGAATTTGTGATCAGTATTATCTTCAAAACATCTTCCTTGAATTGTTGGCATTTGGACATGAAATGGAGAAGCAAGAACCATAGATTGTTTTATAGATCATAAAGATATTTCAGTGTCACCACATGTAGATAATAGCTTACTTGTAATCTGACTTGATCTGGATCAGAAAAATACTATATATCTGCATGGTTAATTTGTGTAACATACATAAAAATGATTTATTCATTACAATAGCCAAAAATATCCAACTTACCCTTTTTTGATGCATTTTGGTTTGTGATATGCATGCATGCTTTTATAGTCTTCAGGACTAAGATATTTGTTATTGCTTGCCACACAACTCATGTATTCAATATAAAAAATATATATAATGAGTCAATTAAGAAGTAGTTCTTTCTAACTTGTTAAACAAAAATTTAACTAGCTAATTGTTCGGTCTCCCGATCAAGACGAGACTTTGTTTTTCAAAAGATTTTATTTGTAGATATTTCTTTATATCTTGAATCCTTTTGGGATTTTCCATGTAAGGACCAATCACAAGTTCAACCTTAAAAACCCATTTTATATAATTTAAGGTCGTTCATATAGAACTCTTTCTTTGAGTAATCTATAAATTTGGAAAACTCTTCAGGAGTTCCAATAAGAGCAAACTATAGCAAATTCATATATTGATCTTTTCATAGAACTCTATGGACCATTGGTGTCATTTTTATATCCCTCGTTTACAATATAAATTGAGACGATTATACCACATGTGTTCAAATTATATCATCTCATGGAGTCTTGATTCAATTTGAGTAATAATCTCGAGAATCCATAAAGTGTGTGCTTTGGAATATTAAATCCTTCGGGATCTTTAAATAATTATGACTATCAACAAATAAGTTGTAGCAATATTCAACTTGTGAAAATTGAGTTCTTCATGTGCTACAAGGCTAATTAAGTACTAAAAAGTACTCGCATCCACCATTGAGCAACATGTCGAGCTTTGTACCTCACAATTTCACCATTCTCATTCTGCTTCAATTTCATCTTTCAATTTTGGCCAATTCACATTGTCTACAATCTTTAGTAGACTTTGATTAATGATCCTCACTAATATTTATCACATTTAGCGCTATATTTAGTAAAATCATTGTCAACGTTGACTTCGTTTCGGTTCCATTATATTTCATTCTTGACATAATTCATTGAGATCTCTTTAATTTCATAACTTTTCAGGTACCTAATCAGTTCTTACAGGCTCAGTAATGTCATTTATGTCTGAATACTCTTTTTAGAGTTTCTATATCCTCTCTTGGACCATCTTTTGTTTTAGCTCCTTTTCTTGTTCGAGGATTTTTACCTTTGGAACCGATTGTTCTACCACGCTTCATGCGCGAATAGAGACTCATTTGCAATATACGATTGTCCAACGAGGACATCCATTTTATTGGAGCATTAGCGGTGATATATATGATTTGGTCACACCTTTGGATCGATGAATGCATTTGGTAGATGATTTCTAAGCTTTTCAAATGAATTATCTTTTGAACTTCTAGTTCACATTGTTTGGTTTGAGGATCAAGATGAGATAATGATAATTCATTCATCCGATCTATTTTGTCCATTTGCTTATTCTCTCCCCCTAATGTTGGGAAATGTAATTATTCAAACTATAATCATCACACTGGACTATAAACAAGTCTCCAATGGCTGACTCAAGATAATATATTATACATGGAGATTTATATCCAATATGTTTTCAAAATTCTTTGAGGACCCATCATAGTGCATTGCACATTCAAAAATTCTAAGATGGGAAATATTAGGTTCGTGACCAAAAACCAAATGTAAAGGGGAAGAGTGTGATAACTTGTTGGCTTGATGCGAATCAATATTATAGCATGTAAAATTTCATGTTCCCAAGTAGAAATTAGAATTCTTATCTCATAAGTATTGGTCATGTAGTTAACTTTAGACGTCTAAAGAATGGTTCTTCAAGACCATTTTATGAGCGAACGTATACTAAGTGATGTCCAATATCATACAACACTTATGAGATGCTTTTAGGGTAATTCACATAATGACCTATTACTCAAATTAGTTGAGCAAACAATCACACAAACTTCCAGTTGTGAGTTGACGATATATATGGCCATATATTTGATGCATCAATTAAGATCACAAATATCTCGATGGTCCACATGATTAGTGTACTTTCGTTTACAAATATCACCTTATATAATTTCTAGAATTACGAGAGACTTGTTCGCTCAAATTACCAATTTCTTTTGGGAACTGGTGAACACAAAAGTTAGTAGATTGAAGAAACTCACGGCTCTTCAATACAAGTTCACATTAAAAAAATTAACCATTTTTTCGCATCATTATATACTCGGGATGGTCCAATCGATCTTGCCAACAACTAAATTATTATGACATGTAAACTTACGGTTTACAATAACATGTGCTTCAATTGCACATATATAAGTGCAAGATAAATCGGAGGAAAAAATAGACAATTTTTTCCACTACACTTATTTTGTCAAAGTATGCCTCGTTATATAAACATATTCAATATCTCCTTCATCTCTCGTTTCAATATGATATCCATTTATATGAATATCTTTGAAAATTAAAAAGCTTCTGTTAGACTTGGGGGAATCCAATGGATTCTCAATGTGTAAATGATACATAGAAACCCTTATTTGTGCAATCCTTCGAGAGATGCTTGAATAATGGATTTATTGTACTTCATAAACTGTATCACAAATTTTCATCAACAATCATATTTACTTTGTTCTTCAGGAACTATATCTCAAATCTAAGCGATGACAAAAAATCATGCTTTGAGCAATCTTCAATGGATGCTTGAACATTATTTCGAGTTCTTTAAGAACTATATAACAAACTTTCACACTTTGAGCAATCTTGTAGGATGGTTGAATATTTTTTCGAGTTCTTTAAGAACTATATAAGAAACTTTCACACTTTGAGCAATCTTGAAGGATGCTTGAATATTGAATTCTTCAGGAATTCATCAGGAATAGTCAAACATGATAATCGTCTTTATACAATCCAACAGGGATGCTTGAATGTTGAATTGTTCGGGATTTCATCAAGAATAGAAAACATGATAGAGCTATAAGGAAACACGATAGCCAAATAAAATTCTTAATAAAATTTCTATGCAAGAAATATTAATAAAATATTAACATGATAAAATAAAAGCTATAAGGAAGAATATCATAACATGTAATAAGTTAGATTAACTATAAGATAGTGGAAGAAAATATATCCATATTACCGTCATCTTCATAAGATAAATTTTGTCTCAATATGTCTTTTTATTTTTATTTTAAGTGATTGTTGATAGAGATCAACAAGATGTTTTAGCGTACGACAAGTACGACCTTTGCCCCCACAACGATAGCAAATATTGCTACTCTGTCCACCTTTTTTTCATTCTTTCCAATATTTTTTTTCCACTTCAGGTGGGAAAAAAAATGTTCTTGTACCAAAATTATAATGTGAGTCATTCACTTCTGGGAATGAACTTCAATTCATTGAGTGGTTTGTGAGTATTCTTTATAATCACCATATCACATAATCTTGATTCATAATATTTTTCTGAAAATATTTTCTCATTTTGCTAATTCAAGAGAATATTTGAGACATAAATTATATGTCATTTCTCTTGATTTTCTTTGTTTCAAAACATACTAAGGTCAAATAAATCTTATAGATTACAATAATCGTGTAAAAGTCGAGTTCTTCGGGAACTCGATCACAAATATTTCATATATGATGATCAAAGAAAAATATATTTTCTAATCAATTGTTCTTCAAGAACTATACGACAAATTTTAAACATTGACGAAAAAGAATCATGCTTAGAGCAATCCTGCGGGGATGCTTTAATATTAAGTTGTTCTTTCTTTGAGTTCTTCAAGAACTATCACAAATATTCATAGACAATGATAAAGAAAACAATTCTTTATGCAATCCTAGAAGGATACTAGATTACCAAAACATTACTTCTTCAATAATTATCAAGAAAAAAAACTATACTATGAGCAATCCTTCGAGGATGTTTGTATTTTAAATTTCAAAGTTATTTCGGGAACTATATCATAAACAATATGATATATAGAAACAATTATTTGTGTAATCCTTGGGGATGTTTGGATAATAGATTTATTGTTCTTCAGGAACTATAATATCACAAATTTCATCAACAATGGTAAATAAATACAAAATGAGATAAACCAAAAATATGATCACAATTAAAAAAAATGAGAAGAAGAAGAAGAAAAACAATTTTTGCAATAGATTCTCAAAGATGGTTGAATATTAACTCATTAGAAAATTAAAAACTTTTGGTTTTCATAGACTTCTTAATAGGAAACTAACCGACAAATCTAAGACAAAACTACATTGGTATGGATCCAATATTTACTTCAATTATACGTGATCTGATGAACATTGTTAACATTGTTATGTGATCTGATAACTCAATCTCATATACATGAATCTAACTTTTCATATTCAATCTCATAACTCAAACAATTGCTAGAATTATGTGATCTGATAACGTGTGTCATCCCGTGAACAACTTGACACAGAAAATAGTACACCATTCATTTGATCATGGAACAAATACAAATTTCACAAACACAGAAAGTTAGAAAAGATAGTTACTATGATATAGTGCAAATTCACAAACTTTATAAAATTAAATACAATATGTATAGGCCAGTGAAATAACATCAAATAGATAAGAACATACTCACATAGCAATCGGTCAAACACCAAAAGTATGTAAGGAAATCCTCAACTACCTCAACCAATTGCGAGTTCCACAACTCTGTAATGGTACTACTGCTTAGATACCTCAGGTTGTTACCCGCTCGAGATGATTATCCCATCCATCATATGGTAGAACCTCGTGCTGATAACGTATTATAAAATAAGAGATAAAAGAACAAGAAGAAGATGGAAGAAGATGAGAGATTTTCTATTCACTTCAAGTGTGTCCATATACATAGGAGACAACCCTATTTATATATAGGGTGAGAATAGGGAAAGTGATTAGTCAATAATCAAAATCCACTAATGAGTTGATAGAGGGAGACTAATGGACATCCACTATAATAATATTCATAACAAATAACAAATATTATAAATTTGAAAGAAACTTTAATAAAGACATTTAAATTGAACATCCTTTGTAAATAAAATAAGAAGAAAAAGTCTAAAGAACTTTAATAATTATCAACATTCATTAAATACAAATACAAAAAATGAACCCATAATAAGAAAGAAAAATTGAACATCGTCCGTATATTTTTTTTTCTCTCATTGTAAGGGTTGGGCACTCTTTGTCCTCCTTTCAATGAAATTGTTTATTGAAAAAAAAAATGACAATACAATGAAAAAATGAAGCACTTGGGTATCGTGCATGGTTCAAGGAAAACTCATGATAAAATAGGAGCAGTTATACAAAGTTGAAAATGAATATGGAGATTTTATTGTAAATGTGACTGTATGTCTCGTTGAAAGAAGATGATGAAGGTTCTATTGTAAATGTATTTGAAATTTACACTGAGCCAATGCAAAGAACACTGCATGTACTCAAATATTAAAGAAAGATAAAAATATAAAAACCAATTAAAGAAAAGATTTAATACCCATTGGTGCAAAATGACCAAAATGATTTTTTTTTACCAAATCGATTATTGAAGAACAAAATTTACATATTTAAGTATCTAAAAATTTTTGAGACAGTAAATCACTCCTTAAAATATAAGAGAAGAAAAAAACTGAAAAAACAAAAAAAAAACAAAACAAATGGAAAAAAAGAAGAGAAAAATAACAAAAAAAAAACTAAAACAAAAAAAAAATTGGCAGATCACAAAAAAAAAGGAAACCAAAAAAAAACTGGCTCAGTTTTTTTTTTTAACTATACAAAGTTTGTCCACTGCGGGAATTAAATTCAGGAGCACTAAGTCGACCCCGTTTTCCAGAGTACCTTATGGCAATGGAACAATGGTGTTGATTTGTAAAATATATAGTCAAATAACCGTAAATAAAAATTAAATTATAACTATAAATTTAATAAACTTCACCCAATTGATTATTGAAGAATAAACATCACATATTAAAATATCTTAAATTTTTTGTGACTGCAATGTACTCCTTAAAATATAAAAAAGAGGGTCCCTTAACCATTTAGTCATTGGTTCGATCACTAACTGATACGTATGAAAAACATTTGTTGAGAGAGTTCAACCCCTTAAATGGATATCTGATACCTCAAATAGATTAGTCTCCACAATCACCTAGAGGATAAGTTGATTTACAAAAAAAAAGACAAAACTTTAAAATATAAAAGATAAAAAATGGACAAAAAAGGACAAAAAATTGAAAAAAAAAAAGAAGAGAAAAAGACAAAACAAAAAAAAAAAAAAGCAGATTGGCGGGAGCAAATACCAATTTAATAAACTTCATCCAATTGATTATTGAAGAATAAACATCACATATTAAAATATCTTAAATTTTTTGGGACTGCAATAAACTCCTTTAAATATAAAAAAGAGGGCCCCTTAACCATTTGGCGTGGGTTCAATCACCGATCGACACGTATTTGAAAAAACATTTGTTGACAATTCAAACCCTTAAATGGATCTCTCGATACGTCAAATACATTAGTCTCACAATCACGCCTGGATGATATTCTTGATTTACACAAAAATATATCAAAGAAAAAAAAGACTAAACATTAAAATATAAGAGATAAAAAAGGGAAAAAAAAGTGACAAAAAAAAGGCAAAACAACAACAAAAAAAAAAGAAGAAAACAAACAAAAAAAAAAAAACTTGCGAGCATTGGCGGGAGTTACCGCCAAGCCGCATACAATATTAAGATAAGAGTACAAGTAAATTTTACTCATGAGTCGTCATGGATCCAGTGTAGTTTTATTTTTTCAGAATACGAGACATATTACAATACTCATTGCCATGTCCCTTAGCTAATACAAGTTCTAAACTCAATTGGTAAGCTAGGAGACAATGAAATAATTTGAAGGAATTATGAAAATTGACATTTCTCACTTTTCTTAACTAATTAACCATTAATATTTACCTATAAGAAAAAGGTAAATTGTGCTATTTTTCTCAGATTTTAGTTCGCTTGAAGGACTGGGTCTTCTAAAGTAACCAACTTAAGGAGTAAATTCAATTATTAGTAAAAGAAAAAGAATATCAACAGTATTTACTCTACTCACTTTGGAGAAATCAAATCCCAGATTTTAAGGGAATCCTAAAGGGACTTCTTCTACCCATAAAAAACTCCCAGAGAGAGATGCCACTAAAACTTCAGTCCAACTCCTACGAATTTACTATGCTTCCTATTAATTTTCAGTGTCTTCTCTCAAGAAGAAATGTACATGAATATATTCTATTGCCATTTGCCAGACAAGCAATACAAAATGGGACAATAACAAACAAAAAAATATACATATATATATATATATATGATATATATGAAAGTAAACGAAAAGGGAAAAGAAAAAAGATAATGAGTTAGCAAACATGTGAAAAATGCAAAACCCAATCATAGTTATACGGGCTATCAGCTCGGGCCTGGAGTAGATTTTGGTTTCACTTTTGCCATGTCAACAAGGTCCCCAAATAACTTATCCTCTGGCTTCGAAGGCTTCCCAGACGGCGCATAAGATGTAGCAGAAACCTGGTAAGAATTTCTTAGAGCATTATCATCTCTCACAGACAAACCATGCATTTGCTGGTCGACGTATTGAAGCCCTTGTTGCTGACCATAGCCATATCCCATGAATTGGTTACCATACATCTGTTGAGGATACCTGGAAGCCACAGGACCATTTTGCATTTGATTTGAAACCATACCCATATAGGGACCTGCAACACCCTGAATATACTGAGGGTGCAAGCCCAATTGGTTGCTCTGAACATGGTTATTGATTGCTGACATATGGTTTGGCTGCATATACATTCCAGCAGCCTGGTCATACCCCGTTGCTTGAGGTCCCTGAGGAAGTGCACCAGTTTGTACATGTGTCATTACCACTTGAGTGACTTGCAGTGGTTGGGGGTATTGGCTGCCTGCTACCGGACTACCGTTATCTGTAGGTTGAGCTTCCCACGGAGGCGGTGGCAATGACCCACCAACTTGTGTACCTGTATAAATTGAAGACTTAATTTTCCATGAATAGACTAAAAAATGGTGATCAAAAATCAGAATTCTTACAAAAAACTGCTAAAAAGAAGAGAACATAATAGTTAAAGTATTTGAGCTAAGCAGGAATTAAATTTAACAAAGAAGCATTATTAAGTACCATAAACTGGTGAAGGTAGCTGTTGCTGCTGCGCAACTTGACCATTCCAGGCAGGACCTGTGCTTTGTGTATATTGTGATTGCTCATATTGAGGTGACCCCACATCTGGCATACTTCCGTTGGGGTAAAATACACCTTGAGAGATGAAAGTTTGCGGTTGTTGAACTTGAAACTGTGGAGCTAATGGATTGTTTTGGCCAGTAGCATTAGTTGGCTGGATATTAATAGAAGTTGGCGCATTGCTTCCATTAGAAAACATATCAAAAAGAACAAGGGCGTTCTGTTGAGACATAGGACTGGCAGGCTGTTGTTCTCCAACAGGAACAAGAGCAAGTGAATTATCTGCTTTTGGTGAGCTATACTCTTCACCACTGAGCAGATCCAATTTGGGATCAACCTTCGCGGGAGTAGCTGAGCCATTTGATGTAGGGGGTGCAGGAAGCAGCAACTGATTCAATGTTTGAGACCCTGCTTCAGCACTAGAAGAGGATCTGCAAAAACAAATTAACTTGAGAGCCATATAACCAAAAGGCAGCAGGCAGGTTTAGTCAACTTATGATGTGATTCTGACACCTATCCAATTCTGCATGTAGAATAAACAAGTCTGGAACCAAAACTAGCCTATGACCTATTGCTCAGGTATTAAGTAATTAAGTAAAACACATAAAAGAGGACCTCCTGATAGTGATGCACAACGCTCCCAATTGCAAATAAGAAGAATGACGAAAACTAAGCATCCAAAATAATAAGAGAGCCTAGCTTTAATTCAAACAACAAAAACTCATTTTGAATTTCATAACAGAGCAAATACACCATTCCAGTAGAAACAATATAAACAAGTTTCTGGATTCCACTGGCAAAAATGATATAGAATTTATTTTGAATTGTAAAATTTAACGTGTCAAGAAGAAATAGTAGATAGTAATAAATTGCATGTATTTTAATAGGGTAAAAAATGAATGACTTGCATTTTAAATGCGCAAGACAGATAGTATCCCAGGTTAAAGCACGCAGAGCAGTAATGGAGATCAATGATAGACACTGGGCTACCTCTCATCAGTTTGTTTACTAGTATCTCCAGTATCAATCAAAGGACCATCAACATCTACAAGTGCTCCGGAAGATGCAGGATTTGGTTTCTCGGTGTTATTTTGAGAAGTTACTGAAGCAATGGATTCATACTTGGCCAGTACATGCTGCAAATCATCATTAAGAGATAATCCTTGGCATAGCAGTGACTCATCCCTGGAGAAAATACAAACCACAATAACTTGGTTTTTTCCTTTGGATTCAAATGAGAAATTTTATTAAGAACACAACTAAAAGGAACCAAACAAGTAAAGAATATGATAACATGTCCATCATTATATCATAAATGAACAAGAACATCAGGCCTTACGAAGTTGAATTAACAAGATGTACCACTCTCTGCTTGTATGTCCGACATTGCTCCACCAAATCAACAATAACTTCCTGCCGAATCCCCTAAAGTAGAAGTAAAGTTCATATATGACATTCAATAGAATCAGTGCTTTAAATTGACAAAAGCCTTTGTTTCAGAAAATATTATTTGGATTACATTTACATACATCATAATTTGAAAGTTCAATTTGAACAACTTACTTCTTTGTTACCAGGCTCTAAAGCACTGAGCATTTCCGCAAGAACATCCATAATACCTTTTGCATTCTGAATTTCAGTCATACTGGAAATAGAAAACTCAATCAAAACAAATCAATGCATAATCACACACAATAATCTGTACCACATAGCATGATGTTTATCATCACATTAATAACAGTTTGGAATACTAACAACACACTATTGGGTCACCTAGGCCCATTCCATGACCAACATGAAACTCACCCAATAATAATGTTGGTAAAATTGTGTGTGTGTGTGAGAATCAGTATCAAGTTATCTACAACTAAGTTAACTTCATTTACATGATAATAACGAGGAGAGGGATAGGAATGTACCTTAGGGTTGGAAACTCAGACTCTGCTGAAGACTCAGCTGCGGCTGCGTGTTGTCGAGAATCAGAGTCAAGCATATTTTGAGGGTATGATGTTAATGGTTGTGTTTGTAGCGGGGTAAATACAGGTGCAGATTGCTCAGACCTTTGAGGGAATACAGCCCCAGCATGCTAAAACAAAAAATCCTTTATAGAATTAAAGAAATGGGCAAACAAATTTATTTTAAAAAGGTTTTATGCAATATTCTGAGTAACCAATCATTCTGAGAAACCATAAAAGCAAACAGATGAGGGCCTTATATCCCGAAAAAAAGTGCCAAATGCTTCTCTACTGTAAGAAGATATGAAAATATCTTTTAATATCTTGATATTATCTTAGAGTAGTTATTAGGAACCCACTAGAGGACCGAATCCACAATCAGGTCCACAATCGTTTTTCGATAATTAGAATATATTATTAAAAGGCCAGCTAGATCAGGCCCACAATTGAAAGTCTATTCTAGAAGGGTTAGAAAGGAATCGGATGTATAGACTGCCTTTTAATACAATGTATATAGCCAATTGAAGGGGTGTGGTTTTGTTGCTTTACTAAACAGTATAATCACGGTGTCAGCATTCTCAAGGCTGGCCGTTCCCTTGAGAGCTCACCGGAGTAGTTTAACCTGTCATCTTGCACTTCTGTCTAGAAAGTTTCATATAGACACATGAAAACCACACACCATCTTTTCATCGTCTGTACGTTGTAACGCTAGTCAAGTTTGTTTATCGTCCCTTGACTCCCTTCCTAGTTCTGTTGAGAGAAAGACCATTAGGCACCTCCATGTGATCTATACTTATTTCCGTGATCTAACCCACAATAAGATGTATTTTTTGAAGACATTTGTTTGGTCTTCATTCAAGTTTTACACAGGTTTTGTCTCTGTTGAGTTTGGCATTGGTTTTGCCTCAGTTGCAATTTGCCATCGGTTTTGTCTTAGCTGCAGTTTGGCACTGGTGATTTTTTCCTGATTGGGGTGTGTCTCAACTACAATTGGGCCTCGACTCTTGTTCCATATGTGATTTGGCCCTACCAACTATCCATATCACATTATATAATTATGGCTATCTTTCTCTTTTAAAGGATACATTTGAAACAAGTACTTGGAAGGTTTTAACTTGAGGAAGAGTGCTAGAAGAAATGTTATAATATCTTGACGTTAAACTATAGTAATTAGGATTTTGAGTCTTGTATTAGTGTAAATAAGGGTTAGTGTTTAGTCTTTTTTATCAAAATCATAATTATCAATTGTATCAAACCATATTCGGAATTTGAAGTCTACAAGCTGTTTATCTAAAACCTTATAGCTTCAGCATCTACAAGCTGTTTCCTTACTGCTCATAATGGTAAGTGGAGAGAAAATACTTGGTTGAGAATATTTCAATAAAAATAAGTTGGTATGCGTACCAACAGTTCCTGGTAGGCAGCATAGTACTGTGTATATCTTGCCCTTGGGCCTCCAAAAGCTTCTTGCCAAGAATCTATAAGAATCAGTATCTTCTCTCTGACATGGGGATCAGGCTACAATTGGCATGAGAAATATCAAACATATTTTACATGATGAAAGCAGGCATAAAATAGGAAGGCTATTGAAACAATCAATAAATAAGAATACCTTTTTCTTTACTATTTTCACCATTTCACGAAGAACATCTTTCTCCGCAACATGCATGTGGACAATGTCCCCACAGTTCTTTATGATTGTCTCCAGCAGCTAGTATATAACAGAAACAGACCAATAGAAAAACAAATAAGCATTGCTGATTGTTAAAGATGATACAGTCATGTTCATTATATCCCAAATAGAGAGAATTATTCCTATCTAAACAAGTATAATTCGAACAGCTATATAGGGTATCCTTAAAAGGTACCCTAAGACCAGGGCAATCTGAGTGAAGGATGGAAACTGCATCATGGAACATTTAATTTCCAAATACAGTACAGTGCAACTGACTTGACTCCTTACCAGTATGGTGGATAGACTTCTATTTAGAACATCATACGAGCATAACTATTGTAGAAGGATTATTTTGTATAATTGTCTCCAGAAGCTAGCATATAACAGAAACAGATCAATAGAAAAACAGATTCTGATTGTTAAAGATGATACAGTCATGTTCAATTGTTCATTATATCCAACTAGAACTTCCTATCTAAACAAACCTAATTCGAACAGCTACAAGGTATTCTTAAAAGGATCCCAAACACCAGGGAAATCTGAGTGAAGGATGGAAACTGCATTGTGGAACATTTAATTCCCATATACAGCACACTGCTACTGACAACTCCTAACCCGTATGGTGGATAGACTTCTATTTAGAACATCATACTAACACAACTACTGTAGAAAGGTTATTTTCTATAAGCCCTCTAGAATTAGGTCTATTTTAAGGGTTAAAATATTTTATAAATAAGGGCTTTATTGTCAAAAAAATAAGGGCTTCTATGTTATTCATTTTCTAGTAACAAGTTGAAAGCTCAGTCACCTTAGCTTGAAGGGGAGTGTGGGAAAATCTTTTTTTTGACCAATGTGTGGGAAAATCTTTTTTTTGACCAAAGTGTGGGAAAACCTTAAGACTATTTTAGAATATTTTAGATGATTTGAGCAGGTTTTATATTTTATGATTTGTTTCCTTATTTAATTATTAAGATCTTTGTAATTATAGGCATATCATGTCATATAGAAAGGAACAGAATCTCCTATGTTTATTTGTATTTATTGCATTAAACCTATATAAAACAGACTCTGATAGTCTGATGTATAGTCAAGACGCACGGTTTCAGCATCTCTTGCCTCTGCTTTCTTTCTTTAAATAAAAATCCTATCCCAAGTTAATGTCTACCGCTTCTTTCCAAGATGAAATGCAATTCAATGTATAAAAGGATTGGACGATGTTGTCAGAATATTATTCATTTATTTAGAAAAGTCCATTTTCCAACTGTTTGACAAGGATACTACTATAACTACGTAAACATCAAAACAATGACCATCATCACTAAATAATTGCTAATAGAGAAAGGGTTTCCAGCATTTATTTATCAATCAACATGAAAAAAGTGGATTCAAGGAATCAAACTAGTTGAAAGTTTTCTTCTATTCTAGAATAAGGCATCTATTTTCTATTACATCTACTATGAGACAAGCTTTGTAGGAGATTATCTGCTTATGGTTGTTTAAAGTGGAATGACCATTTCAGAACAGCAATAAGAAACATTAAATCAAACAATGCGCAGAAATATGAGGTCTAATAAAGATTTTTTTGTTAAGCAGGTCTAATAAAGAAATTTAAAAAATGGAAATGAAGAATTATATATATATATATATATATAATAAAGCGGCTTGAACAATTTTATGATCTGCGTTGAACTTTAGAATAAATTACAAAAGTATATAAGCTTACAGTTAGTGCAAGAAGTTGAACTTTAGAATTTCTACTTCCAATCCGCCTCTTTATACCTTTAACAACATCCTTTGCTTGCCTGAAAAATCATAACCAAACTGAGTTCTGAAACTCTGGAGGAGCAAAACTAGAAAGTTATAAATAAGATTCCAATCAAACATTTATATGCATTCAAACAATCATAAGAAAGGAAAAATCCAATTCCAAACTGTATAGACTTGGAAGTGAATAGAAACACGAACATGTACAAATTGAGATATGCCACACTTTTCTCCTAGTAGCAAAAGATGTAAATAACTGGTAATCAACATAGAACAGAACAACTACTATATGGAATTTCAAAAGTCTGGAACATAAATGGACACAACACAAGCACAAAACTATTGATTCCTTCAAGGCTGGAAGGTCTGTAATGCCTTATAGAAGAGAACGAGGACGCGCAAAATGAAAAGATCAGATCATCTCGTGTGAGAGTCCTGTGAAAATTTATCTTCCTCAAATTCAATAGCCAGTTATGAATGTTTGCCAAGAGAGAGATAAGTGAAAATTTCACATGAAAATTTCAAAATAGTCTGTCAAGTAAATAGGATCACTGATAACTAACATTATATCGACCAGAATAAAAATTGATACTACACAGCAGGCACACGAATAAGTGGATCACGCGCAAATTCGCAGAATTCATAATAGCTAAGCCATCTACTAGCCTTATTCCCTAATTGATCATATAATCTATGAACAAGAGCACTCAATCGCCAATCACCAAAGCCAAAAAAGCGAAAACCTCTGGCTCGAATTCGAAAATTTTAATTCCTAGTTTTTGCTGTTCCATTGGAAAAGTTTATCACAAACACAATCGCCATGAAAGAAAAGATTACTCATCGGCCATCACACAAATTCCACTCTATAATTTCGCTAACAGAATTATTTCATTCGTAACAAGAAAACAAAGGAATCTCAGTCGTCCTTTCCATAAACCACGAGAGAAGAAGAAGAAGAAGAAGAAAAAAACACTATTCGATCAAAACACGCAACGAAGAAAAAAAGAAAAGAAAATTATGCATAAAAAACACATGTTCAAATGCTGAAGCTATGCGTACCCAGGTTCACGATTGAGTTTGTCACAGATCTCGATATTCAAAGCCCAATCAGGACCGATGAGCATGTCGCTCGTGGCACGTTCAACCAACGGGTTCACCATCACAGCTCGCCGATGACGAGAGGATCAATACCTTTCCGGTGCGATCGAAGAGCAATTCCGGCGATACTGAGATATAAGTAACGGCCTCTCTCCGTCTCTCTCTCTCTCTCCCACAAAGATTGCTACGCTGGTGTGGTGAATTCCGTTGAGAAATGTAGGGGTAGAATTGGAATTTAGAAATTAGAATAATATCATAAACCAATAATAACAGGGCACGTGTCCGTGCTGAAGTGTGCTTCGTCACGATCCAGCTACGCCGACCAATTTGGATCGAAGTAGTGCATAAAATAATGGTTACCTGCTTTGGATGTTCAGTTGCACCACACCTGACTCAAAACAAGATTTGGAATCATCTAGTCAGCCAAAGTTTTATTTTATATCAATATAAAATAATAAAATAAAGGGGTGCGGTTCTTTTTTTTTTGGACAAGGGGTACCGTTCTTCTTGCCAAATCTTTTTTTTACATAATAATAAAGATACTTAATTCATTTCATCAATGGATAAAATAATACATTAAGCAATATAATTTTTTTATCGTGTTATTATTCACTTTGTCGATGATTAATTTACGTTCTAAGATCTTAAGGTGAGATCCGGACTCAGTTACCACTCGAACCAACTCTTATTGGTATTAAACAATATAATCAAAGTGATGCCCAGACCAAGATGTTCATATTTATTTTGAATATAATTTGGAAAGAGTTAACAAAATCAATTATGAATAGTAAAATCAATAACATGGATATCTAGTGGTTATTGTCACTTGAACTTTTCTTTTTATTTTTTTAAGTCAAATAGTATTGGATTTATTAATTTTAATGGTTGAGATTTGGTGTAATTCATTTGACTAATGTCAATATATCCTCTATATTTATAGGCGTGATTAAGAACGTCATCCACTTGTGTCACAAAAAAAAGTTCAACCATTCAAAAGTAAAAGCCTAAAAGGTGTGATTGAATCTTTTTTTAATCATATCATCATATTCAAAACAAGGCATGATTAATGAATCAATTTTCAATTTTCAATAAATTAAAAAAAAACATCTGAATAGTGAATACCACACCAAGTAGCCCAAACAAATGATAATTAAATTAATCACGTAACATCATTGTTGTACTACAACCAAGTAATGCATGGATAAGAAATGATACCTCCGTGGATTGGAACCTGAAATTGAAATAATATTTTAGTATAAGTAATAAAAACTTACTGGTTAACCATAGCGTCGGAATTATAAATTTGAAAATATACCCAAAAATAAATTTTATCACCTATTTCTAAGCAAAAGGCTTAGGTGTTTGTTTGTCAAAAACAAAAATTAGCAAAAGGCTTTGGTAATAACCATCACCAAGGGTATATTCTCCCCTAGTATAAGAAACTTTTGTATACAGAATGAACTAATAATTTATTTTTTTAATTTTGTCTCAATAGAACTAATTGTTATTTTATTTAAATGTGTTTTTATCCAATAAAATTTGAACATTTTTTAAGTTTAGTTCTTATTAAATTTTAATAAGAGCTTTAGTGCCCACATATTAGTTGTTTACAATACAGTCATTGTTGTAAAAATAGTGTCCATAAGGTAAACAGTTTTATGTCTTGACAATGTCCCAATTTTTTTAATGAGTGGCAGCCATGTGTGACCCATCCTTGTAGAATTAGGACCTTTTAAGTTTTAGTCCCTGTTTATTTCTTATTCGAACTTAATTAGTATGTATTTTTTAAAATTAAATAAAAAAACATTTTAAATTTGAAAAACTATATAACTAGCATAGTCATGGTTCAATCTGATTCTTAGGTGGAATGTTTGTTCTAACTTCGCCAAATCAAAGTTATCGTATAGTCCCTAAATGTCGAGTGGCTCCCACTGCCATTGCACCTTGTGTTGCATTTCAAGGGTTTTTGGTCGTGGTAGATCCAACAGAGGTAGTCGTGGTCGTGCACGTCAACACGTGGACCACCTCAAGACAGGCCTACTTGCCAAGTCTGTGGCAAATATGGCCACAATGTTGCTTCTTGTTGGTACTGTTATGATGAAAACTATGTTGCATCTCCACCTGCTGCACCAGTTCCAAACAACACTCAAGCTAGCACTTCAACTTCTGCACATGTTGCCAATGACACTATCAACAAGTGCACCTCAAGCCTTTGTTGCATACACTTCCTCTGTGTCTACTGCTCACGCTGATGTCACAGTGCCTAGTGAGGACATAACACCAATTTTGTTTGCTGACACTTGCGCCTCACATAATTTTACACCTGACACACAAAAAATTTGCATGAGTCCACACCATATCAAGGTACTCAGCGGATATTTATAGGAAATGGACAGAGTGCACCTATACACTTTGTCCGTTCATCACATCTACACTGCACTACACACTCTAACCTAACCTTTAAACAAACTAATCTTATAGTTGTTCCCAAAATCACTAGAACTTTGTATCTGTTGGACAAATTGTCTGTGATAACAAAGTCTTCTTTGAATTTCGTCCATTTGTTTGTTTTGTTAAATCACAGGTTTCTAAACAAATCCTTCTCAATGGACATAGGGGAGCTGATGGACTCTTTTTCATCCCTATTCTTCAAACTGTTCCTGAGAAGGTCAGTCCTACTGCTCTGACCACATGAATTTCAAAGTCCTAAACTCAAGTTTCACCTACCACTACTACTAGTAATACTATTAATAACTTTCCTGTATGGCAACATAGGTTATGGCATGCCAATATACATGCTATTAAAACTGTTCTAAGTCGTTGTAATACTTGTATTCCATCAAATAAAAAGTTATTGTTGTGTAAATTTTGTCTTATTAGTAAAGCACATTGTGTACATTCCCCATTTTCCACTACACCTCATCACACATCTCTTGAAGTAATACACATTGACCTATTGGGGGTCCCTCCCCCCCCCCCCCCCCTCTCCCTGTCCCTCTAATGGTTGCTATTCCTATTATATCATTTTTGTTGATGCTTTTACAAAATACATATTACCTCTTAAAACATAAGTCAGATGCGATTACTGCCTTCAAACAACTTCATCAACTAATTCAAACCCAGTTCAATACCTCTATAAAAGCTCTCCAATCTGGCTCAGGTGGAGAATTGAAGCCTTTCACACCTTATCTCACCAACATAGGCATCACCCATCGTTTCACCTACTCATATACATCCCACCAAAATGGTACAATAGAAATAATACATAGGCATAAATTAAAATCAAATAATTTGCAAAATACAAGAGTTTATTTGCAATTTAATTAAAATAAGGTATACTTTTAAATTTTTTGATTTTTGTGATGACAAAATAAACAAGTTGCAAGTGGCTCTTTTATATTTGTCCAACTCAATCTAATATTATATGTAACATTTTTTTGTTGGATACGAAAGTATTCACCAAAAGATAAAAAACAAAAAGTATTGGGTTAAATATGTTTTTGGTCCTTATATATTTTAAGTTTTTTGGTTTTAGTCCCTCAAAAAAATTTCACCAACTTTTGGTCACTATAAAATTTGGGTTTTTTTGCTTTTAGTCCATCACGACTTTAATAGTGCTTTGAGATTTTTAGTAGCGCTTATAAAAAGTCAAAAAAACACTATTAAAAGTCATGAGGGGCTAAAAGCAAAAATATCCAAATTTTATATGGATCAAAAGTTGGTGAAATTTCCTCATGACCACCAAAATCTTAACTTTTTGGGCTCCGACCCTCTTTGTAACCCAAAAAAAAGTTGGGGAATTTTTTTTTTAGAAATTAAAAACAAAAAGACAAAATTTTATAGAGAGCAAGAACATATTTAACCCAAAAAAATTCTTTAATTAGTTTTTCCCTCTTTCCCATATAGAGAGTGTATTTAATTAAAATAAAAGGCTTAAATATCATCTTGGTCCTGTAAACTGATCGAAAATCCATTTTAGTCCCTGCAATTTTTTTCTTAAAAAATGGTTCTACAAAATGTTTTTTTTAATTCATTTTAGTCCCTACCTTAATTTTTAAGCTGATTTGGCACATGATAACACAACTGGCAACATTGATGTGGTTGTTTTAGCACACTTGGACTGTCATGTCACGTAAAATAAATGTTAAATTCCTATTATGCCCTAAATTTAAGTTATCCCCAAATTGAAGTTGGGTGGGTATAATAGGAATTCAACATTTGTTTTTAGTGACATTGCAGTCCAAGAGTGCGCGCTAAAATATTCACGTCAACGTTGCCAGCTGTGTTAAAAGTGTCATATCAGCTTAAAAATCATGGTAAGGACCAAAATGAATTAAAAATGCATTTTGTAGAGACCTTTTTAAAAAATATATTTTTGCAAGGACTGAAATGAATTTTCGCTCATTTTGCAGGGACCCAAATGATATTTAAGCCAAATAAAAATAAATAAATTATCGTTTTTTTTTACAATAAATGTTGTTCTTTTTTCATCAGTAATTGAATGTTGTTCTTTTTAATAAGGAGATTATTAATTATGGGGCTTTTAGGTGAGGGAACTAATCAAATTCCTCACAAGTGAATTACTAAAGTTGATAGTAGAAATTGTGTAAAATTCTATGAATAATTAAGATTGAATCAACCAATATTAAATCTTGATGAAATTTTATACCACATCATACAATTATATTTAATAATTCATCAGTGAGTGATTTGATTTACTCGGTCACTTTATAAACACTTTTTTTTTTTGACAAAAAACACCTTATTATTAATTATTAAAATGAACTTAACAGCTTCCTTTTTTCCCAAACAGAAAATCAATTTTTTCCCCAACCTAAAATCGATTCCCTTTCCACAAATGCCATATTGCCAAAAAGAGCCCAAGACGAAATCAACTTTTTTTTACCAAAAAAAAAAGAAATCAACTTTATTACATCACCTTCGTGTTTGGTGGTACTACTACCCGTTTAATCTGTTAGAACAAGATTCAAACCCTAAGCGCAATTACAAATTTGAATCACTGTCACTGTTATCAAGTTTCCATTTAGGAAGTAGCATCTCTGATTTTCACTTCCCGTAGGCCATAGATTTTTGTGATTTAATTCACCCGAGCATCATCATGTTAGGGTTTTGAAAAACCAATCCAGAAGCATTTCGTAACCATAGGTTCCATAAATTTCATGTCGATTAGATGTTTTGAGCCGTGAATTTTCTCAATTTAGAAGCCGCTTGCTGCTTCCAACAATGGCGATCATTGGCGACGCGCTTCGCCAAGCGTTCATGCCAAAGCGCGAGTACGAGAGCCTCAGGGAAGAAGAAAAAGCATGGACCAAGCTTCAGAGACCGGTAACAATGGCTTTTGTGGCCATTATTTGTCTCGCAATTATCGTTAGCACAGTTATTAGTTTGAAAATCGTGTTTCCTGGTGGCGATGGGAAGAGACCGTTCTGCGTCGATCGAAGGCTTCAACCGTTGCAAATAGGAATGAAAGGTGACTCTGAATCGGATCTGTTTCCTGGTGCTTTTTATCTTACAGACCAAGAAATTGCTGATTATTATTGGATGGTTGTGTTCATTCCCTCATCGATCATTTTCGTGCTCTCGGTTGTGTATCTCGCTGCTGGTAAGAAATGTAATTTAATTGTTGCTTTTTGTTAGGTTTTCCTATCTGCTTATTGTCAAGAGAAAGAATGGTTATTTTGTAGAAAAATAAAGGTAGTTTAATCGCATAGATTGTATTATAGTATGTCTCTACCGTTGTTTCCATTTCTGATGTCAAAAGCATTTATAGTTGTAATAATGTAATAATTGAGACAATATCGGGTGTAGCAGCCTATATAGCCCCGACATTTTCGGTTAAAGACGTCCACGGTGCCCGACATGTATTGTGTCAAACACTGAGAACGACACATACACTTCAATTACTTATATTTTTCAAATTAAAAAAACTGGCGTGTGCATGTCGCGTGTCTCTGTGTCTGGGTCGGTGCTTCATACTAGCTGCTCCTTTGAGACAGAGCTTTTTGGCATTAAAAAAAATCCTTTGGTGGGCTGCATCGGAAGAATTGTGCTGTTGAATGTAAATATCATCCTTTCATGGTGGTGATATGATAATAACAGTTGCCGACAAATCTGAACTCACTTTTGGGACGAGGAATAAACTAATTCCTTACAGCTAAAATGAAATAGCTATGAACCTTAGCAAGAAAGTGTAATGACGAGGAGTCAATTTTATTGATTTATTTCTAAGATGAGAACCTGTATTGTGAATGTTGACTCTATCGAGTATTCGAGCATAGGAATATTACAATCTCAGATCTTTCACAACTTCACACAGCAATAAAGTTTGCTTCATCTATATGAACAAATTTTACCTTTTCAAATTAGATGGAAACCACCTATAGCCCTATACAACTGCACAAATGGCCATTTCTCCATTATGATAGACTACTTCTCTTTTGCATTTTCAGTATAAGTTTTTTTTTCCTTACAAAATCAGTAGATTTGTGAGGAAACCCTCCTTAATGTGTTGTTTATTAGTTATTACATTACAATATTTTGTCCTTAAAAAAGGGGCCAGGGGTTTGGGGATCAAATGGTATAGTTCTGTTGTTAATAAATTGAAGGCTTAGAAACATGACTACGGCTTCCGAATTAGCTGTTTTTTGCATTATTTGCTACTTGATCCATTTTATTAGTGTGCATGTTGTATTTGCTTCTCCTGATGGTTGGCCGAGTAACAAAAATGTCCCTGACCTCTTCATTGGAATTCTAGATTACTAGATTATGTCATAGATCCAACATGAATCCCCTTTGACAGATTTGCTAAATAATGCGGATCTAAGATTGTTGGCCATATAACTATCTTCTGGACTTTATTTCGTTTCTATATCTTGAGTTTTTGCTGGAACTTACATAGTTTGGCGATTTGTAGTGCCGCGCTGCCAACTACTAAGAGCAAATTTGGATATTAGTTTGCAAACCATGGTCTGATCCAAAAAGAAAGTAACTTATTCTTTTGCTCTTTACCAACATGATTTTGCTAAACATGATGTTTGTGGACAAACATACCTTGAAGTTAAGGTGCAAACTGTAATCCAAACATAGTGCTTTCAGATCTCTATATGTTCTATCTCCCCTCTTAATCCAGAACTTGTTTTTATGTACTATACAGCCATTATAATAACACGTCACTTCTTTGGTATTGTAGTAATATTTACTTGTTTTAGATCATCTGTTGCATATATTCCTATTTGATTGTTCCTGGTGTTTTGTTGAATTTCTGTTTTTTGGTGTCAAAATGACTCGTCAGCCTCATTCTGCTTCATTCCAAAAGCTTTATGCCATAAATACGGAAAATATCTTTTTGGTCATGCTTAATGTTCTAGATGACAATTATCTTACAGGCATCACTGTAGCTTATTCTGCTCCAACAAGGCATGGATGCTTGAAGGTGGTTGAAAATAACTATTGTTCCTCAAGACGAGGTATATTCCTTCTCTATCTGATATTTCCACTTCTGTCTTTCTATGCTATTACAAATTATGGCATCACTATTCATTCAAAATTGATTGAATTTTTCGCCTTTTTTGGATAACCTACAGGTGGCGTTCGCTGTCTATCCATCTTGAATCTGATATTTGCTATCATCTTTGGTCTTCTTGCATTGTTTCTTGGTTCAACTCTTTTGACATTCATGAGCAACTGCTCTACAGCTCTGTTTTGGTGCTATGAAGTTGCATCATGGGGACTGGTTGTTCTATATGGTGGCACTGCCTTCTTCCTAAGAAGAAAGGCAGCTGTGATTCTTGATGAGGGGAGCTTTGGTGGTCGAAATCTAGGGCTGGAAATGCTGGAAACGAATCCCCTAGAAGTTACACCAGAGGTGGAAAGGCGAGTTAGTGAAGGGTTCAAAGCTTGGATGGGCTCATCCCTTCTTTCTTCTGACGAAGAAGATGAACCTGACAGTTATGAGGAGGCACCTCATATAACACGTACTAACTCAAACTGGCAAAGACTCTGAACACAGATAATTTTGGTGCCAAGAGCTTGACATCATCCTTTCCGGCTTTTCATGCCTTGAAGTATGCTATGATGGTATGGAATTCAGTTTTGGACAAAAATGTTTTAACATGTATCATATGACAATGACAATAACAATTACAAATGTTGATTAAAGGAGTATGGATTTATGCTTCTTTGAACTACGATATCATCTAATCCATTAGGGATCTGGGTAGGTTAGGTTGTTAATAATTATAATTATTATTATTAAACTGTGAATGGTCAGGTGGGTGACAAAATACGCTGATAATGTAGGCCCTCGTATTTACATGGTTTGTGTACTTTATTTAGATCAAAAATGTTATTTGGACAAAAATTTCAGACAAAAACAGACAAACACCAACTTACAATACCAATTAACCAAGTTTTTAGACCATTTAGCCAACCTGCTTTTTCACAGTTTTCGAGGCGTATAAAAAACTTGGTTAATTGATCACTTGGTTAAATGGTCTAAAAAACTTGGTTAATTGGTGTTGTAAGTTGGTGTTTGTCTATTTTTGTCTAAATTTTTTTGTTTGTATAACATTGTTGATTTAGATTAAGGGATTAGGTGGTTGATTTCTGTGTGAAGTTGAGCATAGATTAATTTTGAAACTTCAAATGATAGTGGGACTCGTGTTCAAAAGATCTTTTCCATGGTAAGTAACCAAAGCTAATATCTTTAGAATTTCTTCTGACAGGAAAAAGCTAAGATCTTTTGATTACATTTTTTAATCTGAAAATCACGTGCGACTGTTTTGTTTAAATCTATATTATTAACAATTACAAATAATCTCATTAATTTTTTGACACATGTCATCTCAAGACAAATTTCACAATAAATACTATTTTTATGTAGCTTATCTTTTTTTGAAGCACCCTTTTGTATTGCAAAAAGTACATTATAAGACAAACTCCACTATCAAATATGAGACACTACTTTTATCTTTTTCTTCTCCCAAGAGATTCAGGAAATATGCTTGGTATCCGAAGGTTTTCTCTCCTATACCTCTATTTTTATGTTATGGTTCCCTCCCATATGTTATTTTTTGTGCCATTGATTTTTCCTTCTTACGTTCATCCTTCAATTCTGTTTAGGTTTTCTATAGTTGATTTTCGGATGATTTTTATGTTAAGATAGATTGATTTATAATTGATTTTTAAAACTGAATTAAACTGGTATATAATTAGCTCGATTTTCGGCATTTTGCATTCCTTCTGTCTCATTTCACTGTGTCACTGCCTCTTTGTATCCAATACATTCATTTTGTTTACTGATGACAGAGAATTCAATGGTATGAGCTTGAGAATCTTTCCTTTCATATGTGTCAGCACAAACTCAGAAACCTCAAAGGGTGATGATGTTCAAATGTTAGTGCAAAAGGCATGTAATTTAACAATTGTTTTTAAAAAAATTATGGTTTTCAGTGTTAGTTCAAGGCATCACAAATTGGGATAAAATTGAATCATGAAATTTTAACTCCATTTCTTATTGTTGACCTATATGTTTCATATTTGTTTTTATCCTTTTAACTTTATTTATGTAGTAAAGCAATGGCTAAACCATCAAATAATTTGCAACACATTTCTATCTCTTTCCTTTCTTGAGCAAAACACCGCAACAAATTTAAGGTTTTTTTTTCCTCTTCCTCTTTTACAATATCAAAACAATGGGCATTTGCTTTAAAATGCAACCATCTAAAACACGTCACCAAAGTGGTATTGATATAACAACAAATTGTTGAAATGGATTTTATATTTATTTTAAAGTCGTAAAAAAAAATTCATTATTGCCTAATATTGTATTTATTATTGATATATTTATCCTTATTTTAAAATGGTTTTAAATTTTTTTTAACCACTTTTATTCTCATAAATTTGTAACTGTATTACCATTTATTTTCTATTATGATTGGTTTAAATTCCTAATTAATTCTTCCATTTGTTATGATTTTATTGGTTGTTCCGTTTTGTTTCCTTTAAACCATTTGTTATATTATTCCTTTTAATTCTTAAACATGAATTTATTTGAGAGTTACAATTCTTCATTAGGTTTTCATCAATTCACCATTTTAATTTAATTTAGATAATTATGAGTTGAAACCCTTCTTTATCCATTCATCATTGTAATTTAACTTGATCCATAGGTGCTATGAGTGTTCTTTATGGTTGGGTATGGTTTATCATGTCGTTTAAACTTCAATCAATTAACTTATTTTATTGTTAAAAAATGACATTAGCTATATGTTTAGACAATAAAAAGGAAATAATGATTTAATATACCAAAAAAAATAATAATAATACTAATCGACCAAAATTTTGCGGAATGCATTATGCTATATCTATAACCATATTATTGTGAGAGTTGATTATTATCAATTCATATTCCACCATTTTTTTATTATTTACATATATAAAAAAAAAACCACTAAAATAATCAATCATATTATTGTAAGATTTTTTTTTTTTGACAAAATGTCATTGTGAGACTTGATTATTATCAATTCATATACCATGAGTTTTTTTATTATTTACATATAAATACCTAAAAACCCACTAAAAGAATAAAACTTACTTAATATTAAATTGTACCTTAAGAATTACATATCTTTTTGAAACAATTAAAAATGAAAGTTAAAATCCCATTTTTATATAAATAAATAATTATCTTCTATTTGATGCAGTTCATTTTTTATGGTTCATTTTATTTATTAGATAGATAAAAGGATAGGTGGAGTTTCTTCATATATTAGAAAAAGTTAAACAATTTTATCCATTTGATAGTGATGACTAATGTTTCTTCCTATTCCTAACAATAATTGACTTAACTATAATAATGATTTTAGTCTTTGAGCAAGTTATGGTCTATAACTTTTCATTTGAATATTTATGTTTATTTGGTCGGTATTATGGTTTTTATGTAATTACGTTATGGTCTTTAGATTTCTTCAAGAGGATAGCTTCAATTTTCGGCTAAATCATGATTATAAAAATTTAGCTTTGATTTCTATTTTTATTTTTTTTCTTATAAAAACTTAATAGTTTCTCTGGAAACATAACCAGACAATTTGGCAAATGTTAGAACAATTTTCTTAATAAATTTTTATTATAAATGATTATTTTTTTAAAGCTCCCCGTGCATCGCACTAATAGGAATACTAGTTTTTCCATTACATAATGAAAAGAGAAAGGAAAAAGAAAAGAATGGGACTAATTCGTTTAAGACATTTGTTTGAATAAACAACTTAATTGAATGCTTCCCGTAAAAAAAAAAGAAGAGGAAACCTTAATTGAATGCTTACTGCATAAACGCTCATATGTTAGCTGATTCTATAATAAAATATATAAGGAATTCTAACTGTTTTCATAGAAGCTTATAACTATCGTGGAGAGTTTATGAAAATAAATTGAAAAAACCTTATGGATATGTCAAAAGTTGTTTTGATAGTTATAAGTTATTTTTAGAAGTTTTCTCATACAGGTTCACAATTTTTGTATAGTAAATAAGCCTAAATAAGTCAATTCAAGCATGCTTCAAATTTGAGTCTGCAAAAGTCAAACGTAGTTATAATCAATTTAAGTTTCAAAATCTATTTTAAGTTTGTGTCATTGTCATCTAGTCCTTCAAGCCCCCTTCAATTCAAGCGCCAAGTCTCGATGAAGAGATACGGGTTGGCAGCGGTGAGGTCTTAAGGAGGGTGGGTGGGTGGGGTGAGACGGAAATACTGGAAGGAAAAGGAGAAGAACAAAGAGAAAAGGGCACTAGAACAAGAATTAGGGTTGTCATTATAAGGATAAGGATTATAAGCATGTTTTTTTTTTTACGGGAAAAATCTAATGCATTTCATTTAAAATAATAATGATAATACATCTTTGGTACATCAAGAGAGAGTCCGAGGCAGTCCCCGAGAACAAGGCTACCCTTGCTAATGTATGAGCAACCTTGTTTACCGTTCTCCTAGAAAACTCAACATGAGAGTTTGCATCAAAAAAAGTAAAAGCCTCCCTACAATAGTATAAAATAGAGCCATAATCCGAGACAATTGTGGGAGCTTTGTTGAAATCATCCACTACAACTTTGGCATCCATTTCAAAGATTACACTCCGGTGCTGAAGTTCCCGAACCCATTCAATTGCTAATAGCAACCCAAGCGCCTCACCTTTGTAAACTTCTATCAACGAAGCGAACGAAAAAAGCTTGGCAGCAATGAACTCCCCTCGGTCATTTCGGACGCACATACCGAAGCCAACCTTATTACCTTTCGCATCAAACGCAACATCAATGTTACACTTCACAAAGTTGGGTGGAGGCTTAGTCCAACCCGCAGCTACTACCTCGGTGCACACCTGCTGGTTAGGAAGATTACTCGGCTTAAAGACACTGCTGGCCGAGACCCACTCAGCAAGAAAGCCGGCTCCGTTGCAAACAATTGCAGCAGCCGAGTCCCTTTGATTGTTCCAGACCAGGATATTACAGCTTGACCAAATACTCCACATCGTCATAACCCAAGTAATGCGCTCCTCCCCCCTGAAGTTCTTTGCGAGCGAAGTGAAAAACCGGTGCTAAAATTATTCGCAAGCAGCGGACTTGCGTGGAGTGCGGCAATTCGATGACATCCAACACGTTCTGCTGCGCAGAGTACATTCAAAGCAAACAAATGCAACAAGGTCTCATCCGAATCAGCGCAAAACGAACATTCCGATGGGACGTCCAAATGTTTGCCGAGAAGAACATCTCGCACGGGGATACAATTCCGACCCAACCTCCATACAAAATTATTGACCTTTGGCGGCACTCTAAGTTTCCAAAGGACGACCCAACATCCATCTACCTCATGCTCATGATTCCGATGTGTTGCTGCCTCCAACATATGGTAAGCGCTACGAACTGAATAGGTGCCGAGGTGCTCTCCTCGCCAACTGATCTCGTCCTCCAATACACACGGGAACAGAGGAGTTGTCAACACCGCATTACTAGAAGGAGTATCTAACATAAAGCGCACCAAGTCCACATTCCAACACTTCCTTTCATGCACAAGCAAATAATCGACACGAAGAAGTGGATTGAAAGTGCTAGGCTCTCTAGGCCGAAGTGGATTATAAACATGCTTGAATTAGGCTGTTGATGGTATTTTTTTTTCTTATATTTTTTAATTTATGTAGTGAATGTATCTTACTTTTTTCTTCCCCCTTTTTTATATTCTTCGATTAATCAAATTAATCGCAAGAAATAGAATATTAGAGGATTCTAAACAAATAAGTATACTTTAGAATTGAACAACACGAGTTTCGATGTGCATTTTCCTACTATTTTATAAACAAAATTTTAAGCAATTTCTAATAGAATTGATTTTAGAATCGCTATAATCTTACACACTCTCTCTAGCTTTTAATTGATAACAAAAATCCCGAAGGTGTTATAAAATTAAAATCTTATCCTAAACATATACCTAATACCTAATTAAGATTAACCAAGAAACATATAACTAATATTAAATATTTGATATGCACTTTCTAAGTTTTTATATGGATATATAAAAATAAATTTGTTTTAATTTTAATATAAATAAATAAAAGTAAAAAAATGTCAAAAAAAAAAGAATAAAAAAAAAGAATATGAATATGAAGGTAAATATATATAAATATAAAGATAAATATATAAATATAAAGAAAAATATAAGTAAACAACTCAGTGTCACTGAGATCGTTGGAAAAACCCTAACCTCCTCTCCTCGCCGTCGAAGCTCCCATCTCTCTTCAATGGCGAACGCGAACCAGGACTACGAAGGGCAGCAACCTCAACAAGACTTAGGGTATGACCCCAACTTCGTCCCTGACTCCGTGAAATCCTTTGTGGTTCACCTCTACCGTCACATCCGTGAGAAGAATGTCTATGAGATCCATCAGATGTACGAGACCTCCTTCCAAACCTTATCGGAGCGTCTCTTCAAAGACACTCCTTGGCCCTCCGTTGACGCCGTTGCTCACTACGTCGATAACGACCACGTTTTTTGTCTCCTTTACCGAGAGATGTGGTTCCGCCACCTCTACGCTCGCCTCACTCCAACTCTCCGTCAGAGAATCGATTCTTGGGATAATTACTGTAGTCTCTTCCAGGTTGTTCTCCATGGCGTTGTTAACATGCAACTTCCTAATCAATGGCTTTGGGATATGGTCGATGAATTTGTTTACCAGTTTCAGAGCTTCTGTCAGTACCGTGCTAAGATGAAGAGCAAAACTGAACAAGAAATCGCCCTCTTGAGACAGTTTGATCAGGTCTATAACTAACTGCTTTTGCCTATTTCCATTTCCATGATATTCCGTCCAATGCTTTGTTATTTCTATCAACTATCATTATTATTAGCTCATTGCTTTTATTATTGTGCCTAATTATGTATTTTAAGTAGTTTTTTATTCCTTTTTATTGATATTTGAAAAAATATTAGTTACAATCACTGAATTTGTGAGAGAAGGCACCGAATAATGCCAAATTTGTGAGAGGAGTGGTTGAAATGAAGTTATAATATGCAAATACGATAACAGTCTATCATTAGAGTTGTGAAAATAGGAAGAAATTAGTAAAACCAAAAGGGTAGTTATCCGAGGTTATTTTCTTTATATGATGGTATGGATTATTTTGATGATGATTATGCTATGTGTTTTGCTCTTTTAGGCGTGGAATGTTTATGGTGTTCTGAACTTCTTGCAAGCGCTAGTTGAGAAGTCGGCAATTATTCAGATTCTCGAGCAAGAGAAGGAAGGGTTGGAACAATTCACTGCTACTGATGGTTATGATTATAATGGAGGAAGCAATGTGTTGAAGGTTTTGGGGTATTTCAGCATGGTTGGATTGCTGAGGGTTCATTGTCTTTTGGGTGATTATCATACTGGTCTTAAGTGTCTGCTTCCTATTGATATTAGTCAGCAAGGTGTTTACACCAGTGTTATTGGAAGCCACATTACCACCATTTATCATTATGGTTTTGCCAATCTTATGCTCCATGAGGTTGTTACTTCCACTGCTTGATTATTTTGTGTTGCTTGCTTGTTGTGTGTGGATATGATGAGTTGGAATTCTTAATTCAGGGCTGCATAATGTTACTGATTCTTTTGGTCTGTTTACTCAGTGTTGTCAAATGGCGGCTATAGGGCTATAACTTAAAGGAATTTGAACAAACCACTAGTGCCCGCAATCAGCCATATTCCTATCTATAATGTCAAATAGCAGCTATATTGGTGCTATAGCGTTACGACATAGCGGAATTTGAGCAGACTGCTGTTTTCTCCAATCTGCGACTGACAACACTGTTTTTACTAGTGATAAGGAATTTACTAACTAAAACCATTTATTCATTTGAGAAAGTTTTGCCCTGTCTGCATTTACTGATTGAATGACAGTCGCTTCTCCTGTATAGGTTGGTAGTGTTTACGTGCCCAAAAAATGGTAGTGTTTACTTACCAAAAAAATAGTAGTATTCACTGTTAGCATTTCATCATGCAATATGCAAAGCTTGAAATGTAATTTATGTCCTTTTTATACAGGGATTCTTAGTTTATGAATTCCAATTAAGGATTTAAGATTCATTGAAATACTAGAAATGAGAAAAGACTCAACCATTTTGGACAGTGTTATCGGTTGTTGATGGTGAGCGACAGCTGAGGGCAAAATATGCCATTTTAAGCCGCCTCAAAATGCCATTATGGCCATGGCGCTGCAATCCTTCATAAACTGGCCATTGTGGTTGGCAAAAATCCGCCACCACAATCCATGCTCAACCATGACCGCTTTTTGATAACTCTGTTTTGGAGTGCCATGGACCTACAAGACTTCTTCTGCTTAAAATAACAGACTATAAAGCATCCCATACTGCTTTTAGGCGAAGTACTTTTTAAAATGTCAAAAGTTGTTGGTAAATGATTCTCCATTGAGAAAAGGCCATTTGAAGTTGTAGTATCTCTGCAATAGAATTCTAATATTTAGTCATTTGTGCTTTTGCTTTTTGTTTATATTATTATTACATTATTACATGACCTAACCAGTGGCCTTTTCAACAGATATGTTGAAGCAATTCGTGAATTCAACAAAATTCTCTTATACATTTTTAAGACAAAGCAGTATCATTCAAAATCGCCACAATATGAGCAGATACTGAAGAAGAATGAACAAATGTATGCGTTGCTGGCAATTTGTCTCTCACTCTGCCCCCAAAGCAGGCTTGTTGATGAAACTGTAAACTCTCAGTTGCGAGAGAAGTATGGTGAAAAGATGATTAGAATGCAACGATATGATGACGAGGCATTTACTATGTATGATGAACTTTTCTCATATGCATGCCCCAAGTTTATTACACCTTCAGCACCCAGTTTTGAGGAACCTCTAGTAAATTACAACCAGGTATACCTTGAATTTCATCTGGATTTTGGATCCAGAGCATTAGGAGTGTGTGCATACCCAAAAATTTCAAATTCAAAATTAGCGTGTATTAACATCCCTAGCTTTGTTTTACTGTTTCTCGTCATTATTAACTTCTGAATAATGTTCTTTTCTTCCTGAGTGAAATACTTCTGGTTAGGATAGAATACCAAATCCCATACCCCATAATCTGAATTATGGTATCTTACATGTTCTCATACGTTTTCTTTTGTACAGTTAATTGCTCATTTATTTGTTGAAGCATTTCTTGGAATTCATGTTCACATATTTGTTCGTAGATTTCTGTTGTCAACTATAACAATTGTTTAGATATCCTTTTTCTCCTCTCTGTGACTCCTTTTTACAAAGTGAATTACTAAATTCTATTTGTTTTGCCAGGATGCCTATAGACTTCAATTGAAGCTGTTTCTTTATGAAGCAAAGCAACAACAATTGTTATCAGGTTTCCGGACCTTCTTGAAAGTGTATTCGACAATTTCCCTTGCAAAACTTGCAAGTTACATGGAAGTAGATGAACCGACCTTAAGGTTGCAAGACATCCAATTAGTTTAGCATATCCCGCAAGCAATACTTTCCGTTTCTCTAACACTAAGTTTGGGTACTAGTTACTCATGTATTACTACTTTGATGATTGACAGGACTATCTTGATAACATACAAGCACAAGACACATGCTGTTGATAGTGATGGAAAAATCACATCCAATGCTGATTTGGATTTCTATATTGATGATGTAAGCTTACTCACTATCTCCTCTTTCCTGATCCTTTCCTCTTTCATGGGATTCTTAATTTCAAATTCTGCTCAGAATTCAGAAATGTTTACAGAATTTCTGGGACACAATTAGGACCTTCTTGTGAGTTGAATTAGTAGCATTTCTTTGCTCTCAAAATCTTTGATGTTAAATTGATGATCATGTATCTTTGAACTTAGACTGCCAAAGACCGAGTCAGCATCAGACTGTGATCGTCACAGTCCGTCTCTTGGTCGATCCTATTTTGTGTGTTTCTATTATTCTATGCATTTGTTTTACGTATAGTAGGAATAGTAATAATACAAATGAATAAGAATGTTAGTAGTGAATGGAATCCCTATTTGGTCATAAATTCATAATGATTTTCCTAGTTTGAAGGCAAACATTAGGTTTTGGACTTCTGGGAATTGAACTGGGCAGTTTTTTATCTTGAATGGTGCCGGCGGGGACTTTTGTATATATGACTTTGTAATTTGATGCAGGACACGGTTCATGTTGTGGACTCTAAACATTCCAAACGGTATGGGGATTACTTTTTGCGTCAGATTGTCAAGGTATGCCAGCGTCTTCTAATGCAATTTGTATTTTTCATGTTTTTCAAGAAGAATTCTTATTTCTCATTGACCATTTTCTTCGGTGTTATTTACAGCTTGAAGGGGTGATCAATGAAATGGACAGTATAAAGCTGGAGTGAATGAATGAACTTAGTAATATACCATTACCCTTGTCGGTTCCCCGTTCTAATTTTCTTCAGTCAGAATTTTGTTCTACTTTGTTTTGAGGTGGAGGTTGTAGTTAGCTTTCTGCATGTAATACTAATTTTTCTTAAAACTCGATTTATTTAAAGAAATGTGCTACCGATTTATTGCTACGAAAGGGGGCTTAAAGGTTCCTCAAATTTCAGCGAAACCTTTGGAGATGATGATTTCTACATATAATCTGGTTAAAATATTTTCTTTCAATTTTCAAATCTATGTATGTTTCCAGAGAAAACCACAAATATTTAATTGACCGTGGTTTAGGGAAATCGATTGCGTGCTGTTGGGGATTTGATAATTCAAGATGAACAAATGACAATACTTGGATAAATCTGAAGTCGTGTAAAAACACTTTCAGATTGAATCAAATTTCGGGGTTCAACCAAAATTGTTCAATCGGATAAAATCAGAAAATTAATTCTAAGAGTTTTGTTCTTGAGTATGTTCTTGTTCTATGACTTTCGTAACTGCAGAGAATGATCAACCAAAGGAAAAAGCGTTTTTGTTCCTTAAAACTAGCATTTAGCTTTATAACGCTTTTTCGCATAAAAATCGTTTCAGCGTTTGGCGCCTAAGCGGCGCTCGTTGTCGTCGCTCCATGCGGCGATTTCGCTAACACGTGGCGAAATCGCCGCTAAGTGGCGCGCTAAGTCACGCTCCATGCGCCAATGGGCGAAACTTCGCCAATCTTGCAAAATCGCCGCTAATCGCCGCCATGCGGCGGTGAGGCGCCACTCTCTTGCAAAATCAGCGCTAATCGCCTTCATGCGACGATGAGGCGCCACCAAAGATAAATCGTGATACATCTCATTTTATTACATTAAAACAAGCGTGCACTCTTATTTTAACATAATCATGAGATCAATTACACTAAAATATCCAACAATCCTCCCTATTTTAGTGTAATTACCGATCAAATTATCAAAGTCATAGCATACTACAAACTATTGCATAAATGAAATATCGTGACGATTGAATTTCATCTTAGCTTATTACACATTTCAAATATTCGAATATCGGGGGTGTCACTAAGGATTGAACCCTTTCTATTCATCTTGAATACATGAAGGTAATCCGCACAATAGTTTAAAACATTACTCTTACTTGACACTAGTTTACTAGCTCTGTGTCCCTATCCTTCATAAGCATATCAAAGCCAAGTCCGACTTCTCAGGCGGCTAAACTTCATGCTTATATAGGTAGTTCTTTTCTTTCTTGCACTGCAAATGCAATTTTTCAAAAGAACCATTAAGAAGTTATACTTCAACCTCCTTAACTTACGTAACCAGAACACATACCTTTTGGGATTCTTTCGATGATGTGTTCCAATCTCCACATGTTAAGCTTTCCACATTGAATTCAAAGACCTAATGTCATATTAGATGGGAATTGGGTATCTTAACATAAGAAATTTGAGATGGACTTTAATCCTAATCCCACAAATTCGGCCTTTTCACGAGATCTCTACTTAACCCTTTGGTTAAATGATCGGCCAAATTATCTATGCCGAGTTCTTACAAACTCCATCGATATCACACCATGCATGATTAACTCCCGAACCATGTCGTGTCTTACTCCCAAGTGTCTAGACTTCCCATTATACACTTGACTATATGCCTTAGCCAAAGTAGCGACTATCACACCGATAGACATGGGAGGTATAGGTTTGGGCCACAATGGAATCTCATATATCGATTTCTTAGCCATTCAAATTTTCTTTTTGCAATTTCGCTAAAGCTATAAATTCAGATTCCATTGTTGAATTTGTAATGCAAGTCTGTTTCTTGGATGCCCAAGATATAGCACCTCCTCCAAGGAGGAATACCTAACCACTTGTGGAAGAATGATCTTCCATATTGGTTATCCAACTTGCATCGAGTAACCTTCAATAAGCGAAGAAACCCGGTATATGTCAAACCATAACCAATGGTTCCCTTTAAGTACTTGAATACTCTATTCATGGCTTGCCAATGATGAGAACTAGGATTACTTGTAAACCTACTAAGTTTACCAACAAAGATAAGCTATATCGGGCCTAGTACTTATCATTGCATACATAAGTGATCCTATCGCCCTCGAGTATTCAAGTTGAGATACCATTACACCTTTATTAGGTAATAACTTTGAGTTAGGATCAATGGGAGTACTTAGGAGAACAATCTTTAAAATTAAATTTCTCCAATATCTTCTCAATATAATGTGATTGAGAGATGGAGATACCATTGTTTCCACGTTTGATCTTTATTCCTAAGATCACATCCGCCTCCCCATGTCTTTCATATCAAACTTAGAAGACAAAAATGCCTTAGTTTCATCAACTTGACCTTGGTCTGTACCAAAGATCAACA
This sequence comes from Oxytropis ochrocephala, assembly GCA_020916435.1. Taxonomy (NCBI): domain Eukaryota; kingdom Viridiplantae; phylum Streptophyta; class Magnoliopsida; order Fabales; family Fabaceae; genus Oxytropis; species Oxytropis ochrocephala. The sequence goes on from CM037089.1 coordinate 5,389,760, forward strand.
TGTCGTCTACATACAAACAAATGATAACTCCTTTGCCATGAGTATCAAACTTGTTGTATAGACATTTATCTGCTTGGTTTAGAACAAAACCACTAGATAGCACAACCTCATCAAATTTTTGATGCCATTGTTTAGGTGCTTGTTTCAAGCCATAAAGAGATTTCATCGGTTGCACACCTTATTTTCATTTCCTGGCATAACAAACCCTTCAGGTTGCTTCATGTATATCTCTTCATCCAATTCACCATTTAAGAATGCAGTTTTCACATCCATTTGGTGAATCACCAGATTGTGGATAGCAGCAAGTGCTAACAACAGTCTAATGGTGGATATCCTAGCAACAGGAGCATATGTATCGAAAAAATCAATACCCTCCTTTTGCCTAAAGCCTTGGATCACCAATCTGGCTTTGTACTTGTCTCTGATGCACCATCCACTTTCATCTTTCTCCTAAAGATCATCTTACATCCTAATGGTTTACATCCGGAGGTAAGTCAACCAATTTTCGGTATTATTTTGCAAGATGGAGTCCATCTCACTTTGGATTGCTTCTTTCCGAGATCGCAACATCCTCGAAGCCATTGCTTCACTAAAAGTCTTTGGATCTTCCTCAACATTGAGGCAATATTGATATTGAAATTCAACATCATTCCTTGACCCTTCAACCAAATAAAGTTGAAAGTCATCACCAAATGACTTAGCCTTTCGTACTTCTCGTACTCTTTCTCATTTCAAGTGCTAGTTGAAGGTATATCCTCATTATTAATCGAGACTTTCGACATGGAATTCATGTCATTTGGCCTAGGTATAGATGTAAACCTTTGTTCATCAAAGATTGCATCCCGTGACTCTATGACCGAGTTCACAAAGAATGAGAATCATTAGATTCTAGCACATAGAATCTATATGCTTTAGAATGCTCAAAGATATCCAATAAATATGCGATCTATACCTCTTTCACCTAAGGTTTTCCTTTTAGGTTCGTAAGTCGACCACGACCTACATCCCCAAATTTTGAGATAACTCAAATTTGGAGTCTTTTTGTGCCAAAGTTCATATGGGGTAACCTTATTCCTTTTGTTAGGAATTCTGTTCAACAAAGTAATGTGTCATCAACATAGCCTCACCCCAAAATCCTTCACTTAGACTGAATAGGATAACATAGAATTCACCATTTCTTTCAAGGTTCTATTCTTCCTTTCAGCTACACCATTCATTTGTGGTGTATAGGGAGTTGTAGTTTGATGTATTATTAGGTAGATTGAAAATAAAGCAGGATCATAATACTCACCTCCCCTATCCGTACGAAGAGTTTTGATCAACCCATTTTGATGAAGTTCTACCTCATTCTTATAGATTTTGAATTTCTCAAGAGCTTCATCTTTTGTAGTTAATAAATATACATAACAATACCTAGATGCATCATCAATGAGCGTAACAATATATTTTTATGACCTAATGATGGGGTAGCATGCAAATCGCACAAGTCACTATGAATAAGGTCTAAAACTTTAGTTTCACTCTTAGCATCCTTAAAAGGTTTCCTAGTGATCTTAGTCAACATGCAAGTTTTGCATTTTTCAATGTTCATATCAAAAGGAGGTATCATACTTGTTTTTGACATATCTTTTAATCTTTTGTAGTGAACATGTCCTAATCTAGCATGCCAAATTTACGATTTTGTCACATTAGTTATAGAACTACTCGAGGCCATACAAACAGATTCATGAGCAAAAGGAACATCAATGTTTAATTTAAACATTCCATTACAACGATAACCAAATCCAACAAAAGAACCATGTCTTGACAAGATGTACTTGTCACTTTCAAGTACTTGCTTGAAACCACAATTATTTAAAACCATACTGCATAATAAGTTCTTACGGATACGTGTACAAATAAGACATTATCCAAATACAAACTTTTTAGGAAGTAAAACTAAAGTTACACAACCTATTCCTAGGATTGGTTCGGTCGCAACATTGCCCATCTTCACAATAGAGCCATCATCAATTGGTCTAAATTTCTTGAACCAACGACGATCTTTGCACACATGGCTTGTTGCTCCGAATCAAACCACCAAGCAACATCATCATCCCGCACATAGAATGCCTCGGATATTAGTGATACATAATTTGAATTCGTATTCGAATTAAAATTATTCACAACAATCGACCTTGTTGCTTTTCGGGATCATTCGATCCACTTGGACCAACCTTGTTCTTTTCTTTGAACACCCGTGATCCCTCTTTAGATGACCCAGTTTCCTACACTTCAAAGATGACAATTTTGTCTGTTTGTTTGGACCTTTGTTCTTATTTCCTTGAAACTTTCGTTTCTTACCTTTACCATTGTAATTTTGCTTAAGCTGTTCCACCTTCCTCTACCATATTAATGAGAAGAGGAACCCGCCACACTTTTATCATTGGGCTTGTCATTTTCACGAGCCCTCGGTGACTCTTCAATCATGAAATGACTAATGAGTTGAACCGAGTCAACTCTTCCTTCTTATGCTTCAAGGTGTGCTTGAAGTCTTTCCAAGAAGAAGCGGTTTATCAATTATTGATGAAAGCGCAATGGATTCATCCATTTTCAAATCATGTTGAGTAAACCCGACCCGAATTGCGCAGTAGTTCATTATATTGTTCCATAATGAGCCTTGAATCAACCATTTTGTAATTAAAGAAATTACTAACCAGAATTTGTTACTTGAAGCATCTTACGCCATATATTTGGTCTCAAGAGAATCCCATAATTCTTTAGCGTGATTCAACATTTTGATAAATATCAAAGAGAGAGTCAGACATACCATTCAGAATGTGTCCACGACAAATGTAATCATCGTTTTCCCATTTCGACGCTTCCTTGTTTGATCCGAGTTTCGGTTTCGACATACACCAGATCGAGTACTCAAAGACATACACCACCTTCAATGTTGTCAAGAGAAAGTGCATCTTTTTTCGCCATCTTTCAAGTCCTGCCCTTCAAACTTGTCCAATTTCGCAAACTTGCTTGTCATCTTCGAATTATCGTTCGTCATTTCGAATAATTTGATTCAATCTATTGTTGTTCATCTTGAATTATCAAATCCCCAACACGTGCGGGGGAAGAATCTTCAATGTTTATCAAGAGAGTTCCAGCTTGACAAATATCCAAGGATGAATGACTTGTGTTGTGGACAAGGGAGAACGTTCCATCCCTATTCTTTCTATTTTCTCCCGTGGAACATTATAGGACCAAATTAGAATTATAATCCTTTTTTTTAGTCCAATTAGGGTTTTAATCTGAAAGTGCAATAGTAGTACGTTTCGATTGGATTTTGGCCAGAAATCTCAATCCGATTAGTTTTATAGTTTTTTTTACTCACTATATTTTTAAAGATTTGATCTACTAAATAATAGCTCTCGATTCAAGGTCTGATTGATTTAATTACTCTTTGTGTAAATATGTGAAGTTTGATGCTTAAGTCAACAAATTTTGGCTCATGTAATATTATGACTTTAATTATATCTAAAATTCAATCTTTAGAGTGAAATTTGTTCAACTAATATTACAAGGACTTCGTGAGTGTGATTGAGTAGATGCAGTATCACTTATCCTAACAGCTAACCCACAATCTCTCCACAGCTATGCCACAACTAACCCACAACCTCTCCACAGCTATGCAACAATTTTGTTGAAAATTTCACATATCTTGATCACTTGTGGTAATATTTAGTTGATCCACATCCTGCGGGAACAGAATGTCACCACTTGTGGTAATGTTCAGTTGATCCACATCTTGCGGGAACAATATGTCGTTGCTGACTTCATGAAAAAAGAGGGTGGTCATTCCTCTTGTTCTTCTCGTTCGTTGGCACCAGCCCCTTCACCAATAGAGTCCTCGTTGTTGCTTGACAAGCTGGGTGTTTGAGTTTTTGTTTTTCTTCTTCCCTTGCTTTCTTTTGTTACTCTGTAACACCATCAACAAATATCCAATTGTCAATATTTAAATGGGAAATTTCACTCGAATTCCTCCCGAAAGTTACATGGCTCACATATCACATTTTAGTTTTTATTTTCAAAAACCTACTTTCTAATATATTGTTCTTTGGAAATTTCTTCGGGAGTGTCTCGGGAAGCAAATGTCGGGACATATAGCAGTCCTATATTTAAATAGGATACTTTCTAATACATAATAGTTGATTTGAATATTTTTTAACTGAAGTAGTCTTTATATTATTTATTATTATTTTTTATAGTTAAAGTGCGGATAACAAGTATGTATTCCGGTATTTATTGTATGAGATCAAACACTAAAGTTGTTCACATAGATACAAGTAGTTTTTTAAGTGCGGGTGTAGAGAGAGACACATAGTAACCATGATCAGAAGGTGTCAGTGTCAATTCTCATCCTTATATATACATTAATAAAATCGACAACAAAATAGTCGGTTAACAAAATTAGGTTTATTTTGTCAAAAAACAAAATTATGTTTATTAGATGATTAATGGATATAACACATGACAAAATTCATTAACCATTTACTACTTGTAATTGTATTGTAATTGTAATTAACTACAAATACAAATTTGATTGTGATTAGTTACATTTGGTTAAATGAACTTTGACATTTGTTACGTCCATTAATCATTATTGAATAAATGATGATGTATTTTCTTTTTGGGGTGTTTTGCGTAACCATTTATTTATATTTTTGATATTATCAAAAAAAATTATTTATTTTGTTGTTTTTTCTTTTGACAACAAAATTCTTTTAGCTTATAGTAATAGCTTATTGTTAAAGGAAGATATTTATATTCATATTTTTTGTTGTATCAGGAAAGTTGACGGCAAGAACGCGATTCAAGGCAAGAACGCGATAAGAATAAGATTGCTCACCTACATGATGCGTGACACAGGCCGATGTGAAGGGGTCTCCATCAATTCATACTTTTCCCTATTTCTTAAAGTAGAATCAGTACATTTTCCTACCATCCTTATTAGTATTTAAAATTTAATAACACTTTTTTTTCACTTTAGGAAGCTGAACAAAACCAAGGAATACATAGTTTGATAGATACAGCATGCGCCCACCGGTTATTCTCGAAACTACCACTCCCTCTTCTTCTTCTTCTTCTACCACCAGCGATCGCAGGCTCAACACTCTTGCGAGACACCTTGTTGACGTTAACGATCAAAAAAACCAAATGGATTCTCACAACATCTCTCCTTCTCCAACCGCTTCTTCCGATTCCGTCTTCGCTCACATCGTTCGTGCTCCTGAAGATCCTATCCTCGGTGTATGTTTTCTTCTCTTCTATTTTCAGATCACACTTTTGTTCATACTTTTTCATTCATCGCTTTCTCCGCTTTGTATTTTTCCTCCGATTCGATTAAGACCACGCTATCAACGCCGCAAATTCGAAAGAGTTGATCCTACTGTCTATATAATTACAATTATTTATTTATTTTAATTATGATTATGCAAATTGATCGCTTCCTTGTTCTCTGATGATTACATTTACGAATGATTTCCAAAGTGGCACGTTTCTCGATGTTGATGGTTTGCTATGTTACGTTTCAGAATTGCTTATTTTGTTGTGAAGCACACGCAAGTTTGATAGTGACCTGCTTTTAGATGAAAACTTTGATACTGATTGCTCTGTTTTCTCCTCTAACTGGTGTGTATGTATGTGCGCGCGTTTTTTTTCCTTTCTGAAATAGGTGACTGTTGCTTACAACAAAGACCCTAGCCCGATTAAGCTCAACTTAGGTGTTGGTGCTTACCGAACTGAGGTGAGACTGCTATTTGTTTGCACTTGTGGTTCTTAATTAGTTTGATTAATTTGGCTACTGAAAATGCATGTTAATGAGTAATGACAAGTGAAAACTGAAAACAAGCTTTCAAATTCTGTCTATTCGTTGTGAGTTTTACTAACACTGTAGCCTGTATCATTTATTTACTAGGAAGGGAAGCCCCTTGTGCTGAATGTCGTGAGACGAGTTGAAAACCAACTATTGAATGATAAGTTAGTACTTGAGACTATACTTACTTCCTTCTCATTTTTCTAACTAAAAATGGTATTAAGTTTTTTATTATTTATTAAGTTCTGTTCTGTATTATTTTCAGGTCGCGTATCAAGGAGTATATTCCAATTGTTGGGATAGCTGATTTTAACAAATTGAGTGCCAAGCTGATGTTTGGTGCTGACAGGTTAATAACTGAAATTTGAAACAGAATTTTATTATATTATCTTTTTCTTGTTCAATCTGTAATTTTTACTACTAACTTTTTATATATAGCCCTGCTATTCAAGAGAACCGGGTGACTACTGTTCAGTGCTTGTCTGGTACTGGTTCATTAAGAGTTGGGGGTGAATTTTTGGCTAAACACTATCACCAAGTAAAATGCTTCGTCCTTAACTTCTTGTTCCCTCTTTATCCTTTTTAACTGATGTTATTATATACCGTTCAGCGTACATTGTTTTTATTGTTGCCTTGATTTTTTCAGCGGATTATATACTTGCCACAACCAACATGGGGAAATCATACAAAGGTTTTCGCATTGGCAGGGCTATCTGTCAAAACATATCGTTACTATGCTCCAGCAACACGAGGGCTTGACTTTCAAGGTTAGTTATTATTCTATCAAGTTGTGATGTGTTTGTTCCTTATTTTCTAGTTTGTGTCGTTGTTCATTTAATGTTAGTTTTTCCCTCCTTGTTTCTTACAGGACTTCTAGAAGATCTTAGTTCTGCCCCATCTGGATCTGTTGTTTTGCTACATGCATGCGCACATAACCCTACTGGTGTTGATCCAACCCTTGAGCAATGGGAGAAGATTAGGCAGCTGATAAGATCAAAATCTTTGTTACCTTTCTTTGACAGTGCTTATCAGGCAAGTATTTTTACATGCAACCTACATTGAGCTTCTAGCTTTTTACCTTCGAGAATTTTTGTGTTGACATAATCTACCACTATTTAGTTGAAATCACAAACCGATCCACTTGAAATCTCTTTAATCCTGAATAGGCGAAATATTTGAACTCAAAGTGCTTGGCTTCCCATTTCGTTGCACAAAACTCTTTTTTAAGCTATACCAATATTTGTTCAACAGGGTTTTGCCAGTGGAAGCCTAGATGCAGATGCACAGCCTGTTCGTTTGTTTGTTGCTGATGGTGGTGAATTGCTGTTAGCCCAGAGTTATGCAAAGAACATGGGTCTTTATGGAGAACGTGTTGGGGCCTTGAGCATTGTAAGAATTCTAAAGTATTAAATGGAGACAATTTGAAGTGTTTTACTAGTAGTGACTAGTGATCAATGAACCATGCTTGTATTTTGTCCTATTTGGTCTAATTCTTTTTCTCGGATTCTGTTTTGAATCTTCCTATCTTTTTAGCACAGATAATGTGATTTATAAATTTGTATTTTCTTACTTTAAGGTTGATCAATAGAGGTTCTTACATTTTTTTATTAGTTTCTCTTATGTTCCTTTTCTACAATGGAAATTCATCTAGGTCTGCAAGTCAGCAGATGTTGCAAGCAGGGTTGAGAGCCAGCTGAAACTCGTGATTAGGCCCATGTACTCAAGTCCTCCCATTCATGGTGCATCTATTGTGGCTGCCATTCTCAAGGACAGGTAATGAGCCAAGATTCTTCTTTTCTAAGTAGAACGAAGCAAATAAGGATTTATTGTTGACTACCATATGATTCTTTCCTTGCTTCTTTGGATATGAATGTTACTCTTGAAAAGGCATAGTAATCAATTTTGCGGATGTAATTGCTTCGCTCCTCTATCCATAGAGGCAATACCACCGAAATATGTTTGATACCTGTAGAGGGAGATTCTAGTGAGCATTGTGTTTATCTTAGATGATTTTACTGGTTGTGTTTGCTTCTGCTTCATCGTATACGTTAGCTGTCAAATTCAGTATATATTTAATGCTTTCACGGAGGAATTCTACAGTATTTTATTTTTCTTAATGATTTTTTTCACGGACGAATTCTACAGTATTTTATTTTGCTTAGTGATTTTTTTCTCTCCTCTTAATTTTTTTTTACCTGTATTGCTTCTCTTTAAGGGATTTGTTCAATGATTGGACTGTTGAGTTGAAGGCAATGGCTGATCGCATTATCAATATGCGCCAACAGCTTTTTGATGCTTTACGTGCTAGAGGTTAGCCTCTTCAGAGTTCCTTTTACATTTCCAGAAGATTCTTTTTAATTGTTGCTGCGCCAGTATGTGAGAAGTTATTGTTTGTTTGCTCATTCTATTCCATTTTCTTTAATTGAACAGGCACTCCAGGTGATTGGAGTCACATTATCAAGCAGATTGGAATGTTTACTTTCACAGGATTGAATCAAGAGCAAGTTTCCTTCATGACTAAAGAGTACCATATATACATGACTTCTGATGGGTGAGATGCTTTTATTTATAGCTTAATCGAATGAGTTCAGATTGGTATGATGCGCATTCTTGGTTGTTTCTTTATGAGTCGATTGTGAACTGTGTTTTTTGCATACCAAGCAGTTGGAAAATTAATATGAAGTTACAATATGCCTTATTTTGGGTGTTCAGACTTCAGATTGGTAAATTTGTATGTATATCTAAAATTTATTGTATTACGTAGGCCGGTTTTTAAAATTCAAGATTAATTCCTGTAAACAAACTCTTGAACTAGAGATATTTAATAGCATGTATTGTTTGCCAAACTGTTGGTTAACAGAAGTTCTTTTGCTGGTAATATCAAAATATTCCAGGATTTACTGATATGGGGATTAGTTATTTTTAGTTTGAATTTCATTCTTCTGCATGCACCTTAACCTGTGATTGTGTACATTTTTTGAGGACCATGTGGGGTCAATGGTATGCTATCTCACTTCTAGTATCATTTTGCTTCTGTTAATTATATCTGCCCACAACATAGATTAATTATCTCATTGTGCAATCACTCATTTATGCTGGTATTCCAGATGACTCAACATCAATTGTTTATTGTGCAGGAGGATTAGCATGGCTGGTCTTAGTTCCAAAACAGTCCCACATCTAGCGGATGCAATACATGCAGCTGTAACCCGAGTTGCCTAAATTTTACTGACTTCGGTTTTCAACTCTTCCCAATCCTCTGATGGAGAACTTTAATTATTTTTGTGTAATAATTGTCTCATCAAACAATTAAATCGTTTAGTTGATGTGAGAACCTTATTTGTGTATTTTGAGAATTAAAAGTAAATAAAGAGTTGTGCTGAATGCTGCGGGATTTATAAAGAATTACACAAATTGATTTGTTCGAATATATCTATGAAAAGGAATTGAGAAATGCTGCTAAGTACGAAATGATATTCTGCTGCGCGCTCGTCTTTCTAAACATTTATTTATTTGATTTGATATAAAAATGACCTTATGTTTGAAATAAAAAACAGAATAGAATCTTTAAACCAGATACAACTCTACAATATCATCCTCCTGTTTACAGAAGGAACTCCAGAAATTTGAACACGGTCATCTCCCTGTTGAACACGGTCATCAATTCTGTAATATGCAGCATTACTCATAAATTTAATTCAAATAGAGATTAAAACCAAAATTTATCAATTTCATAGAAACACAAAACAATTCAAATAGAGATTATAACAAGAATGTATCAATTTCATAGAAACACAAAACAACGTCAATTCATCGATTAACATGAGAGTGTAATAAAAATAAAAATTGCAAAACAAAAGTTGTCCATCTAATTTTTCCTCTATAAACTTTTTACTAGAGGAAGTTGCAAGTTAGCTCCGAATGTTGCTGGTTTGTCTTCTCTAGGAAAATATGTAGCATCACTTCCACATGGTCGAAGAGTATTTGAGTAAGAAGTGAAACAAACTTTTGATGTCCAGTTATGCCCACATATTTCTCTACACCTCATAGAATTTTGACCATTCAAAGTATAACTATAAACCTTTTTCTCAGTCGCAAAATTAAAGAATCACCATTCATAACTGTAAACTCTTGAATTATGGGGTATTTTTCCTTTAACCGCATTGTTGTCACCTTTATTTTCAAAACTCTTTTCCACAAGTTGGATTTGTAGTCTACCAAAACCCATATGGTAAATGCAAGCCTCATATGCCTTACCAAACAAATTGAATGGTCTAGGTGTCCCACCTTTCCCCATTCAAAAATACCCATGTCAACCTCAAAGCTTGGTTTTCTTGCACCTTTTGGTAGCTTAAGCATCGTTGATTCACCACTCTCAAAATTGTATGCCACCATATATGACTCATAAAAAGGACTATCTTTAGCAAAATAGGGAGAACTATCGAATACAAAGTGGAGAATATTTTGAACATACACGGGCATCTCAAGTCTCAATCCCCTACCACCACCATAAAATCTCTCCTCTATTGCTTCCCACACTCCATCCTTTGGCAAATACACCTTTAGATTGAGATAATTCGACCATTCAAGTGGTTTCTCGATCAAAATCATCTTATAATCATCTATATCAAGATTCTCGCTGTTGCACTTGAAAACAATATCAATATCAATATCCGGAGATTCACGAACCATATCTGGGGTTACAATGGGAAGCCATGTTTGAGTCACAGGATTGCATATAAAAATCTCATCAGAATTTCTTTTGCTCCTACACAAAGCTAAGCCATTGCTTGATGTGATAATTCTTGCTGAGTTTGCCAAGCAGTGGAGAAAACTTTTAGGAACCCCAGAAGACAATGATTCCTCTTCAATCAAAGGATGAACTTCAATCTTGTTAGCACTCCATGTTTGCATTGTGTCTTGTTGAAGAAAAACGCAAATGTCATCCCTCATATTTTTTGCCTGCTTCATGCAAAAATATGTTTCTTTAGAGAAGTCTCTGTTTGGCAAAGTCAAACCACTAGTTTATAGCGGATAAGTTAGTGGTAGCTGTTTGGCAAGACAAACTTATAGCGTTTTTTGAAGGTTATAACATTTTTTGAAAGTTAGTTATTTTTCTATCAAAGGTAACATCTATGAATCACTTTAGAAATTATTCATCATGCATGATTACTAATTTGGCCCAACCAACTTATGCAAAACTTCTCTAATTCGTCGAGTGATAACTTTAGTAACTATTTTGTAAGACACATTACACAAGCCTATAGGACGAAAGTGCTTCATAGAAGTTACCTCTTCTACCTTCGGAATGAGAATAATAAAGGTGTCATTCAGCTCAGATATCCTCCACGGCTCGTTGAAAATACTATGGATAAGTTTACAAACTGAGTCTCCAACTGTTGCCCATTGGGTCTGATAAAAGATCGCTTGGAAACCATCCGGTATAGAGGCTTTAAAGGCACCACATGGTTTGAAGAATCTCGTCATTCGTCAACTCCCTACCCAAGCTTTGAAGCTCTAGATATGTAAGATTAGGAAAGGAACCCTACATATAGAAAGGCACAAACAAAGTGTCATCATTAAAAAGGTTTTATATATAGTAGGATGTAGCCAACCTCTCGAACATAGTTTCATCATTAATCTAGTTTCCGCTATCATCCTTCAAAGCCTTTATATGATTCTTTCTTCTCCGAATGGTTTGTAACCCCGTGGAACAACCTAGTATTTTGATCTCCAAACTCCAACCACAAGATCTCCTCATTTGCAAGCACCTCTTCATATTCCTTCCACATTTCGTTTTGACGGGAGAAGACGACACTTCTTCTCAAAAATATTTCCAAATGTATGCTTATTCCACTCCTTAAGAACCCCTTGGAGCTCCTGCAATTGGTTCTGCCAATTGTTACACTCTTTTCGCCAAGAGTTATGGATAAGCTCGTTGATTGATAATATGAAGATGATATAGTTATTTGTGGGCTATGATACTAAACTTTTTTTTAGTTTTTCTTACTAAACCAATTTTAATCATTGGATCTCTTTTTTATTAATTTAATTTTATCTAAATAATGAATAAAAGTATTGAGGTAATTTACTAATAATTTTTATATTTAAATTTATATTATATATAATATAAATATTTAATATATATGTGATGGTTCTTAGGTGGTGGCCGACGGTGAGCTCCTCGTGAATTGGCACAGAGAGCTCTAGCGGTTGGTCACCGGAGCTCCGTGGCGGTCACGTTCAAGGCAATTAAATAAGAACATAATCAAAGCTGTTTGGTTTCCACTTTCCACAATGAATTGGAATTTGAAGTAAGTACTAAGCCCCACTTACTTACCACAGATTCCAATTTGTGGTAAGTAGCATCCAATGCCTTACCACAAATGTATGAAACATTTAGGTATTTTACTTTGCCTTTACCTCTCTTTATTTTCACCTTAATATTCAGTTTATATAGTTCCAAGAGTATAAGATGATTGTGAAAGAGATTTGGATGTTACTTACCACAAATTAGAATCTGTGGTAAGTGGCCACCAAGCCCCACTTACCACAGATTCCAATTTGTGGTAAGTAGCATCCAATGCCTTACCACAAAGGTATGAAGCATTTAGGTATTTTACTTTGCCTTTATCTCTCTTTATTTTCACCTTAATATTCAGTTTATATAGTTCCAAGAGTATAAGATGATTGTGAAAGAGATTTGGATGTTACTTACTAACACAAATTAGAATCTGTGGTAAAAGGCCACCAAGTCCCACTTACCACAGATTCCAATTTGTCCAAAGTAGCATCCAAATCTCTTTCACAATCATAAGCTCATCATGACTCATATACCCCCACAATCACTTCTCTCTCCGTGGCTCTCTCTCTCTCACTGATCGTGCATGAACTATGCTCCTCTAAAAGGAACAAGAGCATGCATGATACTAGTACTTTTTACCTATCTAATTCACCATTTTGTCTCTTCCTCACTAATTCACCTTCTATTTATACATCACTTTCACTTCTCCATTCTTATATCAACAACAACTTCACAATCTAATTTCCAAAGAGAGAAATAGAAATAGAAAAAAATACTACTATTTTTCAAACTGTTTGGTTTCTATTTTCCACAAATTGAAATCTGTGGTAAGTAGCATCCAATGCCTTACCACAAAGGTATGAAACATTTAGGTATTTTACTTTGCCTTTACCTCTCTTTATTTTCACCTTAATATTCAGTTTATATAGTTCCAAAGAGTATAAGATGATTGTGAAAGAGATTTGGATGTTACTTACCACAAATTAGAATCTGTGGTAAGTGGCCACCAAGCCCCACTTACCACAGATTCCAATTTGTGGTAAGTAGCATCCAATGTCTTACCACAAAGGTATGAAGCATTTAGGTATTTTACTTTGCCTTTATCTCACTTTATTTTCACCTTAATATTCAGTTTATATAGTTCCAAGAGTATAAGATGATTGTGAAAGAGATTTGGATGTTACTTACCACAAATTAGAATCTGTGGTACCACTTACCACAGATTCCAATTTGTCGAAAGTAACATCCAAATCTCTTTCACAATCATAAGCTCATCATGACTCATATACCCCCACAATCACTTCTCTCTCCGTGGCTCTCTCTCTCTCTCTCACTGATTGTGCATGAACTATGCTCCTCTAAAAGGAACAAGAGCATGCATAATACTAGTACTTTTTACCTATCTAATTCACCATTTTGTCTCTTCCTCACTAATTCACCTTCTATTTATACATCACTTTCACTTCTCCATTCTTATATCAACAACAACTTCACAATCTAATTTCCAAAGAGAGAAATAGAAATAGAAAAAAACACTACTATTTTTCAAACTGTTTGGTTTCCACTTTCCACAAATTGAAATCTGTGGTAAGTGGCCACTAAGTCCCACTCTACCACGTGATTCCAATTTTCAGTAGCCACCTCGTCTGGAGCTCAGGTGATTGGACGACGGAGCTCAGGTGTGACCAGGACTTGGGAGCTCTACCACCGGCCACCACCGGCAACCACCACATATATATTTATATTATATATAATATATTTATATTATATCTAATATATTTGTATATATAAATATAAATATAAAACATTATTAGTAAATTACCCCACCTTTTTAGTAATAGTTACTAAGCTTTTCTTTAGTACCTTAAGTCACACTCTTATTTGTGCAACTCACTTAGTAGTTTTTTTAGAGTTGCTGAATTGGGGAATTGAGTGCTTATCAAAAAATAATATTAAAATATTATATCTAAGTAATGTGTACAAGTAGGTGCTACTTAACCACCAAAATGACGATACCTCAAATGGTCTTAGAATCCACCAAAAATACATAAAATTAAAAGATACATACAAAGTACACGATTCATAATCATAAATCATAGCAAAAACTGCATTTATGGGTATTATATAATTTACTTATTTATAAATACTTTCTAATAAAATAAATAGGAGTTTGTTAAAATAAAAATTAAATTAAATAAAATAAAAAGGAGTGGCGTAAGAGACACTACTGGTCAGTTAATTAAGGGGACACGAAAGATGTTGCTTCATGCAAATGCATACTCAATTCATGCTGGGAGAGCACAAGAGGCCACACAATAAGGAATTTTTTTTGACACAATAAGGAAATATTAAAAATGTGTTTTTTTACTATAAAATAAAAACACGTGGTGTATATGTATGCTAGTTTTTTATAAGAGCGACAATAGAGGGAGTGATTGTTAATTATCTATTTTTTTTTACCAAAGATTGTTAATTATCTATTATTCATGTATATTCACTAAATTTAATTAAAAATTATTGCTTTGCAAAATCTTTTAAATAGCTTCAATTAAATTACCACATACACTAAGGCCTTAGTCTTGCTTTTTGTTTTTATTTCTCCTTTGTAACAAAAAAAATTACCACATACACTGCACATACCGAAATACAATTGATTGTTTGTCAAAAAAGAGATAACAAAAAATACAAAAAATACACGTATATATGGTAGTTTGTTAGAAGAGCGATGATAGAGGATATAGTTAGTGAAAAATGTGATCAAATCAAATGGAGGAAAGATATCCCAAGTAGGTAGTTCAGTTGGCGAGCTAAGAGATATCGAAGAGGTGCACCAAATGAGTGTAAGAATGAAGTCTCGGGTTCAAGTTCGGAAACTAATATTTCCCCACCCCACTAACAATTGTCTATCTAAAAAAAATGGATGAAATATTGATGAAATGAGGAAGAGGAAGATTAAATATAATTTAATTTGTTGAATTATGCGTCCTTCATTCACGGGAAATTTGTTCACTCAATCTTTTCGAATTAAAATTCATAAATCAAATTCAAATAACTCACAGCTTACTCTCTACTGGCAGTGTATGCTTCCTTAACGGAAATGATTTGATTCAATTAATTGTCAAAAAGATTTGATTCAATTAATTGATTTTTTTTTTTGTCAAAAAAAGAGATATCAATTGATTTGATTTAACGGCTAAACTTGGAGATCAAGTTTTCCCAAACAAACCCCTAACAAACTCAGCTTCTTCTTTTTTTATCAACAAGCTCAGCCATTTATTACGTAGTAAAAAAAAAGTTGCTTTAACCCTAACAAGCTCAAGTTTTAACAAACAATTAGACCCTAACTTGGCGACCAAGTTGTATGTATATCAGATAGATTTTGCTTCCTAGTTTTTCGTATTTCAATTTAAGTAGGATTAGAGAGTCTCTTATCTCTCTATAAATAAGAACGAGTACGTTACTGCTTTTTTTTATCAAATCCTCTCATATTTCTCTCTTCTCTTATAATCAAAATCAAAAATACTCAACACACGGTTCAATCATCATGGAATTATGTGAGGATGGATGGTTCAATATACTCTCATGGCTTCCAGCCAAATCAGTATGTAGGTTGAGAAGAACTTGCGAGTCTTTTAGAGACTTCTCTAAAGAAACATATTTTTGCATGAAGCAGGCAAAAAATATGAGTGATGACACTTGCGTTTTTCTTCAACAAGACACAATGCAAACATGGAGTGCTAACAAGATTGAAGTTCATCCTTTGATTGAAGAGGAATCATTGTCTTCTGGGGTTCCTAAAAGTTTTCTCCACTGCTTGGCAAACTCAGCAAGAATTCTCACATCAAGCAATGGCTTAGCTTTGTGTAGGAGCAAAAGAAATTCTAAGGAGATTTTTATATGCAATCCTGTGACTCAAACATGGCTTCCCATTGTAACCCCAGATATGGTTCGTGAATCTCCAGATATTGATATTGATATTGTTTTCAAGTGCAACAGCGAGAATCTTGATATAGATGATTTTAAGATTATTTTGATCGAGAAACCACTTGAATGGTCAAATTATCTCAATCTAAAGGTGTATTTGCCAAAGGAAGGAGTGTGGGAAGCAATAGAGGAGAGATTCTATGGTGGTGGTAGGGGCTTGAGACTTGAAATGCCCGTGTATGTTCAAAATATTCTTCACTTTGTATCTGATAGTTCTCCCTATTTTGCTAAAGATAGTCCTTTTTATGAGCCATATATGGCGGCATACAATTTTGAGAGTGGTGAATCAACTATGCTTAAGCTACCAAAAGGTGCAAGAAAACCAAGCTTTGAGGTTGACATGGGTATTTTTGAATGGGGAAAGGTGGGACACCTAGACCATTCAATTTGTTTGGTAAGGCATATGAGGCTTGCATTTACCATATGGGTTTTGGTAGACTACAAATCTAACTTGTGGAAAAGAGTTTTGAAGATAAAGGTGACAGCAATGGGGTTAAAGGAGAAATACCCTATAATTCAAGGGTTTACAGTTACGAATGGTGATTCTTTAATATTTGCAACAGGGAAAAAGGTTTATAGTTATACTTTGAATGGTCAAAATTATATGAGGTGTAGAGAAATCTGTGGACATAACTGGACATCAAAAGTTTGTTTCACTTCTTACTCAAATACTCTTCGACCATGTGGAAGTGGTGCTACATATTTTCCTAGAGAAGACAAGCCAGCAACATTCAGAGCTAACATGCAACTTCCTCTAGTTAAAAGTTTATAGAGGAGAAATTACATGGACAACTTTTGTTTTGCAATTCTAGTTTTTATTAGACTATGATGTTAAATGATGACTTGACGTTGTTTTGTGTTTCTAAGAAATTGATAAACTTTGGTTTTAATTTCTATTTGAATTGTTTTGTGCTCCTATGAAATTAATAAATTTTAGTTTTAATCTCTATTTGAATTTAATTTATGAGTAGTGCTGCACATTGCAAAATTGAGGAATGAAGTTACAAATAGAATTTGCAGCAACCCTTCTTCTAGAGTTCCTAGTGGAAACAGGAGGATGATATTGTAGAGTTGTATCTGGTTTAAAGATTTTATTCCGTTTTTTATTTCAAAAATAAGGTTTTCGTTATACCAAATAAATAAATGTTTACAAAAACGAGCACACGGCATAATAAAAATTCACGAATTTCACCATTTTAATTAGCAGCATTTCTCAAATCTTTATCATAGATATATCCGAACAAGTCAGTTCGCGTAATTCTTTATAAAATCCCACTGCATTTAACAAAGTTGTTGGCGCATATTGATAATGCGATCAGCCATTGCCTTCAAGTTCAACTCAACAGTCCACTCCACTCATTGAACAAATCTCTGAAAGAGAAGCAAAACAGGTAAAAAAAATTAAAAGAGGAAAAAAAATCACTAAGCAAAATAAAATACAGTAGGATTCTTCTATGAAAGTATTAAATATAGGTTTAAATATATGTTTACTCCCTGCAAATATACGTTTAATCCAGTTATAATGTGTAAAATATTTGATTTTAGTTATTTTTCTGCTCATATTGGAGGGACTAAAATAAAACATTTTACATATTACAGGGACCAAACTGAATAAAATGTATATTTGCAGGGACGAAAAACAAAGTTTTAATTTTACAGGAACTAAATTGAATCAAACTTATTTTTGCAAGGGCTAAGCACAAAATTTGATTTTTACAAGAACTAAATTGGATTAAACGTATATTTACAGGGACTAAACATATGTTTAAACCTTAAATATATACTGAATTTGTCAGTTAACGTATGCGATGAAGCAGAAGCAAACACAACCAGTAAAATCATCTAAAGATAAAGACAATGTTCACTAGAAATCTCCTTCTAGAGGTATCAAACACATATCGGTGGCATTACCTTTATGGATATACGAGCGAAGCAATTACATCTGCAACGAAATGGGAAGCCAAGCACTTCGAGTTCAAATATTTCGCCTACTCAGGATTAAAGAGATTTCAAGTGGATCGGTTTGTGATTTCAACTAAATAGTGGTAGATTATGTAAACACAAAAATTCTCGACGGTAAAAAGCTAGAAGCTCAATGTAGGGTTATATTACAATACACTAATATAACTAACTTCAAGCTTAGTTAGATCCCTGAAAATGGCACAAATTAGAGTCAAGCTTAGGGTACAAGCTATGAATTAGTTAGGGTTCATTTCCTCTAGACACCAAAGTAGTGTCAAAGACCCCTTCACCAAAAAATATTAAACAAATATAACTTGTTCTAACTCGTTACATACTTGAGTAAAAGAAAAACTCGTTCTAGCCAAAAGAAGCTAACTCCGACAACTAGAAACTAATCTGCTTAAAAGAAAAAGAAAAAAAGATGTCATCAAGAGGATAAGGTGAAACTGAAATCTAACTAATTATATTTTTTTACCAAAAACCAAACTAATTAACTGGTATTGAAAAGTATAATTAACCCAAATATTATTTCCTCATTTGTTTTTTTTTTATCATTTCTACACATAACAAAAAAACAATTTATTTAGCCTCCCCATCTTCATGCCATGCCCTAATCACAATGAAAACTTTTTTTAGGTAGACAATTGTTAGTAAGGGTGGGAGAAATGTTAGTTTCTGAGACTTGAACCCGATACCTCCTTCTTGCACTCATTTGGTGCACTCCTTCAGTATCCCTTAGCTCGCCAACTGAGCTACCTACTTGGGATATGGGGTGGATGTCTAAAATTTTCAAAATGATTCGCAGTCTTTTGTCTCCAAAAAATCAAAGCCTACACCTGGAGAGACATCTTTCAAGTTATTGAATGCTAAATTGTCATCCATGACAAAAGTTTAAATCCTTTTATATCATTGTAATTTGCTTACTACACAAGATTCAATCATCATCACGAACCGACATGGAGTTTTTTTTGTTGCAATTGCAATTACAAACTGAAGTCTTGTCACTATAAACTAAATCACTAAGAAGTATAATCTTATAAATAAATGGCCACATTATAATTATATACTCGAACATATCAGAGCAAAATGCTAGCAATTGACAAGCATCTATCTACAGAAGGGCTTGAGAAGAGGATTTTCATCTATCTAAGCAAAATGTTTTCACCCTTTGGCTGGAGTTTCACATTCACTGAAGTCAAGTATGCGTCTCTCCACCTGCAAACATGTATATTTCTTTAGGCTATATATATGACAACGGAATTAAACATGGATAAGGGGTTTAGGTAAAGCTCTACCAGAACATTTGAAGCTGACTTAGAATTTTTCTCAAGCTGATTTTGAGGATCTTGATTTTCCTTGTCATCATTTTGTAACGCCTTAGGTGTTCCATTTCCCAAAATATCATGAGCATTGGCATATTGAGCAGAAGTTTGTTCACTGATCTGTTTCATCCATCCAATTGCATCATAGCTTTTACCTCCCGGGCTCAATATATACCCAAAATCCTGTAACATGCTTACTTTTTTTAGTGCTGAGAAACTAATAATACTTCAGGACAGTAATTATACAACAGAATCGATAGTACCTCAACTGTAATTTCAGTATCAATCCTGGGGCTTGACATAAAAGCGTTGAAGAACCAAGGAGATTTCCATGCTGATGGTGATTCAAGGCTTTTCCTAAAAGGCGTTCCAGCAAAACTGAAATCAAACAAGAAGTTAGTCAGAAACGATGCCACCAGAATTTTTATCAAAATGGAGAGATATCAGGTGTAAGTGTTGTAGCAAATGTAATCAGAGTAGTCACGAAAAACATAGGATAACAATATAATCAGTTTAAGAAAATTACATGCTACGTGTTTCAAAACCACCATCATTTCCAGTGTGATCACCAGTATTCTCTGCCGGGACTGATGAACTGAGGGATTGTACACAGGTAACAGCAACTGAAAGTCTTTCATGCCCCTTTAACCGAACAACAGGAGATTTAATCCTTGAGCCTGGAGTTTTATGATTTCTCGCACTTAAACTTAGAACTCCGTCATATTTCAAACCAACTTGACCAGGAGAATGCAGAAACGGGTCATTCAAATCCTGTTCAACCAAAACTCCAGAAGGTGGTTGTTGCACCTGACAAATAAAAAAATAAGTTAATATTTACAGAATTCTAGACACTGCAACTGATTATGGGAGAATCACACTTACAATCTCAACAGGAGCACTAGAATCGTTCTTCATCTTTGAATCAGTATCAAGAGGAGGTTGCTCAATCTTATCCTGAGAATTATTGTCACCAGCATCCATTTCTGACTTATTGTCGTAAAAATTGCAGAGTTATTTTTATCCTCTACTTGTTCCACCTTAAAATCTTGTCCATAATTTTCTTTATCATCTTCAATCGAGGTGGTACCGGAATTCCTTTTTTGCATTGAAGACGGAGAAATTGAATTTGCCCCCGGAGTCTCATTGTCATCAAACATGACATCCAAACGGGAAAAGTTTTTAATCAACGTTGATGTTGTGTCAATCTCAAGTTTCTTCTCCATTGGTTTATCTGACATTGGAGATAAAAGGCTTCGGCGTCGTTTCTTTACTATGGATGGTGTATTAGCGAAAGTTTTAGCAGCACTTTTTAACAAAGCATCTGGACTAAGATTGCGAGGTGAGTCCCACAGTCTCAAAGGAGTTAGACAGTTCATAGAAGACATCATAAACTGGCGGATACCTAGGGGACTAAATTCTTGCTGCATATCACTCCCAGATTGTACAAGATCACAGCTTAAGAAAGGCATTTCCAAGCTCGGAAAACGAGGAGGTTCATAACATAGGGTTCCTGCCTCCTCCTGTTCTGTATGCACATTTGGCTTTTCATCAATTTGATAGCATGTTTGCATAGTATCTGATCCACTGCCAAAACTATTTACAGAGACCAATTTTGAACTATCCGCCACAACATCTGATGGCTCTTGCATTGGCGTGCTATCAATGATGTTATTACCAGAAGAGCTGGATATATCATTGGCAAAAATCAAGCAACCATCTCTGGAGACAAACTGCTGATTGTCTTCTGACTGATTGGCTTCAGCAATACACCAACTGATTGGCTCCGGCATCACTGACGGGATAGATGGTAGAGATGACTGACCAAGAGATGAAGTGCATCCAGACAAGTCAGCCGTTTTTACACCTTCGTTATAATCTCTAGAGAAAAATAAATCATCACTCATTGCGTCTGAAAATAAGATTCTACAACATTCATCTTCCGATATGAACATGTTGTCTCCGTTAGCATTGTCCACTGAAGACTGGAATGGAACAATCATCATGTTATGACATTCACTAGGAGCTATAAAATCTTGTTGCAACTGAGATGATTCCTGCCCAAAGTCCATTGAGGAAACAATCATCATGTTTGTGGAACTTCCTGATTCGTTTGTGTATTTCTGCTCCATAAATTGAGAAGAGCAAACCTCTTGGCGAGGAATGTCTGGTAAGGATCCAGTAAAATCATCCAGTGACATGTAATATGGCTCTGAGCATGATGCCTGACTAGGACTATATCCCCTTCCTAGATTAGATTCTTCATTTTGCCTGTACTCCTCCCCAGTTTGTACAACAACAATGCTCATCTCTCTGGAAGACGGAAAGTAACCAGCATTAGCTGACTCCTGGCTACACTGTGAAACTTCCTCAATCTCATTCCCCCTAGGACCATTGTCATCTCCACTCCGCTGTAGCCTCGAAGAGGATGAAGCCGTAGGTTGACTCGGATCTCCAATAATTGGTACAATTTGTAACTGATTAAGCAGGCCTGATGCCAAGTAAGAATCCAATTTCTTTTTGACAGAACTATTCCAGTGGTTCTTTATAGAATTGTCTGTCCTGTTGCCACAGCAGCACAATAACAATGGAGAAAAAAATGAATCTATACCAAACAGGTGCTAATGAAATAAACACGGGAGCAAAAATAAGAAACTATAATTCCAGAATGAAGTGAAAAGCATAGATGCATGCCCATTATAAACCTTTTTCCTTATTGAAAAGAAAGAAGAATTGAACATGCATATACCTTCCAGGCAAAAACTTCGTTAATTCTGCCCATCTGTTCCCATAAACCTGATGAGCACGTATTAGAGCCAATTCCTCTTCCTGTGTCCATGCTTCCTTGTTTATAGAAGGATTAAGATGGTTATGCCACCTAAAAATGATTAATGAGAATTAACTACAATCCTTTCATATAAGTTTATATATACGGGGCAATAAGGAAAAAGATTGTCACAATAAATACATCATATTCTATTCTAATGTTTTAGGATATATAGTATGCCAATGAGGCATTAAATAGTAGAAAGGCAAAAACCATACCTTTCTCGACATTGCTTACCAATACGTCCAGGTAAACTCTGTGCTATAGTAGACCACTTTTTAGGCCCAAATTTGCTAACCAAATCAATAATCATTGCATCTTCCTGTTTGCATTCAGACTGGTAGGTTAGTTCATAACATATATATATATATAAACAGAAAATGGATAAAACACATCACCTCAGAATCAACACAAAAATGTGGAAGTATATAATAATCACAGACTATAAATGAGAAGTATATATTACCTCTTTAGACCATGGACCTTTGACAAGGTCTGGATTTAAGACTTTCTGCCACCTATGCAGGCATTGTACATCAGTTCTATCCTTGAAACACTCCGCTACAAACATATTTGACGATTATATCAAGTCACAATAAACCACCGCATAAGGAGAGTGCACGCATTAAGGCTTGCTTAAGATAATGGTTAACATCCAAAACAAATATTTTATAAAGGGATCACTAATGTTCTCCACTTCCCCCTTTATGACTCGAACCCACAACCATCTGGGTGTAGGTGAAGCGACTTACCAACTCAGCCGCATTTCGTTATCCAATACAAGTTAAATAAAAAAGAAACTATCATAAATAGAGATAAACTATAAAGGTATAGATAGATCCCCCCCGAAACACATGTTTTTTCCCATTTTAAATCTGCTCAGTTAAACCTATAAAGGTCCAACTGAAGAAACTCAAATAACTTAAAGCGAATTGGACAACTCTAATGTGCCGTCAAGACAAGTACTGCATGCTACCAAAATATTACCAATTTTTTTCCAATTCTTTCCTTTAAAACGCTGAACAGCATTCCTCAAAATATCATCCTGCAAAAACAAAACACAACACTATTGAATGTCATTCGATCATCTAATATTTTTTATAACCGAAAAAGTCAAAGAAAACCTCAGTCATAAATTTCTATTTCACATATACATTAAAAAGAGGGAAAAAATCATTGTATTATTAACCATTTATGGTCTTAAAAAATCTAGAGAACAACCATAATTCATTGAAAGTGTAAAAGTTAATAGAATATAAGAAGTATGCCATACAGATGCTTAGTTTCCCAGGTTAAAGAATTTTCTTGTGCATTCATGGAAAAATAATAATAATGTAGGAAGTAGAATTTCAGTGAAAAAAGAGATGTTACAAAGCAAAGCAACATTACCAAACCTCAGAAAGATGTAATGTGTTAAAAGTATTAAAAATTACCTCCTCAAGCGTCCATTGTCCTTTAGTGGAGCGCCTTGTAGGGGCGATAGTCCTCCTACAAAAACATCAAAGAAAAGAAATGTTAAAGTAAAACACAATAACACGAGATACGATATGACATGACATGGAAAAAATCATTGTATTATTAACCATTTATCGGATAATAAGCAACTTGGATACCTAGTGTGGATACGATATGACATGGATATGGGGAACAATAAATTTAGAAAACAAGATATGTGGCCATGTTAACAAAAAAACATATGTATGTATGTACATGCCACAATTTACAAAATTTATTTGTGAACATAACAAGTAGGCCTAGTCAAATGCTTGAAATAAAGCAGTAAGAACAGAGTGAGAAGAACAGCAGAAATGGTGTACATAATGAGCAACAGCTATGCAACTCTGCAGCTTGCAACTCTACAACTAGAGTAGCTCCACATATGGACCAAAGGGTATGAGCTGAAAAGGAGCTAAAGCAATAAAATAGGAAAACGGGAATGCAAATATTGGGAGAACCAAAACAATGAAGCAGGTGCACCAAATACAGCAACAACTCAGCGACATAGGACATGCATACTAGAGCAAAAGTTTCCCAAGCTGTGCACATGATTACAAGCCCTGGCAGGTGAAGTGGGGCTATGAATGAGAGAGAAGTTTTTTTTTGGAGCAGGGGTCATATGATGTAAGGAAACGCAGTTAAAATGGTAAAAAGGAAAGCAAAAAAGCCGCTATCAAATGTCGTATGCAGATGACAATCTTGTCTTTAAATGGTAAAATGTTTAGAAGATATATCTGAAAAGTATCAAGGAAAATAATACGAAAAATTATAAGATATTTGATACGTGTCGGACACCGGGACTAATTGGGGTATTCTATTTTATAAATTATAAAATATAGCTTTCTTAATTAATTAGTTTAATGGTCCGCCGCAACAATTTTCTGAATTTAGGAAATAATTAAGAATCCGATTTAAGGTGCTTATTTTCACAAAGGTCCAAAGTCTAGGAATACTATAATGGGAGATAAGTTATAATTTGGAAAATAAAGATCCAATCCTATCCCCTGTAAATAAATCATTTGATTCACAAATAGAAAGCAAACAACAGCTCTAGAGATAAACATGTCAAATGCAGAGGCACCAATATTAAAACCTCACTTTCAATTTTAGACTTAACTGCTAAACGGCTATCTGAGATGAAAACAAGAAATGCACATCAAGAATGTAGTAAAACAAAGATGATTTTAAGAATTACCCATGCAGTGCTCTAATTTTCTGAGTTCCATCCGAGGCAACATCAGATGGAGTAGAAATTGTCCTGTCGATTTCCATTCTTTGTTGATAGATAATTAAAATAGCATACGCCAATTCTCAATCCACTACAATGTGTAATTGTTCTCCAAATCATTATAATCCCTCCCCCTCCCTCAACAAATCGCAAGAACAAACTCCTGCAAATAGACACATGAGAGGAAATTGAATTCCGAGTTAAAATCACCAAATGAATCAGACAATTTTTTTTCTCAAACAAACAACAATTCTCTGAGCTGATTTTCAAAAATTGCGATATATCACTGTGTACTACTTAGATCACACTATCACAGTTTAACTGTCTATCTAAATAGCTCAATTACGTAAATCACAAACCTAAATACCTCAATCACATAAATCACAATCAAGCTTTCAAATTCACAAAATACAGTTTAAATTTTAAAAAAAAAAAGTAAAAAATTCAAATTAAAGTGTGAAGAACGATTCCTTATTAAAATTCAAAAGGCGTGTGAAGATAACATGAATTTGAGATCGGAGATTTAAGATGCAAATGAAATCGGATGAGAGCATTAAAGATTTATTACTTACCAGACTGAGCTTCAGAAATGCGAAGATGAGTGATGATGAATGAAGCGATCGAAACGGTGCGCATTTGCAGATCCAAACAGAGATTGATATCTAACAAAGATCTATGAATTAATACACATACCGTAACCAGAGTTGGGAGGGTTTAATGATAGAGAGAGAAATTTTTAGTGAGAGAAAATTTCAAACGCAAAGAGGGGGAGGATACTCTTGAGCTTCGGAGTGGCGAGTTAGGGAAACGGTACTCTTCTTGTAATTTAAAGGTCGAATTTCTTTTGGTAATGAACGGTCATGATGATGACACGTCGAATTGAAACTGTTCACCTTCTACGCATTGACGTCCATTTTTTTCAAATGTGCAACGGGCAGCAAGTTTTTATTTTCTTTATTTTCTACAATTTTCTACAATAAAGATAAGAGAATATATATGTTTGTCAAAAAAAAAAGGAGATCTACCCTTTACTTTTCTTTAAACTTCCTCCTCCTATCTTTTTGTCACTTTTTTACTGTTATTATGGACAAATTTTAGGATAAAAGAATTATTTCTACCAAATGTGAACATAGTAATTTTTGTTTTTATCAAGTAATAGAGAAAGAATCATGTTATTGTGTTCTAGAGTGATAATCATACTTGAAAATTAGACTCGTATGGTCGTATCAATCAATATGACTCATGAATATTAACTAAAAATATAAAAAAGTATTAAAAATAGAGTGTTAGAAAATAGATTGTTTAAGTGTAATCGAAAAACAATCATGCTCTCTCTGCATGACTTTTAAGTTGTTCTGGGGATGCCACGGTATCCCCACAATTTTTTGAATACATAATATAATATATAGTAAAATATATCTATATATAAAAAGGATTTGCTAATTGTATATTAATGGAAAGCTGAGCGCAGTTGGTAAGTTCTGCGTTATGTAACCTCAAGGTCGCATAATCAAAGGTAGGTATTTTGTATTTAAAATTTTAAAAAAAGCAAAAAAAAGCAAAAAAACGGCCAAGGAGGGTTCAAACTTTAGTCAAAGGTAGGTATCCCTTATAAGTTCTTTACCACAAAACCAACTAAATACTAATGACATTTAGACAGAAAATAAATATATATGTTAACATGGCACCCCCAAAAATTTCTCCCAAGCTCGGCCACTGGCTCTACTCCCAGTGCGCATCGCAGTGTTGATGTGGTGTATTGGACTCGGCCCGTTGCTGGAACGTTTAAGTGTAACGTTGACGCTGCACTTTTTGATGATGGAAGATTTGGTATTGGTCTTTGTATTCGTAACGAGGAGGGTGTGTTTGTGAAAGCGAAGTCTCTATGTTTCACAGGCAAGTCTTCTCCTCAAGAGGTAGAAGCTTTGGGTTTATTGGAAGCGGTCGTTTGGCTACAAGAGTTGGACATCCAAAGAGTTACCATCGAGCTCGATTGCAAGGCGTTTGTAGATGGCATCAAAGGAGTGTGCAACTTAGTAACTGAATATGACTCTATTTTAAAAACTTGTCAATCGTTACTGTCTACTTTAGAAAACTATTGGGTTAGTTTTGTTCGGCGGCAAGCAAACCTTGTGTCTCACACATTGGCTCGAGCATCAAGGCTTTATGCTAGCTCTCATATTTTTGATTGTATTCCAACCTGTGTTACATATTTGATTATGAATGAAATGTCATAACTTTCTTTTGGTCAAAAAAAGAAAAAGAAAAAAGATTGTTTACACTTTTCAGATGATTATTGTTCACTCCTTTTTTTGTAAATAAAAGTTTAGGTGAGTTGAGCTTTAAGAGCTCACCAGGTCAGGGCTGACCTCAAGACTCTCTTACTTGTAACTTTTCTTTTTACTTGGTTGTTCTTTTGGGAAGAAAAATATTTATTTTTATTTGTCATTTTGGTGTTTTAAAATTATTAATTACTTGTTTCTTAATTATATTATTTATTATTTTTATAGAGAAAAAAATAAATTTAATAGATAATAAACAATCAAAAAGTATTATAAAAATGAAATTAGTGTTTTTTATTTATGTAAAATAATTTTAAAAGACAAGTAAAAAGGAAATGGGGTTTTAAAAAAAAAAAGGAAAGAGGAACTATCCTTTATTCAAATGTTTAGTAGCCCAAAGCAGATTACTTTATTTATTTATTAATTAATATTAATAATAGCCTAGAGCGTATTTCAATTCAATTAATGCCAGAAGATTTAAACTCTTTAATGCAAATAAAAGCCGTAATATTAACTAAGACTGTAATAGATTTTTTGTCCTGCTGAGCACGGGAAGAAATATGAAATTGTCATCAACATGGCATATATCGCAACTCACAAGTGATACATACTTGGACTACTTAACTATTTGGTCAAGTCAAAAAAAAAAAATTTGGTCAAGATTTCAATCTCTGACTGAGTAAGAGAGATAAACCCTTTAAATAAATCTCAGTATCTCAAGAAATTAGTCTCTGCAAGTGTTCAAATAGATGATACATTGATTTAAAAAAAAAAATTATGAATTGTCCTAACAATAGTTATACATACAATTTTACAATAAACCTTTTTCCAAATTTTTCTTACAAATGTTTATTTAATTTCAAAACTAACGTAGTTTCTAATAAATTTTGAGAATGTATTGTTATTCCCAAGTTAATAAATATTGAACCGGTCGTTAAACCGGGTATCATAAATTAAGTTTTGACATTACGAAGTTGATATAATTTGCATATATAAATAGTTAATTTATTGTACACGGTTATAAAAAATTGTATGACGAAAATTTGTTATATTTTTAAATTAAAAAATCTATCTAATATCTATTTATTCAAACAAACCATACTTATATTACCCAAACTAACCTCCCTACTTATTTGACAACTCACCTAACTAAGGGTATCATTGTAATTTCCTATCACACTTTTTTTCAAATCTCTTCTCCCAATACACTTTCTCCCACTCCCACTTTTTTTTCTACTTTCTCCTACTTACTTTTTTAAATTCAAAATTTAAACTAAACTCACCCACTTTCTTTTCCCACCATTTACTACAATCTACTAATCAATTAAAATAATCAATTAAAACTACGACATAACTGCATAGATATATAAAAAATACGAGATTAATATCTAAAAATAACAAGAAGACTTTATCACTATTTAAACAACTAAATGATATTTAAAACACATGTGACAAATATTTGTCACTAATACCTAAAAAAGGACAAATAGTTGTCACAGATATATAATAAAACACGGGATACATTTTTTTTATTGGTAATCTACTATCTATCTTTTACTATCTACTATAATCTACTAATCAACTAAATAATCAATTGAAACTATTAGATAACTGCACTGATATATAAAAAACACGGGATAACTACACTGATATATTAAAATATATGGGATAACTTTAATGATATATATATATATATATATATATATATATATATATATATATATATATATATATATAAACACGGGATAACTGTAATGATGTATATAAAAACACGGGATAGCTGTACTAATATATAAAAAACACTGGATAACAACATTGATATATAAAAAAAACATTGCACTTATATATAAAAAACACTGGATAACTGCATTTTCTTTTCTCACCATCTACTATAATCTACTAATCAACTAAAGTAATCAATTGAAGCTACGAGATAATTGCACGGATATATATAAAAAATATGGGATAACTGCACTGAAATATAAAAAAACACGAGATTAATATCTAAAAAACAAGAATACTCAATCACTATTTAAACTACTGATTAATATTTAAAACACATGTTACAAATATTTGTCACTAATACCTAAAAAAAGGACATATAGTTGTCACAGATATAAAACACAAGATAAATATTTCTTATTGATAATCTACTATCTATCTTTTATTATCTACTATAATCTACTAATCAATGAAAATAACCAATTGAAACTATGAGATAACTGCATTGATATATAAAAAACACGGGATAATCAGACCGATATAAAAAATACGGGACAAGTGCAATAATATAAATAAAAACAAGAGATATTTGTGACCGATATATGAAAAATACGGGATAACAATACTGATATATTAAAAAACACTGCACTAATATATAAAAAATACGGGATAAATGAACAGTTGTCTTTAAATGATACTTTTACATTTTTAGATTTTAATATTTATCTATTTTTATTTGAGACTACTTTTTTTATCTTCTTTAAATTTGTATTTATTTTCACGGGGTAATGTTCAGATTATTTAAATTATGTATAAATTCATTCATAGAAAAATAATGGCAATCTCTCGTGCGTATGCACGGGTATCCTATCCTACTATATTTATACAAAGAAACCACAATTGAAAATATCAATTGGGTTTCTTTGAAACATTGACACCTTGATTTTTTGAGGGTAAATAAGTCATTTACTTTTTCTTCTTACACTCTCTTTCCTCCTTTTCACTTTTCTCTTACACTCTATTTCTTCCTCATTTTCTCTTTCTTCTTACACTATTTTACTCCCTTTCAATTTTCTTTTACATTCTTTCTTACTTTCTTTTCTTTTTACTTTACCTTTATTTTTCCATAAACGATTTTTCTCTTTCTATTATCGTTTTACTTTAGTTTTTTTTAACTAAATTTCTAAATTTACACAAATACTACTCTCCTAAAATTAATTATCTTCTCCTTTCTCTCCGAAATTTGTTTACACTCTTATTGATAATCTACTATCACCTCTTATTGACAATCTACTATCTATATTTTACTATCTACTATAATCTACTAACCAACTAAAATAATCAATTAGAACTATGAGATAACTGCAATGATATATAAAAAAATACGGGATAACTGCACTGATATCTAAAAAACACAGGATTAGTATTTGTCATTGATAATTAACTTCTTTGAAGACTAATATAAACCTACTATCTAAAAACAAGAAGATTTAATGACTATTTAAACTACTGATTAATATTTAAAACAAATATTTCTTAATGGTAATCTACTATAACTCTTTTAGTATCTACTATAATATACTAATCAACTAAAATAATCAATTGAAACTACGAGATAACTGCACTGGTATATAAAAAAACACGGGATAAATGTAGTGATATATAAAAAAACACGAAATTAATATTTTCCATTGATAATTTTAATTTTTTAAGACTACTATAAACCTATTATCTAAAAAATAAGAAGACTTAATGGTTATTTAAACTACTAATTATTATATTTCTTATTCATAATTTACTATCTAACTTTTACTATCTACTATAATCTACTAATGAATTAAAATAATCAATTGAAATTACGAGATAACAGCACTGATATATAAAAAAAACACGATATAACTGCAGTGATATATAAAAAGCACAGGATTAATATTTGTCATTGATAATTATAATTTTTGAAGACTTCTATAAACCTACTATCTAAAAAAAAGGCTTAATGACTATTTAAACAAATTAATATTTAAAACACACATGACAAATATTTGTCACTAATACCTAAAAACGACCAATAATTGTCACTGATATATAAAAAAACACAGGACAAATATTTCTTATTGATAATTTACTATCTATCTTATACTATCTACTATAATCTACTAATAAACTCAAATAATCAATTGAAACTATGAGATAACTGCACCGATACATAAAAAAACACGGGATAGCTGCACTGATATATAAAAAAATGCAGGGATAACTGCAATGATATGTATAAAATATGGGATAAAATACTTGATCGATATATAGAAAAACACGGGATAACAAATAATCGATATATAAAAAATATTACACTAATATATAAAAAACACAGGATAAATGCACAATCATTTTTAAATGATACTTTTACATTTTTAGATTTTAATATTTATCTATTTTTTATTTGAAACTACTTTTTGATCTACTTTAAATTTGTCTTTATTTTCACAGGGTAATGTTTAGACTGTTTAAATAGTGTCTAAGTTCATTCATAAAAAAGAACGTGATACGCACGAGTATCCTACTATCTTTTTATACAAACAACTTACAAAATTACAATTTTAGACATCTTACTTTTTTGACACATCACCAGTTTTGTTTTTTTTTATCATTTTTTAATTTTACTTTCGCTTCCTTTCTCACCCACTCTTTTTCAATCTCATATTTTCCAAAATATTTCTAACTTCTTACACATCTATTATTAGTGGCCCCCACACCCTTTATTTAAAAATATTTATTTTTCCAATTTTTTTTAATCCACTATATAATCTAATATAATTAAATTAATATTAAATAATCTACAATTTACTCCTATTTACTATCTAACCTAATATCTATTTATCTATTTATACAAACAAACCAAACTTAATCTATTTATGCAAACAAACCACATTTAAATTACTCAAACAAACCTGACAATTCATCTAACTCGAGACAACATTGTAATTTACTATCATACTTTTATCAAATTTCTTCTCTCAATACATTGTTTTCTCACTTCCACTTTTTTCCTACTTTCTCTTACTTTTCTTTTTCAAAATTCAAATCAAACTCACTAACTTTGTTTACCCACTATCTACTAATCTAATCTAATGTCTATTTATAGAAACAAACCATAATTACTCAAACAAGTTTTTCTATTTATTTGACAACTTATCTAACTAAGGGGAACATTATAATTTACTATCACATTTTTTTAAAAAATTTCTTCTCCAAATGCAGTTTCTTCTCACTCCCATTTTTTTTTAACTTTCCACTCTTTTTTTTTTTCAAATTTCAAAATTCAAATCAAATCAAATCTACTAATAAACTAAAATAATCAATTTAAACTACGAGATAACTGCACTAATGTATAAAAACACGGGGACAACTTCACTGATATATAAAAAAATACGATATTAATATGGACAAAAAAAGAAAACTTAATGACTATTTCAACTACTGATTAATATTTAAAACACGGGATAATCAGATCGATATATAAAAAAACGGGATAACTATATCGATATATAAAAAAACACGGGATAATTCTTGACCGATATATTTGATAATATACTATCTATCTTTACTATCTACTATAATGTATTAATCAACTAAAATAATCAATTGAAACTATGAGATAACTGCACTGATATACAAAAAAAAACATGGGATAACTATACTAATATGTAAGAAAAACGAGATAACTGCAATGATATGTATAAAAACACGTGATAACTGCACTGATATATAAAAAACACTTAATCTACCATCTATTTGTTACTGTCTACTATAATCTATTAATCAACTAAAATAATCGATTGAAACTATGAGATAACTTCACTGATATATTAAAAAACACGGGATAACTTTATTGAAATATAAAAAACACGGGATAATTGCAATGATGTATGTAAAAACACGAGATAACTGCACTGATATATAAAAAAACACGGGATAACAACACTGACACTAATATATAAAAGAACACATGATAAATGCACATATTGTTTTTAAATGATACTTTTACATTTTTAGATTTTAATATTTATCTAATTTTTTATTTGAGACTCATTTTTGAACTACTTTAAATTTGTCTTTTTTTCACGAGGTGCTGTCCAGACTTTTTAAATTATGTATAAGTTCGTTGGCAGCACTCATGCGTATGCACGGGTATCCTACTAGTTATTACTTAAAAGTAAACACAAGATGTTTGCAAAAACAGCCCGTCAAAAAAAAAAAGATGTTGCAAAACCAGTACAATAAACTACTCTAATAAATAAAATCATTGTCGTCATCAACATCATTAGATGAGGCTCCATCAGATACCTCTCAATCTGATAAATCTCTTCAGCATGATTCACACCACTTGGTTTCCTTAACCAAGACAATGCAGTTTCAGATTCCAGTTGGGTTATTTAATCATGGTAGCAACTTGACCACCGTCATCATCTGTCTATAATCCAATAATCAATATGCTTACATGAAATCCTCCTCCAGTTCTTGCAATGATTTGCTTCCTGATGCAATGTGTTTGTTGGATGTCATATTCTCTGCAACCATCAAACCCTTGTAGCTCTTAAGCTCTGCTTGTCTTTCCTTCTCCATTCTTTCCAAATCCTCACGGCGTTTCTGCAAAGAGAAAGATGTGGTCTAATTCCAGCAATTGTTCAAAAAAAACAATTGAACCAGAACAAGAAAACACTAAGATGTTAAAGAAGACGTTTCATTGTTAGAGGCAGATATCCTTATGAACCCGAAGGTTGGATCCTCAAATTCTTAACGAAGTTTACAAACAAAACACCCTAAAGGACAATATGCATACTCAAAGAAAACGAGCAGTGCATGAGGTTATGGAACTTGGATTTTAAAAGGTTGTTTAGTTTTTAGACAAAAGTGCACCAGAGGGTATGGAACATATTTAAAAAATCAGAGGCACACAGAAAAACAATCATTCCCCAATTGGCTTAGAAGTATGACGCTAGACAAACTCTAGTAACAGAATTTGTATAAAATATTATAAGTTCAATTTTGACGCCAGGGTCTAAGGAAGTTTGAAACTTGTGAGTATATGAGGTTTTCAACTTATTCAATTATGTGAAATACAATGTTAAGAAAATTGAATTATACTATTAGAATTTGTCTCTGTTCTGCATAATATAATGAGCTGTGATACTGACAAAGTTGACAGCAAAAATTTGGCTATGCATGAAATTGAAAGAGGAAAGAAAACAACACTCACTTTTTCTCTCAGTTGTTGCTTTCTCTCAGCTCTCTCAGCTGCAGTAAGTGCTTCTCTCTCAGCTGCACCATAAGTATACACATACATATCAAGATCAGATAAGCCAAATCAAATTTGCAAGCATTCTGCACATCAGACACCACAACAACTAAATGGCCTAGATATGATAACAAAAAATAGGTGCACATCTGCCTCCTCATCCAACAAAATTTAAACATAAAATGTTCCAAGAATATGCCTAAGGATAACAAAGCAAACTTTATCAGTTACCTTTCAAATCAGGTTTTCTTTCCACCTTTGTCTTGTTTAGCCTGTTCACAATCTCATTTATCCTCTTCTCCACTCTCACAGTTCGCACCTAAAATGCATAAAAAGCCAGATGATACTGAGCAAGAAAAGGCAAAAGATCGAAGTGTAAAAACCACGGTTGAACCATTGAACATTGAATCTGTGTGTTCACGGTTCAATGAATGGTCCGATTTTCAAAACATTGGTTAAAATACTCACCATTTTTGGGTTGTAAAACCAACTTGGCCAACATCCATTGAAGCAGTTTTCTTTAAATTAGACCAGGGAGTGTAAACAACATCAACATTGTTCACTTTATTCCCTGCCAATAATAATGCAAGAAAAAGGTAAGCACTAAGCACACAGAATTCGAATTGGAAGGAAATAATGTATAAGTAATAACTACATATATGTATATTAAAACCCTTGAAACCTAGCACAAGAATTGGGCCTAGTTTGAAATAGCTTCTACTTTATGAGAGCTAAATAAAGTTCTAGTTCACTCACAAAAAAGTCTTCATTATAAGCTTGTAGGTGCGTATAGAGAAGTAAAATGAGAACTTCCAAAAAGACTGAGATGCAGAAACTAATTTAAACTTATACTCAAGCTGTTTGTTTCAAAATCTCATAGTTATTGCATCATTCTTATGTGTAGCTGAAGAAACCTTAATAAGATCAAGGTGAAACACTTCATATACACTTGCAAGGATACATACAATTGGCTCTTAAATCATCAATTCAACAAATAAACCAGAGGAAAAATAAGTCAGGCTTTTTTTACCTTGAATTGAATTTGCTTTGACAAGCTGAGCACAGTCTTCCAGTAAACCTTCACTCATGCCATCAATAGTCTGACCTTTGTGCAGCCTTACATAGACATGAGCTGAAGACATTTTATCAACATGGAACCTACGAAAGACAAACTTCATCATTAAACAACAACAATTCAACTATATAACCAAGTACAAAAATAATCAGAAATCAAATTTTTATATTTAAACAAGGAGCTATTGAAGATCGTTTGGGGGCCTCTATCATCAAGAAAGATCAAGCCCACACTGTACTGGAAAAAGGGGAATAGAATAAATAGTTGACCAATAATCTTATATTGCAAGAGTTGGTTGAATCATAATCCTAGAGAAACCTATCTATGAGCAACAAAAACGGCACCAGAGTTTCAACGAAAGGCAAAACACAACAGATTTCAAATAAAATCATTCATATGTGAATGTCTTTCCGATGCAGATAATTTCAAGAAACGACGAATAAATTCACGAAATTAAGGAAAAAGATGGAAAAAAAGAGATTTAGAAATCGATTAGGGTTACCAGATGTCTTCGACAAAGCCATATTTGATGAGTTCCTCGTTTTCGTACTTGTCAAGACCCATGAAGATGGTGTAATCGCCAGCTTCAGGGCGTGCTTTGAAGTAGAACACCATTGAGTTGCTTAGCTTTCACGCACGCGATGCGATGAAAATCGGAGAGCGTTAGGGTTCTGAGTTGCCCTCTCCAATTTGGGGATTTGCTATACGAATCGCTGCATAAAACATAATCCCGGAACGGAACTTTCCCTTTCGTCTTTTTCGAATGTTATACACGCTTTGGGGTAATTTTATAAATACCAAATTATGTTGGAACTTTTTGGGTTCTAAATTCTTCCTCAAGTTTATTTTTCGCAATTTTCATCCCTCAATTTTATCAAATTCGTAATTTTATTCATCTTATTTTTTCTCATAATTATGGTCTTCCGATTTTATTAAATTCGCAATTTTAGTCCCCCTGTTAAATGGTCATCTAATTTTTTACAAAAAAATATAACGTGGCAGACGCGAGTCGTACTGGCGTAATCATTAGGTGCTGGCGTGGCAAGTACATGTCATGCCGACACCCAATGATATACAAAATATACACTTAATATTCTTAGTTTAGTCTAATAATATACAAAATATATAAATGAAAATGTAAATATTTGAACATCCAATAATTATGCTAGCACAACATGTGTCTGCCACGTTGTGTCGTCCATGGATGAAGACGGCAGAGAGTGATTGTCGGTGCCCAAAAAGTTGGCATGAACAAAGAGTGGCGCCTGTTTGCTTATAGAAGGGGCGCGTGAATGAATCGAGTAGGCACCGGAATGAGAGAGATCTTGAGGTTGTGCAGGTATGAGACTATACAATTGAAGGAAGACCGAAAAGAATTGATTTGCACTACCTATACCAACAAACACATTATATTTTCGGGAGCCCTGAACATAAGAACTTCAAAGTTAAACATGCTTGACTTGGAGCAATTTTTGGATGGGTGACCTTCACAGAAGTTTCCCGGAAAAACATGCAAGTTAGGACAATGCATGCTAAAGAGACTCGTGTTTGTTTGTTGGGATATCGACAATCCTAAAAGCAGTCTAGGATGTTACACACTTCACCACTTTATTTCTACAGCGGCATTCCCATCGAAAATTGAATCGCAATTTAACTGAATGACTAAAATTACAAATTTGATAAAATTAGAAGATCAAAATTGGGAGAAAAAATGGGGGGATTAAAATTACAAATTTGATAAAATGGGGACAAAATTTGTAACACCCCAATTTTCGGAGTGCTACGTATTATAACACATCCCCAAAATCAACTCATGAGTTAAAACAATGTTTACTCTAATATTTTGCGCAATACTTGGTCCATCTCGTATATCCCCTCTTAGGTACCCTTGTTCAGCAACGTCAAACGAGTTTCAAGTGGGCGAGACTACAGACAGTCAACATAAAGTTGAACACCGTTAACACATAGAAACTACACCCGACAACTCCCAACACTTGATCAGTGATGACTACCCAAAAAAACTTAAATGATCAACTTATTACAATTAAATAGCTTAAAGGACCTATGGTGAAATTTAGCCTATTTTATTTTAGGATAAAATTTAAGTATAACATTATTATGTTCTTCATTCAAAACAAGCACAAAAATACTATAAAAAATTCCACCCTTGAAAATTCTTTGAATATCATTTTTAGTCAAAAAAAACTCTCTCAATATATGTAATTCGAATTTTGACTTAGAATACTAAGAAATTCTTTAGTAATTGTTACTAAATAGGCATAATAGTCGTTTTCCAATCAATGAAAAATTTTGGGGACCATGCAAACACTAAATTGTGGTTAGTATGTACTAATCATCGGATTGTTGTATAATGGTCAGTAGTATATACTAATCACACAAACACTAGATTGTGGTTAGTATGTATTAACTATTGAATTGTTGTATAATAGTCACCGAAAAAATTAGTAATCGTTATTAAAGAATTCATTAGTATCATAAATTTTTGCCATGTACTACGGATTTAAAAAAATAATATAAATGATACCAGAGCTTGAATACAGTGAATAAATAAAAGTTTCTGAATTTTCTAGGGAATCACTCCATGACTTAACAACAAATAAAAAATGACACCTAAGAGGATAAGAAATCGTCAATTTTGGCGATCTTAACTCATTGGCTTTGATACGGAACTTGGCATTGTAAACACAATAGAATAATCAAATGTGCTATGTCTTGTATTTGCAGATATTCTCAAATCCCATATATTCATGATTTGCAATATTGTGTACCATATTTGAAATACCAACTCCACCTAGTGAGATTGCACTGATAAACATTGTTGAGGCTAGAATAAAGATAATAAGGGATGCTCTCCCAAATAGGATGATCAACTTTCTAACAATATGCTGTCCAACCCAGGCTGCAATAGTAGCCACCAGGGAAAGGTAAATAGCTGTATGACATTTAACAAAACGCAAGGTCATAACCAATTCATCAATAAATATTAATGAACCAGACCGGTTACCTATCCGGTCCCGGCCCAACGGTTGGGCGGCCGGCTTGGTTCTCTAAACACTGAATATTATAGACAGCATCAACTAAAGCAAGCTAGAAGTTCTCGGGCACTAACCATAAGGTACTGGAAAACGTTTCAGTAGGTAGTATTCCACAACAGACATAGATGCAGAGAAAGTCATGGAGAACGTTGCTGTGGCGCTTGACACCTGCACATGAGATATTGAATCCAGTCAATAATAGCATTGGTAACAATAAGTATTGCCTTCTTCAATTTGAAACTCACTTGAGGATGGACTCCTAGCTCGAGAAAAAGTGGACCCAAAATGATTCCTCCTCCTAGTCCCAACAAGCCACCAATTACACCAGCCAGTAAACCAAAGACACAATAGAATAGATAATTAACTGAAAAACAGTAAAATCTTTTCCTTGATCTCCAATGGAAGCTATTACTCTACGCCCCGTGAACAACGCAGTTGCCTCATAAGCAGTTACCCCAACTGAGATTGGAATCTGCATAACACGTACAACAAAATTCAAACAGTTTTTAGAGACTGTTGTAACAGAGCAATCAAGAGAAAAAAATGACTTGTATCAAGCTCCTGAACAGAATTACCTGCAACAAGTTCAGTACCCAATATGATGTTGAACAAGTAGTTGTGTAGTTTTTCTGTCGATAGGACAATAGGATATTTTTGATCTATAGTTAGATGAATTGCATGGTATAAAGTAAACTTTTGTTCTGTATTAATTGTGAAAAAGAAAACCTTGGCAATCTGTAGTGCAAGGAATGAAACCCAAACAAAGCAAAGAAGCCCAAACTCCTTCCAGTACACATTTTCAATGATAGTCACCTGCAAAATCCATGTTATTACTTATTAGACAAGAAAATATCACCCCATCCATAACTCAGTAGAGAATAATGGAATCATTTACCTCGGCGTTCTTTTCGGTGCCACCATTTGGTCCAATTGGAATAGGTTTGTATTCTGCTTCTGCCCCAGAACCTGCCAAAAAGAAAGTTACACAAACCCTAACATCGGGGAAAAAACAAAATGACCCGGGACAGTTACTAACGTTTTGTTAAATGTTGATGAATAGCTTGTGAACTCACCAATAGATTCTTGTCGCCTAGCATACTCCTAAAGTGAGTCAAGTTCAGATAGAAGTCAGACATAAACTTATTTTTAGAGTTTGTCACTAAATAATTAACCTCCAGATTCACCACTAAAACACTGATATTACACTATTAATCAGAAAATTATCTAAAAAAAACACTATTAATCAGAAAACCTTCATAATGAGTCATTATGATCAATAAAATATCATACTGCAGGATAAATTAAATGAGACCTTTTTCATTATGGTTTCCTTATTCCATGTCTCAACCCCCTTAAAGAATGCTTTTGTTGACGAGCCTGCAAGAGAGTAAAACTAAAATCAGTGAGAGGTGCAAAACAAGAATAAGAATCTCTAACTTAAAAGACAGTTGAGCTAAGCTAAGGTTACCTAAGAAAAGAATAATAAGCAATATAGTCACCATCCAATCAGGGAACACAACATTGAAGACCACTCCAATGCTGATACCAAGCATGAGCATTGGTTGAATGAGAAGTGCCAAATCATAGTCAATGATGGGCATATCCAATGTTGGATGTCTTAGCTTAAGGTTGTAGTAAACTGTTGATAGAGCTGCCCCCATGACCATACCTGTCACAAACAGAAACACAAAGAACTTGCAATTATTTTCTTTTTTATGTTTCAAGACTTGGTTCTTATTCACCACAAATACTTGATGAGATGTTATGGGTCTCTTCAAGTTTAACCGATGTCTAGCAGTCCCGAGTCCAAATCCAAACTCGGGAAATACAGCAGCTTTGTTGCGCATATAATCATACCCGAGTTTAAGGGACTAGTCTCTGTAGTTGCGATACTCGAATTCTCCCAAAAGACTTTGTTTTAATTCTCTACTGCTGGGCACATGAGAGAACTGCATCAACCAAACATTATATGGAACAAGTAGCCCAAACAAATTAATTCTGTCCATCTTACAAATTAATGGAAACTTTGAATGATTAACACGTGTCTTACATTTGGATATAGCCGTAGTTGATTTTGGATCAAAGCCAATGATGAGAGTGAGCATAGGAACAAATATTCCACCACCAGCAACACCACCTATACTTCCAAAAGCAGCCCCACAAAAACCAATAAAAGTACCCAAAATAATTTGCCAACCAAATTCCATATCCTGTGTAGTAGTAGTAAATAACAAACATCAACAAGATAGTAACAATAAACTACACATGAAAAACACTTTTTTTAACCAAAGCTACACCAATTGAATATTCTCCCATTATTATATCCAAAATCGTAAAAAGAGGAAACGAAAAAGCCACAAAATCCAAAACGAAAGAGAGAGTGAGTTTACCGGCCACACGTGTTGATAACCAGATTCAGCCGATTTCCATAAGAAATTGACAGCTTTGGTGAGAAAACTGTGTTCAGATTCTCGTGTAACGTTGAAACTTGAAACTTCCACATTCGTAATCCTTCTTTCCGCCAAAACAATTGCAAAACCAAATAAGAAAAACAATATTATCCATGTGGACCTCATTCTCATACTTCTCACAACAACGGAGCTTAGGTATGTTCTGTTTGGCGAGCAAGAAATTTATTATTTGGTAAATGATGGGTACTGAGTGAACACAAAGAAATTGAAGTAAGTAAATAAAAGTGGCAACAAAAAACAAAAGAAAAGAAGAAAGAAATGAGTTATGGAAATTGAAATGAAGATTGATGGAACTAAACACAATAATTTGGTTTGCAGAGGGAGGGAGGTGAAGAAGAGATCACTCTCGCTCTCCGAGTCTCCGTCACTAGGACTTGGACAAGAATCAATTAAATAACAACAATGCTATTTTGACAAAAAAAAATTTGACAAATCGACAAATCACCAACCTACAACACCAATTAACCAAGTTTTTAAGCC
Organism: Oxytropis ochrocephala; assembly: GCA_020916435.1. Lineage (NCBI taxonomy): Eukaryota > Viridiplantae > Streptophyta > Magnoliopsida > Fabales > Fabaceae > Oxytropis > Oxytropis ochrocephala. Next base: position 5,431,111 of record CM037089.1, read on the forward strand.
AATTAGCCAAGCGGTCAATTAACCAAGTTTTTAATCCACGCCAAAAGCTGTGAAAAAGGGTTGGTTTAATCGTCTAAAAAGCTTAGTTAATTGGTGTTACACAGAGGCCGCAATGATTTATCGATTTATCAAAATTTTTTTTGTCAAAATAAGATTTTTGTTATTATTATTTGTCAAAAACAAAAAGGTTCTTATTTAGATAATCTGAATGGCATGAACCCACACGAGATAACCAAGGCATGAATTCAAACAATTTTGTCTTCTGACTTGTTCGGGAGATATATAAAGAGAAAGCAACAATCTTATTTCGACAAAAAAAAATTGACAAATCGACAAATCACCAACCTACAACACCTGTGATAGGTGCAAAGTTTTTAGACACGATTAGTAAAGCGGTCAATTAACCAAGTTTTTAATCCACGCTCAAAAGCGTGAAAAAGCGAGGCCATTAATCGTCTAAAAAACTTGGTTAATTGGTGTTGTAGGTTGGTGATTTGTCGATTTGTCAAATTTTTTTTTTGTCAAAATAGCATTTTTGAAAGAGAAATGATATATCCTGTGAATTTTTTTTTTGTGTTTTTAGTATAAATATATTAAATTTTATTAGATTTAAAATTTGTTGTATGTTAAAATAAAATTTATATGAGTAAATGAAGAAATTGTTTGCTTATCCGATCATGTTAGTTTCTAAACCCAACTCATGTTCAAGATAAGATTGTGGTTATTGCTTTTCTCACACCCCTCTCTATCATTAATGAACAAAACGGTTTCAGCTTGTCCTTATTTTTTCCCAGATTTTAAAGAGTTCGGGGAATGACTGCTGAACCTGTTAAAATTGCAATTTTGGCCAAACACCCCCCTTTTTCACATTTTTAATTAACATGTTTGTTTGTCTGTCCCCGAACTGGTTGGTAGGTCATCCCGGAACTCTTTAAAATCTGATATGAATGACATGTGTAGCACAATTGTGAGGGGGTTAACCACCGAAGGCGGTCTGAGGCGCGGCAACCGAACCAGTCTAGAGGCTCACTGCCGAATCATTCTAATATACTGCGTGAGGGGGTTTCTACGCGTGTTCCACGTGAGGGTAATTTGGGGGTGTGTAGTGAGTAGGAGGAAATGTTGGAAAAATATTTTGGCCTAAGATTTTTAACTAGAGAGGAGAATGAGAGTGACATGATTATTATATCATGTCATTTTATTCAAGCCATCAAATGAGCCCTAAGTATTTTATTTTATTTTATTGTGTATTATACAATTACTAACACAAAAAATGTGGGCCCAACCATGTATTTAAGGTAAGTATTTGCCAATCAATTGAATGAAAATCGATTATACTGAATCCATATCATCTAAATCAAAATGAGCTAAGGCAAGATCAATCGAGCTTAAAACAACTACTCAGTTAAGGTAAACTAGCCTCATTACCCGTGCGATGCACGGAGTGTGTTAGTATCGATGGATATAAATATATTAAATCAACTCATCAATGTTGTGTTAAGATAAATATTAATTACGGATAATTTAGTAAATCTATTTATTTTTGACATGAATCCAAGAAAATTAATTGCATAAAACTACTATTTTTAATATGGGTAAAAGTAGTTACTTTTGCTTATAATTAAGTCGGGAAGGGAGTTCTATTGTATTTAAGGCTAAAGTTCCTGTGAATGAAGTTAAGTTATAAAATTAAATAACAATATTATAACTACTCCATGGTGCTCAATTAATGAATGATTACTTACCTAAAAAAATAACAATATTATAAAATTAAAATAAATTTGACAAAGAAATTGGAATTGAACATGCATAGATTGAACATACATATATATTACGAAAAAAGTCTAATATATATTCATCAAATGTAAATATAAAAACTTAATGCATAATACAGTCCTACTTGGCTCGAGGGATTAGTCTCAGAGTGTATGTGAGAGGATAGCCGCTTTATACCAAAAAATATAAATGTAAAAATTTAACCGATAATTAAAGAGAAAAGAAGACAACACAATTAGAAAGTGAAACACGTACGTATAGGTATCATGCAGAGTTTGATTTAAAACTGAATATTAATATAGCTTTGCTTCTAATACTTGTTGACGTGAAATTATTTAAATAAAGAAGAAAATACCAATTTGGACATGTAATTTTTTTCTTTCATCAAACAAATTATTGACGAACAAACTTCGCGTATTTGAACATCTAAAAAAATTTCGCGACCCTTAAGTTTCCCAAAATACACTGTCAACATCACACTTTATGTATTTTATGACAAACTTATTATTATTTTTTAACCGGTTATTTACGTAGAAACTTCTAGTATTCGAAGAGTTGAAAAAAAATTCGAAATCCTAGCTAAAATACACTGCCTAACATTTCACTTTGTGCATTTTGGTACAAAACAATTTTTTTGCCCATCAAGAAAAACAAAAAAGAAACAAAAATAAAACTGAAAAAAAAAGAAGAAAAAAAACAAAAAAAACTTGGCGCGCATAATGTTAGCTCGCATACATGAGAGTAGATAGTTGGGAAGAAGTATATGATTCATGTTTAGTTGGAGAGACTTAGATGTTGTATAATGATCTAAATAAAGCTGCTAAATCTACTGATATTTGGGCCTTGTTAAGCTTTGATTAAATGGGCGTAAGAGATTTTACTTATAATTTTTAAAAATAGCATAGGGTTGATTAAGTCACTTTTTTTATAAAAAAAGAAAAGAAAAAGAAAGTAACAACACAATAGTTAGTGGTGGTTTTGGAGAGAGATTATGCATATAAAAAATGATGAACTAAGGGTAGTTCATGAGTTGACTAACTTTTTTAAAAAAAAGTCCAAACACAATAGTTGGTGGTGGTTTTGGAGAGAGATTATGCAATAGAAAATGATGAACTAGAAAGGGTAGTTCATAAGGTGACTAAGTTTGTTTTAAAAAAGTTAAAACACAATAGTTGATTGTAGTTTTGACTTTTAAAGAAAGATTATCCTTAGAGTTCATGATAAGAAAAGTCAAATAGTACATGAGAGTCAAAAAAAAAAGTGCGGTCGAACATACTCCTCAAAGGGTGGTTCCAAGTTTTTAATTTTTAATTTTTAATTTTGAAAATCAAATTAATCAAAATTAAAAACTAAACTTGTTCGGAAAAAATGAGGTTAAATTGATTTTTTACTTCATTTCAAAACAAAACTAAAAAATTATACTAAACTTATATTAAATGATTTAATTTATATATTATTGTTGTACAAATTTTTTTACAACGTCAATCAATTTTGAAATGATACATCATGAAAAAAGTTTAACACTATCTTAACTATCTTAAAAATCACATACCATGAATTTTTATATTAGTTGGTGTTGTAACAAATTTTACAACAACAATGTACAAGTGGACCAATGGTGAGATAAGAATTCTAATTTTTTATTATTCCGAAAGAGATCTGTAATTTTTTTCTTGATCAATTGAATTGCTTTAGTCTTGAAAATTTTTAATTTGATTTTTTCTTCTCAAAGTAATGAATTTTTTTTCATTGATTTTTGCTCTTTGTCGAATTTTTTTATTCTACTTCTTCTCTATTGCTCCCCAGTTTTTTTCTTCTGAAACCCCTCTATGTTTTGGTTGTAATTTGTCTATTGTTCTTTTTAAAAAAAAAAATTAATGGCTTCCCTTATTTTTCTCTTGTTTTTCACTCTCCTCTTTAAATTATTTTACATTTTGTCTTCTGCCCTTTTGTGTGATGAAACTCTATTTATAGAGGATGGTTGATTATGTAGGTGCCAAACTTAGGGCAAAGCATGTTTAATATCATGTAAGGTGGCAAACTCGGAGCATATGTGGCAAACTCAAAACAATATATGATTAATATCATGTTAGGTGGCAAGATTTTGATCAAATGTTAGGTGACAAGATTAGGAAGCGGAAAAAAAATATATTAATAATTGAATATAAAATAATTAAAAAAAAAACTCCAACATGTGAGCATGTTAATTAACTATGAAAGTGTTAGAGAGAAACGCAGTGAGTTGCAAGTCTCGGCCAATTTCTAAGTGTTTTGGATTGTGCCAAGGGTCCACCCTCTTTGGTGGCTAGAGGTGGCCCAAACAGACTCTCTGAAATGCCCAGCTACAAAAAGTGCACTACGACGCGCAATTAACGGGTAGGATCGACCCTGTCAATCTAATGGCCACGAAACGACTCCAACCCTTATAAATAGAGGTCAACCATCGTGAAAAGGTACACTTTTTCCGATACTCTACTCACTTTCCTGCTTTGACTCATTTCACCCTAACTTGGGCGTCAGAGTGTTTTTGCAGGTACAACCCGCTCAAGCTCTGGTCCCAACTGATCCATCAACAACACAACCTTACGCCTCGACCACTCCATTCATTGGACGCTCAGATGTAGATCATTTGCGACCATTGTGGGAGCTCAGACGCTATTCCACCTCTTTTCATATGCCTCTGCGAGGAAGACTGCCTGGTCGGAAGACCTCGCACCAGCAAAACTCAGCTGCTATTCCTAAACAGCCACAAAAGACCCCAGAAGGCGTCGCGATCACTGCTGAAGACACCGCTCAGGGTGCCCCTTCCGGACCAACCGCTCTGGCGACTATCAGTCTCCCAACAGCTACACATTCCAACCAAATTAATCCAGCTGTACACTTTTTTTTATTCTTAATGAGAAAAAATGGTTTTGGCTCCTAAACCATATAACCTCAAGGGTTTTAAGATTACATTTGTACATGTATCAGCCACATGTTGGATGAGCTATAACATATTTCTCCACGAGGTCCGTGAGGAGTCGGGAGACAACTAGAAGGCATGGCATAGTCAAAGTAGTCGATAATCGCTGTCCACGGCATTTGTAGTACCCTACATCTTTAATTCTTTATTTATAGATAGCTACATGCTCTAGACTATATTGTTTTTAATTAGTGTATTCTTATGATACATTCAATATACAGAATCGTAAGACCCACGTTTATTAATAGAACCTAGTACATAAACTTTTACTGGCCAACAAATAGTGTGCTTTTGAGAATATACAACCAACATTATTGTCTATTTCTTCATTGAATCAAACAAGAAGATTCATATTCAATGACAAAAAATATATATAAATGATACCAGAGCTTGAATACACTGAATAAATAAAGGTTTCTGAATTTTCTAGGAAATCACTCAATGACTAGACAACAAATAAAAAATGACACCTAAGAGGATAAGAAATCGTCAAATTTGGCGACCTTAACTCTTTGGCTTTGATACGGAACTTGGCATAATCTTCTCAAATGTGCTATGTCTTGTATTTGCAGATATTCTCAAATCCCATATATTCATGATTAGCAATCTTATGCAGCATATTTGAAATACCAACTCCACCTAGTGAGACTGCACTGATAAATATTGTGGAGGCTAGAATAAATATAATAAGGGATGCTCTCCCAAATAAGATGATCAGTCTTCTAACAATATGTTGTCCAACCCAGGCTGCAATAGTAGCCACCAGGCCAAAGTAAAGAGCTGCATAGATCATAACAAATTCATCACAATGGATATTTACGGACAGTAATAGTATAAATTAAAGCAAGTTAGAAATTCTCATGTACTAACCATAAGGAATTGGAAAACGTTTCAGCAGGTAATATTCCACAACAGACATAGATGAGGAGAACGTCATGGCGAATGTCGCTGTGGCGCTTGACACCTGCACACAAGATGTTGAATCCAGTCAATAATAGCATTGACAACAAAAGCATTGCCTTTTGAAAATAGCATTCCCTAGTAATTTTACCACCAGCAAAGCATAGCATATTAACAATTCACAATTACTGCAATTTGAAACTCACTTGAGGAGGGACTCCAAGCTCAAGAAAAAGTGGACCCATAATGAATCCTCCTCCTAGTCCCAGCATGCCACCAACTATACCAGCCAGCACACCAAAGACACAATAGATAACTAACTGAATAACAGTAAAGTCTTTTCCTTGATCTCCTGTGGATGCTATTACTCTACGCCCTGTGAACAAGGCAGTTGCCTCATAAGCAGTTACCCCAACTGCGATTGGAATCTGCATAACACATACACCACAATTCAAAGTTCTTAGAGAAAATTGAGTAATAATTAATAGCTAGGATATCATGTGCAATCAAGAAAAGTAAAATGACTTGTAATATGTTCCTGAACAGAATTACCTGCAACAAGTTCAGTACCCAATACGGTGTTGAACAGGTAGTTGTGTAGTTTTGCTGTCAATAGGATATTATTGATGTCAAGTTAGATGAATTGCATGATATAAAGTAAACTTTTGTTCTATATTAATTGTGAAAGAGCAAACCTTGGCAATCTGTAGTGCAAGGAATGAAACCCAAACAAAGCAAAGAAGCCCCAACTCCTTCCAGTACACATTTTCAATGATAGTCACCTGCAAAAATCTATGTTATTAGAAATGAAAATATCATTCCATCCATAAGAACTCAGTAGATGATAATTGTATCATATACCTCGATTTCCTTTTCAGTGTCACCATTTGGTCCGGTTGGAATAGGTTTGTATTCTGCTTCAGCCCCAGAACCTGCCAAATCGAAAGTTGCATACACTCTGACATCAGGAAAAAACAAAATAACCCATGACAGTTTCTAACGTTTTGTTAAATGTTAATGTATAGCTTTTGAACTCACCAATTGATGCTTGTCTCCTAGCATACTCCTAAAATGAATCAAAACAGGTTCAGACAGAAGTTAGACATAAACTTATTTCTAGAGTTTGTCACTAAATAATTAACCTCCAGATTCACCACCAAAACACTGATATTATTCTATTAATCAGAAAGCCTTCATAGTGAGTCCTTATGATCAATAAAATATTACTCATACTACAGGATAAATTAAATGAGACCTTTTTCATTATGGTTTCCTTATTCCATGTCTCAACTCCCTTTAAGAATGCTTTTGTTGACGTGCCTGCAAGAGAGCAAAACTAAAATCAATGAGAGGTCCAATAGAGAAGAAGAATCCGTAACTGAAAAGACAGTTTAACCAACGTTACCTAAGAAAAGAATAATAAGCAATATAGTCACCATCCAATCAGGGAACACAACATTGAAGACCACTCCAATGCTGATGCCAAGCATGAGCATTGGTTGAATGAAGTGCCAAATCATAGTCAATGATGGGCATATTCAACGTTGGATGTTTTAGCTTAAGGTTGTAGTAAACAGTTGACAGAGCTGCTCCCATGATCATACCTGTCACAAACATAAACACCCCATAACTAAATGTAGTTGGACTCAAAGAAGTTGCAACTGTTTCCTCTTTTATGTTTCTTGAAAGCTACATCTACCAAAACATTACATGGAACAAGCCCAAACCAATTAATTCTGTCAATCTTACAAATGAATGGAAACTTGGAATGATAAATTTACACAAGAGAAAGGGACAAAATGGTAATCAAGTTTAACACGTGTCTTACTTACATTTGGATATAGCTGTAGAGGATTTTGGATCAAACCCAATGATGAGACTAAGCATAGGAACAAATATTCCACCGCCACCAACACCACCTACACTTCCAAAAGCTGCCCCACAAAAACCAACAAATGTACCCAAAACAATTTGCCACCCAAATTCCATTTCCTGTGTAGAAAGCAACAAACATCAAGAGGGTGCTAAGTTGTGTGTGGTCGGAACTGCATGCAGCTAAACAACTAAAAAAGTCAGGACCGTCCGATCTTGACTAAACGGTCTAGATTTAACAGTTTGAAAATTTTTACCAAGAAAAATCAAAAACTCTTCTTAAAATCTAAGCCGTAGGATCTTAATCGACAGTTCAGACTTACCGACTGCACCACTACGTTTAATCCAAATCCCATCAAGAGAGGAAGTAACAGTAACAAACAAACAAACTAACAACGTGTATCCAAAAATTTCAGCCAAAAATAGACAAAAACTAACTTACAACACCACTTATCCTAAGTTGTTTAGGTTTTAGGCCAATTTAGTCAGCCTCTTTTCGCATGATTTTCGAGACGTTGATTAAAAACTTAGCTAATTAATCATTTGATTAATGACCTAAAAAACTTAATTAATTAATATTGTAAATTCGTTTTTGTCTATTTTTGTCTAAATTTTTTTTTTCCAAATAACATCGTTGAACTAACAATAAACTACGCATAAGAGTAAACTATAAGCACTAAATTGAATAGATCCAAAAAAAAAAAGCACTTTAACTAAAGCTACACAAATTGAATATTCTCTTTTTATATATCCTATCTGAAAAATCGTTAAAAGAGAAATGAAAAAGCCACAAAATCCAAGACGAAAGAGAAAGTTTACCGGCCACACGTGTTGATAACCCGATTCATCCGACTTCCATAAGAAATTCACAGCTTCGGTGAAAACTTTGTCAGATTCTCCTGTAACGTTGAAACTCGGCACTTCCATTTTCGTAATCCTTCGTTCCGCAGAAACAATCGCGAAAGCCGATGCAAAACCAAACAACAACATCCATCTAGATCTCATTCTCATACTAAACCGCCTTCTAATTCCAAACTCCATAACTTTTCTTCTAATTTCAGTGATGAAATCTCTTCTCCGAACAATAGAGTCAAGAAATTGATTATTTGATTGAAGCAAAGAAAATCGTAATCAGGGTTGAAGAAGAAGAAGAAAAATAAGATAATTAACTTCCACGATAAATAAATGAGCAATCTATTTAGAACTTCACTTTAGCGTGAAGGGACCAGAGAATAACAGATTATAACTAAAATAAAAAATAAATAAAAATGAAATGCGTTTCGAGTTGGAAAGAGGAAAACGAAATGGAAATGATGATGAGGACTGAAGAGAAGAAATTGAAGTGAAGAAGAAGAAGAAGAAGAAGAAGAGATGGCCCTCCGCGTGTGAGGTGATGATGATATTCAGAGTCCCGTTTACTCGGCTAGCTAATGACGCATATTAATTTATAAAAAAAATAAATAATAATTGAGATTCTTAAAATAAATTTCTTTGTTTACTCTCTTATCTTATGTTTTTGGTCAATACGTTCACCAAAAAAAAATGTTTTTGGTCAATTCTTTTTTTTTTTGGTGACGCGAAACAGTTTCATTTTGTTATTGTGGAGTATCAAATGAAATGACATTGACCGTTCAAATTGACGTGGAAAAAATTTGAAACGCGTTAGTTCTTATCGTTTTGAGCAAACAGTGTTTCGTACCCTCTCTCCTCGCTTATCATGTGGGGAGTAATGAGTTGTTGAGACTTGACACAATCATTGAAGATGAAACAGTACGAAGTAATTGAGTAATAAACAATACTAATCGAAGATTAATATTATAAATTATAAATTATTAATAGCATTATTGTTTTACAAATTACTAATTTAATTTTAAAACTGCTTAAAAGTAACTTTATTTATTAGTTATTAGTAAAACTTTTTGTTATTGTTGTGATATTTGGTGTTCACATTCTATTATCTATTTAAACTGCTTAAAAGTAACTTTATTTATTTATTAGTAAAATTAACAATGGATACTTTAAACATATTTAAAAAATGAGTTTAATTTGCATATACAATAGGTGTATGAGCTTTTACAACCACTACCAATCACAATTCATGGAGTGGGTGGTTACTAATTGACTAATTGGTGGTTACCAATTGACCAATTTCTTTTTAATGATGTGTCACTATGTGATTGGTAGATAATGTACAACATAGATACACCTATTGTGTATACAAATTAAATCCTTAAAAAATACACTATTATGAAAAAGCAATCCAAATATTTGCGTTTTAGGTAAATTGTTTTTGTTTTATAGATGTCAATTGTTTTTTCAGTGTTTGTGTTTTTTGAAACAAAATACTTGTCCAATTCTGATTTCTTGTTGAATTTCGAGTATTTTAAACTCAAAAACCGTTCAATTTGGTGTTATATAGCAAAATCACCATTTTTGAGATTGAAAGTTTTTTTAACTTCAAATTCAATATTTGGTTTCAGAATTGATTATGTGCATAAACACTTTTCTGAACTTAATTTTGGTTCCATTGAATTTCTTGCGGAATTTTATTCAAGTTAGAAATCAGTTTCATTCAATTTGGTCGCATATCAGATGAGTTATTCGTGTAACAAGAACTCGATTGGACCTTAGTGTGTTTGAAGACATTCATAGTGTTCTTCACTTATGTCTTGTTGTTTAAAAGGACCAAGCGAAAACATATATGAAAGATAAAAGACCAAACAAAAACCGATACAAAAGATAAAAGATCAAATAAAAACATATATGAAAGATAAATGACTAAAAAAAATTAAAAGACAAACTGACACTGATATGAGAAAAAAAAGACAAAAGATCAATTTGACATGGAAATTTTTTGAAAGGCATTCATTCCCTCTTATCGTTGAGTACAGTGTTTTATACCCTCTCCTCCCTATCATGTGGGGAGCATATGAGTTGTTGAGACTGAGACAATCATTAATGAAACAATATTGACTAAATTTTTGTTTGATGCGTCTCATCCGCTAACCATTGAATCTCTCAGTTTAATCCCTTAGAATTTATTTCTTCAACCTAATTTGTTGAAGTGGAACGGTTTCTTTTTGTTATTGTGGAGTATTCAATGAAATGACATTGAACCTCCTGAATAAAATTAGTACAGATACCTTAGTAAAAAAAGTTTTTGTACACCTTGAAAAATATTTTTTGTCCCCAAATTCTTAGTTTTGCACCACTCTAATGCACCACACTCACACAATCACTCGGACTCTCGCATATTTTTAAGCGATGTAGGTTTGAAATATTAATGTTAAATACAGTCAACATGAGTTGTGAGCACTATTAGAACATCATGATGGAGATTTCTTATCTTGGAATTTAATATGCACCCCCATTGTGGAGAATGAAAAGTGAGTACTTATTAGAATGAAAGTCTTGTAGAATAACTCTCTCAGTCTTCTCTGGCGCAAGGACCCATACCTTTATTTTTCATTAAAAACTAATATTTCATATATCATGTAAATTATTGATAAATTGTAAAATAATGAGACTCATTTAGTAAATTTTGTTGGGGTTCTAAATTGGATAGATGAAATTCTATATAAGTAATACTATTAAAAAATTATTAAAGAGTGATGTGTACACATGAGACCTACTTAAATACTCAATTGGGATTTCTTTATTACGGATGCTCTTAAAGTTGTATTTTTATCATATTTTTAGCGACGTGTGTGTTTAAAATTTTTTACATTACTGAATCTATGTTCTTGGGTTCGCCACTGCTTTGACCTTTCAACTTGACGTGGAAAAAATTTGAAACTTTTTTTTTTGACGCAAAATAAAAATAAAAATTGAAACTTAGTGCTAGTGTTTTGTACCCTCTCCTCGCTTATCATGTGGGGAGAGTAAATGAGTTGTTGAGACTTGACACAATCATTGAAGATGAAACAATATTGAGTAATAAGAGTTGTTGAGACAATCCAATCGAAAAAAAAAAAATATTAATTATAATTTTTAAAATATTTTTGTCAAAAGAATTATAATCTTATAAACATATTAGAAATATAATTAAAGTAGACTACCAAGTACCAAATATGAATTTGTCAAAAAAAATGTACCAAATATGAAATATTGTAATATTTGTTAGGGTGTTAGAAATAAAATGGATGGGATGGATGGATTTAAATTATAATGGATGGATTGGAAAATTCATTTATCCATTTAATTTGTATTAAAGATATCTATCCAATCCATTTATTAGCAACTTTTTTTATGGATGAATATTCAATCTTTTTTTTGACGGATGAATATTCAATCTATCCATTAATGTTTTTAACATATAAAAAATCTTTTAATAAAAAAATACCTTTAATGAAGATTTTAATTTTTTTTTTTATAACAGAATTTCTAAAAAAAAATGACTGAAGGAATTTTTTTCTATTTTTATATATATAAATATAACACACACACACATATATAGACACACACAAATATACATACATTTATATAGGGTGGTGGCTCTGTGGTGGCAGACGACGGAAGCGATGAGCCGATGATGACCGAGGTAGAGCTTTGTCGACTAGAGGTAGTTGGCGGTGGAGCTTCAACGGCCGGTGATGGTTAAAAATATATATATATATATATATATATATATATATATATATATATATATATATATATATATATATATGTATATAAAATTATTTTCCTTGGCGATGAGCCGATGATGACCGAGGTAGAGCTCTGTCGACTAGAGGTAGTTGGCGGTGGAGCTTCGACTCGGTTTGCTCCCGAGTTCGATCCTCACGAAAAGTATTTCCTTGGGGAGGTGAGATACAGATTCTGCATCTCTCTCTAGGAAATTTGTGAAAGTTCCCCTCCACAGTTTTAAATCTCAAAAAAATATTATTTTCTAAAAAAGTGACTTTATTTATTAGTTATTAAAACTTAACAATGAAAAAATATTGGAGATTGAGGGTTTTTTTTTGGCTTAAATATGTTTTAGACCCCTGTAAATGTTTTGGTTTAAGCCCCTGCAAAAAAAATATTATTTATAAGCCCTTGCAAAATGTGCGTTTTGTTTAAAAGCATACATTATTATGGCTGTTAGTTAGATGTTTAAAATATCTTCCATGTGTGTTTTTTTTTATTTTATTTTAAGCTCCTGCAAAAATAACTTTTTTATTAGACCCTTGCAATTTTATTTTTTTGGTTTAAGCTCCTGCAAATATACACGTGGAAGAGATTTTTAACGTCTCACTAACAGTTTGCTAACAGGAGGACTTAATACAAAACGTGTCATTTTGATGTCAGATTTTTCTGACAAAACTGCCCTTACTGTAAGTAAAAAATTCTAATAATGATAGCCATTCACTCACTTACACACCAACACATTTTTAATAATGATAATCGCGCTAAAGCACACAAACACATGAAAGAAATGGATCAAAATTAAATAAAACTTTATGCAATCTAAACTTGAGGAGGCGAAACTATATGAGCTGGGCATGACCCAAAATATTCATGTGAAATTATTATAATATCTCCTGTTTTTTTGTAAAAATAACTACTAATATTTGCGCAAATTTATGCAACTTAATTGTGCGGCGTAGTGGTTGAGTTGAGGGACTTTACTGGGTCTTGGATCACACAGCTATATTTGTTTACCAATAGACTATAGTCTTACACTAGATCAATACGAAGAAAGTAAATATATATACATGTTCCCCATATAATAATTCTTATAACATGTTTTTCAGATATCCTATATTAGAATTTAAAATTATGAATCAATGGTTGATGATTTTCAAAAAAAATAATTCAGTATTTTAAAATTAAAATCAACTTAATTTAAAATTATCATTTTACAAACAGCTTCAATTAAAATTACTTTTTTAATCATTTATTTTTATTTATAATTAATTATTAATTTATATTTACATATTTTAATTGTATTTTTCTTAAACATCATTACTGTTCTATACGCACATGTCACCCTTCTTCTTCCTCAGAGCCTCTCTCACGTTCCCCATTCCTCATCGTCGTTAGTCTCTAGTCTCTACTACCTCGTCATTCTTTTATGTCTCTTTTATTGTCCGCCCACCCAAATTTTTTTGGTCAAACTCCACCCCTCAAAGTGTGAATATAGGATATGCTACGTAAGCCCGCCGGTGCAAATAATAATTTTTATTGATTACTCAATATTTAAAGAACAAAGGCATGAAATCGAACAATTTTGTCTGCTGACTTGTCCTTGTCCGGAAGATATAAAAAACTCCATACAAAAATAAAGAGATGCTTAGACCATGTAATAGTATTTTTGCTTGGTGCAACGCTTGAACAAAAAGGGCCATAATTTTCAGTGAAAATATAAGTATTTTATTTTACTATAGTATGTAATACAATTGCTAACACAGAAAATGTGGGGTCCAGTCATGTATTTAGGGTAAGTATTTGCCAATCAATTGAATCAAAATGGATTAAATTAAGATCAATTAAATTCATATCATCTAAATAAAAATAAGCTAGAATAGATTCCTTAATAAAGATATGGATATGGATAAGATGGTTAACTGATGAAGGAATTAGCAGAGGTGGAGAAAATAGTTGGAAAAAGAACAAAGAGTGGAAAATATATGAGACAAAGAGGAAAAATAGAATAGAAACACTTGCTCATTGGGCTGACATAATCATCTTATCTTATCAATAGAAACGAATGGTTGTAGATATCTAATAACCTTAGAGAATTACACTCGTGTTAGGTTTCAACTTTCAAGAATCTCATCAATAATGTCTTTCATTATTGATAGCCAAACCAAATGTGCTTATCAAACCGTGGTGACATAATAGGTTTTTTTTTTTTTAATATTACAGGTGTGTTGTGTAGTATCCACCGACTTTATTGATGATTAATTTATGTCGGAGAATCTAACTAACCAAATTTTGGCCAACATAATTTTTGCTACACCTAATATTCAAACTCAAAACCTTATAAGTTATAATGAAGTTTGAGTTCAATTACAACTTAGACCAACCCTCATTATCATGGTGACATAGACTCTGTTTGGCGCGTCTCATCCGCTAGCAGATAGCGGATAGAACTAGTGGGTGAAGAGTACACGTGTTTGGTAAGTACTAGTGTTTAACGTTTTTCAGATAGCGTTTAGCGTTTTTTCAAACGCTACTTCAAGTAGCGTTTTAAAAAACACTAGCGAATAGCGGGTAGCGTCTCACTTTTTTTATCATTTTTACCCTTGTTATTTTTCTTAAATTTCTTCTCTATCCTTATTAAATAAATGTAATCATGAATGAAATAAATATATCTTTTTATGTCGTTTACGTTTATCATTTAGTTCAACCATTAGTTTCACCAAACACATCAATTCTTTATCAATTGCATTTCATCCATTATCTGCTACTTTTTACCAAACAAAGCCACTAGTTGTAAGTATTTGACAAAGCTGATCCGCTAGCTTATAGCGGACCCACTAGTTGTAAGTATTTGACACAACTAGCTTTAAGCGTTTTTTCACTAGCTTAGAGGGTTTTTTAAACGCTACTTGATTATAGCTTATAACATTTTATTTTTTTTCTCAATTTTACCCTCATTGCTTTATTTAAATTCCTCATTTACTCTACATTAAATGAATTTCTCTCCTACTTTTAAGCATTAATTACAAATGTGTATTCACACAATTTTATTTTTATAAAATTTCTTGTAGATTAATTTTACCAAACACTTTAAATTTAATCTATTTAATTTATCAGATTATCATTTCATAAATACTATATAATTTAGTTTATCAATTATCATTATTTTTTACTAAACAGAGTCATAATAGTTGGTTGTTATTTATATTTATTTTTTAAACAATTGTTATTTATATTATATTATTATATTGTATAAAGTCTTTTCATCGGGTCGTTGGTATTGACACATATACTCTCATCATTGATATTTTATAATTTCTATGGTTGATAATCTCTTATAATGCATCTCTTTTATACAATTTCTAACGTTTTTCATATTTTTCCACCATTCTTTAGTCCTAATCATTGATATTTTATAAGCGAAGAATTATTTTCTCCCTGTATTATTACAATTATTTTAATATATATGTTACTCTCACATAATTAATTAAAAGTATAGTACTTTTAACCACTCATCTCAACAATTTTTTATTTAAACTAATTATTGAAAAATACAATATATGTGATTTTTACACAACATCATAACTAACAAATTTCCTTTTCACTCAAAACAAAAAAAAAATTATCAAAAATTAATTTTATCTTTACAAATTGAATTGAATTGTTGTTTTGAACCTTGTTTTGCTCAAAAGTTATCATAATCTTTTCTAGAAAGGATATTCATTCATTCAAATTCATAGATGCATGGATGATATCTACAAATTCGAATGCTTAAAAAGCAAAAGATGAATCATGAATCTGCAAAGTTAATAGCATAAAACGACAAAATACCTTCAAATTTGACAAAATAAAAGTCACTAGAGTATTCATGCTTTCGAATCTGTAACTTTTAACCCCTAGTCACAGGTTAGTTGATCTGCCGATCTGAACTA
This sequence comes from Oxytropis ochrocephala, assembly GCA_020916435.1. NCBI lineage: Eukaryota > Viridiplantae > Streptophyta > Magnoliopsida > Fabales > Fabaceae > Oxytropis > Oxytropis ochrocephala. The sequence goes on from CM037089.1 coordinate 5,447,179, forward strand.
AACAAACACCGGAACAAAATGAGAAATCAAAAACGCCGCACACAAGACGACGAGCAACAATAACGCCACACCAAGCCGACAAAATCTAGAAAAAAAAAAGAAAAATTGAATCTAAACCTATGTGGTAACCACTTATTTAGATAAAAAAAATGACAGAAAAACGATACAAAGAGGTGATTCTAGCCTTCTAGGCCAAAAACTAACCCAAAACCACCCCCTTCAGTGGCGAGCAAGAAAGAAGAGTAGAGTGAGAAAAATTGAGAGACGACGACTAAGGTTTTAACTTATTATAATCTTATATCCTACAAAATCTTCCAAATTTTAATAAAGCTTAACTATACTTTCGGCTTTTATACTTTTAAATGATTTCATATCACGTCCCAATAAAGCTTTCTGCATTCAAAGCTGAGCTTGGCGCTTGGATGAGAGTTGAACTCGATTCACCAGTTGAGCCGATCCTTGTAGCTTCTATTGTCAATTACTATTAGAGACGATCAAATTACAGACCAATTACATTGCTTCTAGTTTTTATTGGTAAGACAATTTTTTTTTAGTAATATGCAATTAAGCTTAAAAAAATAAAATAAAACACATATAAATCTAGCTAAATAATAATCTGATTAAATATGTTTTTTGGTCCCTATAAAATTTGAGTTTTTTTGATATTAGTCCCTAAAAAAACTTACTTTTGGTCTCCAACTTTTTTCCGTCAATAGTTTTAGTCATTCATGACTTTTAATATTACTAATATTTCTGTTATTATACTACTATTATCGTTGTAAAATGGGAACGCCATTCGTGGCCCTTCGCTCGGCAGGGGCGATTTTAGGGCCCAGCTAGCCCGGACACACGCCCGGGCTCAAAATCCTATGAAATTACTATAATACCTCTGTTTTTAAAAATAAGTTATTAAATATATACATCATTTCGCAATTAAATACCGTTTAAACGTTTGGCGCGTGATTTAATTTCTCTTTTAACTCATTGAATCCGTGTTCGATTCCTGTGGAAGGCGTTTTCTATTTATTTTTTTCCGTTTTGTCTTCTTTAAATAAAAGCTGGCTTAGTTTATTTTTATTTTCGCCAAAAAGTTTACAATGAGTGTTGAACCCACAACCAAGAAGTTACCTAAATGTCACTTTACCACTAAGCCAACAATTGTTATTTAATTTACTTTTACAACTTTAATATAGAAACATATATTAACAAAATATGTTTTTTATGCACTAACAATATTTTTTTTACTTAATGTATAGGTAACTTTTATTTTACAGTCATCATATTATTTTTATTAAAATGTATAGGTAATATGTAACACTATATATATATATATATATATATATATATATATATATATATATATATATATATATATATAGAATAAATGTATGATATTTTCTATATTTTTGGAGTATAAATTTTATTCATATTGGCGGGAAATTTTCTTGCACTTGCAGGCTAAACAAATCACTGAGGCATGCTGTCATTTGAGGATGCATTTAAGATCATGACAATGACATAACTTCTTTTTTTTGTACAAAGACAGTGATACAACTTTTATTTTGTAAATCAAGTCATCTCTTGCACCCAAATGTAGAGATGAGTTCTTTGAGATAATGAGATTCATTTAAATATCTCTCACAAACTGTTTTTCTATAAGCACACCGATCAGAGATAAACCATTAACCAGATGGTTAAGTAGCTCAAATATTAACCACTTGTGCTACACTATTTTGGTACTGTGGTGCAACTTTACTTGCTAGTTGTGGTTTGACATGTCTTCATTCATTTTGGAAACTTGGATCTCCATGTGAGGATATTCATGAAAATAATAATTATGACATGCATAATTAGAATTTTAGGGGGTGTGTTTAGTAAATGCCAAAAGTATGAATTGGAAAACTTGTCGTTATAGAAAAAGATGGAGATGGAGTGAAGATCACTACATCTAAAGATAGATGATACGATCAGTGTGTGATCGCCACAAGGGAGACTAGTAGTCCCTTGATAAGATCCATCAATGAGATAAATAAATTTTTGCCAATAACAATTTCTGTTAACAATTGGCACTAGAGTTCCAAGAACGGAGACTGTTGCAACAAACTGAAACAAACTCGAACCACAGTTCTAGATGAAGACGACGACAATGGTAGAGAAGGAACACAGGAATGGTTCGTTTATTCAGCGACATTCCAAAGTTTGATGGTTATTATGACCATTGAGAAATCTTGATGGAGAGCTTGCTCCGATCAAAGGAATATTGGGAGGTTGTAGAAAATGGTCTTCCACCCGTAGCAACGTATGCGGCGCAGGAAGAGATACTAGCTGACGCAGGAACAGATAAAGGTGGAATGCTACAATAAGTACATAAAATATTTCAAGCCACCCTTCATTTCAGATTTATCCCTTTCTTTACATCCCTTTATCGAGGAGGAAAAGTGAAAAAAAAAAAACAATAATCATTACGTTCATTTTTTAGCTTCAACTCAGCCTAAAATAGAATAAGAAATAGCTAGGGTTCTTGGATTTAATTACTCACTCCGAGTGTAGGACGCAAAATCAAATAACCCGATTTGAAGAAATTGAGCTACCAAAATTTGAATACAATGCATTCATTCGACAAAAAGCATATATAGATGGTAATTAAATGTACTGTGATTGATCGGTGGAATTTAAACAAAATAAGGACTAAAAATATGAATCTTTATCATTGTAAATAATACTTAGACACAAGTATAATTTTCAACAATTAAATTCAGTAGAGGATTCATTCGACATTAACCAATTAACTTGTGATAGTATGCAAGCACAAGGTTGAAGTACTACTTCCTTATGTAGAAACATGAAATACCTCAGCAAGTTTATATAAAACAAAAAGGTATTGTTTTGTGGACAAGATTTTGTTTCTTAATTTCACCTTAAATTTGGGATAATCAAATAACAAAATAATCAATTTCAAAATTTTTCTTATATTTTATATTTGATGTAAAGTATGGTTTAACATGCATTAGGCTATACGCTATGACATAACGAAATCAATTAAGATCAAATGCGATAAAAGAATGTCTGTTTTGAAAATATCAATTTTGGAGGATGCCTTGTCAACCTTTTAGTGGTATTTTCCTTCATTGCCGTCTAATATTATTTCCTATCAAAAGAATATGATACCATTTTGTCAAAAAAATAAAAAGAATATGGCACCACCGAGCGAATTGGACCTATATAAATTCATAAACACCCCTTCCATACATTTCAAGAGAGGAGTTTGAAGATTAAAAATAAAATCAAATCTTTAAATGAAGTAAGACAATAATAAATTCACGGACTAAAATAAACGTGAATCAAGTTAATTGTGGTTGTTGCGACCGCAATCGCAATGGCACAGCTCATCACGGTGGTCCGGCACCATGCAATAAGTTGTGGCGGCACATATTAGGGTTACGGGTGTAGCGGTGGAAGGGGTATTAGGATGTTAGGATTAGAGAGAATAGGTAGTGATTGTATTAGAGTAGTTAGCTACTTGAACATCGTTCCATGTATCCAATTCCCTATATCCACGTACATTACAACTAGAGGACCAAAGAAAACAAAAACAAAGAAAGAAGAAAAAACCAAACCAGATATTAACAATCTATCATCAAAAAGTTGAAAGCATATTTCACCTTGAAAAATCTAAGATGTCAATTTCTGCATATGGTGAGTTTTGGAGTAAGAAGTCCACAATTCCATCAGGTAAGGGTAGAGACTGTGTAAAAGTTGTTAATGCATCATCACTATCATTGATGCTAAACTGAGATGAGAAGACGACGATGACTTAGTCGAAAATACACTAGTCGAAGGCGCAAGAAGGAACGAAAGCATGGCAAAGTAACACAAAATATTATTGAAAGTTGGTTAATACGGTTACACCAAAAGTGCTTTTATATCCCTTGATAAAAGCAAAAGACTAAACTAACCTCACTACCGAGGTAGTAAAAAACAAGTCCTAAATCCGATTGTGAAATTATATATATTTACAACATCCTCCCTTAATTTCACAATCAAAACAACAATTCTGAGAACGTGAACTATGGCTAGTCGAAATCAATGAACCAAACATAGTCCAAAACTTAAGCACCTTGGATATTCACTTCGTATTTGTCGAAAACTTTAACACCACGAGAATCAACCGGCGTTGTCGAAGACTTTAACACCACGAAATCAACGGACGCCGTCGAAGACTTTAACACCTCGGAAATCGATCGAACGCAAAGAACGCCTAGATCATTCCTTAGCTTCACAAACCGCTCGCTTCAGCGCTTTGGTGAATATGTGCGCTACACGTGCATTGAGTGTTGCGATGAATGGACTTCAAGTACTTTCTTCAACTTTGTTTCACGCGGGAAGTGGAATTTGGTCTCTATGTGCTTGCTTCTCCCATGTGATCTTTGGGTTCTTGGCAAGCATTATTGCCGATTTGTTATCAATCATGAGTTTGATTGGCTCCTTGCTCTCAAGCTTGACTCTGTCATGGTGATTTGAGCCAAATAGCTTGGCATGCAGCGATAGCTTTTTGCTATGTATTACGCCGCGCGGGGCGACAATCGACCAGCTGGTTGCTTCCTCGAACACCATGAGATTGGTGCTCCAAAACACATGAAGATGTAACCCGTAGTGCTCCTTACATCGACCTTATCCCCACACCAATCAGTCGGAATACCCGAGTAACTTGCGGTATTACGATGCGGTTTAGCGAGAAACAACAAACCATACTTCAAAGTTCCTTCAAGTACCTTAGTATTCTAGTAGTTGCGAGTAGTGTATCATCTTTGGCTTCTCCATAAACTTGCTAACAACACGATAGCATAGCATATATCCGGTCTACTATTACGGGTACCTTAACGAACCAACCAATTGCTTGAACAAGGTCGGATCTACACATTCTCCATCAACATCGATCGTCGAGTTACGATTTACCTCGGTGGTGTTAGAACAGAACTTGCAATCAAACATTTCAAACCTCTTGACCTTATTGCATATTTCTTACGATGTAACACTATTCCTTTAGGAGTGTAAAGGAATTCCATTCCCGGAAGTACCTGACTCTCCCTAGGTCACTCATTTCAAACTCGCCATCAACCTTTCCTTCACGATCTTCACCTCGGTTTCACGATCCACCTGTTAGGTTAACGTTATGTCATCTACGTAGAGGCAAACTAGGATCATTTTACCTCGGCTAGATGTTTTCACATATATTCCATATTCGACACTACACTTCTTAAATCCACGACTTCCAAAGAAGGCATCTATTTTCTTATTCCAAGCTCTTGGAGCTTGCTTAAGGCCATATAGAGCCTTGTTGAAACTTAAACACCATTTGCTCTTTCCCTTTTATCTCGAAGCGGGGAGGTTGTGTCACATACACCTCTTCCTCAGTGCACCATTCAAAAATGCCGATTTAACATCTAGATGCAGTATAGTCCATCCCTGCATGCTAGAGCTATCACTAATCTTATTGTCTCATGTCTAGCTACGGCGCAAACACCTCCTTGTAGTCTACAGACCTTCCTTCTGCGAGGAATCCACGAGCCCTGGCCGAGCTTTGTGTCTTGCCAGCGATCCATCGAGCTTGGTTTCACTTTGAAGACCCACTTCACACTAATCGGTTTCTTTACGGAGGTAGCACGATTAACTCCCGGGTTTTGTTCCTTTCAATTGCACTCAACTCTTCCATCATTGCGGCCTTCCACACTTTATCTTTCTTGCCTCGGTATGACTAAGTGGCTCGATGCTCGACTACTAGTGCAAAGCTGCGATAAATCACCATCATTGTCTATCAAATAAATGCGCAATTAACTCATGTCGGTGGCCGAGATGGTAAGTTTCTCTGTCTCGTGTGGCACATACTGTCTTTGGAACTTCATCATCGGACCAGTCGTCGAGAATCATTCCCTTGTTGTTGACTTCATGCAAACCGGTACCTCTCCTGTCTTTGGTACTTCACTATGATCTTCTTCAAGTATTGCACTATCAATTTCAACCGATGTCGCTCCATTTGAATTCCAATTCCACCTTTCTTGTTCTTTTACAATCACATCTCTACTAACTTCCACTTTATTGGTTGTAGGACAATACAATTTGTAGCCACTGTTGAATGATATCCCACAAATATCATTGGGGCACTCTTGTCATCTAACTTTCTTCTCCTAGCATCCAGGTATATGCTTGTAGCATAGGGTCTGGGAATACCTTCAAGTGACTTACATCGGGTTTCTCACTGCTCCACATCTCCAAAGGCACCTTATTCTTGACCTCCTTGTCGGACACAGGTTGAGAATGTATATCTGCGGTTGCCACTGGCCTCACCCACCCCAGAGTGTTTGGTAGTTGCATCCGCTTAAGCATGCATCTTACCATATCAAGTATCATCTATTCCTCCTCTCGGCCTACTCCATTGTGTTGGGGTGTATAGGGTGGCGTGACCTCATGTTCTATGCCTGCTCGTCCACAAAACCTTTTGAACTCTCGGTGGAGTGTACTCTCCACCACCATCACTCCTTAATACCTTCACTTTGCAGCCCACTGCTGTTTTTACGCATATGCTTGAACCTTTTAAAGCGATCAAAGACTTCACTTTTACGTTTAATCAAATAAACCAGATCATTCTTGTAAACTCATCAATGAAGGTCACAAAATATTTGTTTCCACCCAAGGAAGGAACTTCAAAAGGTCCACACACATCGGAATGTACCACACCCAAGGCAAGTGTTGCTCTTGGAGGTAATTCTGATGCAAAGGGCAATCTAGATTGTTTACTCTTCATGCACACTTCACAAGCTACACTACTAGCAGCTACCTTTGGAATGCCGAGTACAAGTCCTTTGGATTGCAATTGACTCAAACTCGCATAATTGAGGTGACCATACCTCTTGTGCCACAATGCACTCTCATCCTCAGCCTTTGTAACACTCAAGCACTGAGCTTCACCAGCTTCAATCTTCACCTTGAAGGTTCTGTTCTTCTCAAGTGGAGCCTTGAAGATCATTTTCTTATTTTTATCAAACAGGGTCATCACATTGTCCTCCATATTCACTGAATAGCCCTTTTCTAGCAGTTGGCCAACACTCATCAAGTTGTTTTTCACCACGGTACATACCACACATCCTCAATCAACACCTTTGAGCCATCACTCATTTGTACCGAATGTCACCCATACCGCCTGGCTGTCAGTACTCACCATCAAGACATCCGATCTTTGTTCTCTTCTTTGCCATCAAAATTGATCAACCACCTCTTATTTCCGGTCAAATGATTTGAGCAGCCTGTGTCGAGATACCACATGTCTGTAATCACCCCTTCTTCATTTGTTGTCACCATCAAGATCACGGGTTCCTCATCAGAATCCCCTTGCGCTATGTTAGCTTCTTCCTTCTTTTTCTCTTTATTCGACCGAAGACTACATCCGGCAAAGTGGCGAATTTATCACAATTGAAACACTTGAACCTTTCTTTTATCAAAATTTCCTTTCTTGTTTGGATTCTTAGAGTTCTTTCCAGGTGGCCTCCTTATCACTATTATTACGCTCTACCGGTTTCTTTCTTATTGTTCTTAGCAAGCCACTCTTGTTTCTTTTGTTTCCACTTATTCTCCTTCCAATTCGATTTGTTTCCACCACCTTTATTAAAGACTTGTGCTTGCAGTGCCTTTTGTTCAGTTTCTACTTGAACATCCCTATCAATTACAAGTGTTTCATGTGCTTCTAAACTACTTTGCAATTCATCTAATTTCATTACACTAGTGTTCTTGGATTCTTTGGATTGCTACCATGATAATATCAAATTTTGGAGTTAAGGGCGAAGTACCTTTTTCACGATCATTTCTTGATTCTTGTTTCACCGCTCGCTTCATTTCGTTGGTAATCGTAACCACACGCGTGATATAGTCCGCAATTCTTTCATCACTCTTCTTGTGTTGATTTTCGTATTGTTTAAAGTAGTGATTGCGGTTTCACTTCTTTCACGATGAGCATCTCCACCGTAACCGAACAAGAATATCCCATGCGACCTTATTTGTGGTTGCCTCTCGAGATTTTTCAAACACCTTGTGGTCTACGAGCGATGAATGTAGAACAAGGCCTTCCGATCTTTCTTCCTCGTCTCCGCTTTGCGCATTTCTTTGTGCCTCTGTTGCACCTTCACCTCTTGGTGTGTAGCCTCTTCCACCGGTTCACACACATCTTGCGCGCGCAAAAAGAACTTTCATTTGAATTGACCACCGATTCCAATTTTTCCCGTCAAACACACGGGAAGCTTCGTGTTCAAGCCACCGTTCTCTGCCGTTCATCTCTCTCACTGATCACTCACTCTCGTGTTTCCTTACCCCACGAAATCAAGAAAGAAAGATTTCGTTTGATCTTGATTTGCAATCCGATGTGAATTACAAGAACAAGATCGAATGCACACACCTCACCAGAAGAATCACTTCACTCGTGTTTCCCAAGATCCTCTAAACGCAGCTCTAGATACCATGTTAATGCATCATCACTATCATTGATGCTAAACTGAGATGAGAAGACGACGATGACTTAGTCGAAAATACACTAGTCGAAGACGCAAGAAGGACGAAACGCGCCAAACCGTAACACAAAATATTATTGAAAGTTGGTTAATACGGTTACACCGAAAGTGCTTTTATATCCCTTGATAAAAGCAAAAGACTAAACTAACCTCACAACCGAGGTAGTAAAAAACAAGTCCTAAATCCGATTGTGAAATTATATATATTTACAACAAAAGTTCCTTCCATTTTTTTGTTTTCCTTGTTTAGCTGCTTGCAAGCTTCTTGTAGTGACACTGACTTGGCTATTTGTAACTTGGCAAGTCTAAGAAACGAGCATAATGCACCTGAAAGTTCTTGGTCAAGCACTTTCAATGACTTTAAGTTCTTCAAGAAAGGGAACCTACCTTTCAATAAATCAGGAATGAAGAATAGAACCTAAAGCAGTAAGGGATGAGTGAGAATAGGATTAGTTTAATGCAAGTCAATTTTTTTATGACAAAATTCAAAATTTAAAAAACACATCTAAAGAATGAAGTGTAAGCTGTAAAGTACCTAAAGAGTACTTGCAGTTAGTACCAATGATTTTATACCAACAAAATCTAGCAACCAACTGAGTAGATTAAATACAGGATCCACGCACATTGAACAAAGGTATGCATCAACATCCACATGTTCAATAGAAGAAATATTGCTCCCTTTCAATCTCATATGAGGAACGCCAGTAATAAAAATAAATGTATCAAGACTTGGAGTACATAGCTCAATAATCTTCAAAGTGGCTGGATAATGACAACAAATAGATAATGGACAAGCATTGAGCTTGATATGCGGAGGGTAATTGCATCCCTTACATCACAATCGGAAACGACCAAATGATTCAACTTGTTAAGAGTCAAAAAGGGATCGACAACATCATTCTCACCACAAAAGGCAAAATTATATAGATACAAGCCGGTTAATGCTGGCAAATTCAGATATTTTGGAAATAATGTTCTCCCACCACCTTTAACGTATATAGAAAGCTTAAGATGTGTTAAAGTCTGACATGAAAAGATAGAAGACGAAATTTGTTCAATCTCACTATTGAGACAAAGTGCTAATCGGTGGATATTGTGTGAAATGGCATATTTCATAATCCTTTTGAGTAAGGGAAGCTCCATGGAACCTCTACGGGAAAAATCGAGTTTACGCGGTGACATTGAGTCATCTCGAAATGATAAAATTCTAGACACAAATTTGGTGAAAATTTTGAGAGTTGAAAAATCCGAATAGTGCAATATCAGAGTTGGAATACATTTCCAAATATGCCTCCATCTTGTAGACAAAATGCAAGTTTTAACTGCATGTTTGGAGTTCAAAAATGATAATATGTGTAGGAGAACGTCATCGTGTAAGTCGCTAAGTCTGTCTTCATTTTCATTTCCAGCATTGTCAAGTCTCAATCTCTTTGAATCCGGTGGAATCCTTATCTCCTCTTCTAAGTTAGACATTTAGATGGAAACCTAATGATATTCTGCAATAAGCATAGTCCTAGTCGATTGAAGCGGAAAACAATTGGGAAAATATAGAAGAAGTAAATTTGAAGAAGAAACAATAAATAAGAAATACTTGGTTTTGATTGAGTTGTGTGACTTGAAAGTGTGGAACCAAAAGTGGTAGCTCCATGTAGTAATAAACCAAACCAATGAGTCGGTCAAATTCTGTGCCACCAAATCAGGGTGTTGAGTTAATATTATGCAATTTGTGGAGGAAAGAATTAATCCACATTGGTGATTGGCTAACAGCCAAACGTAAATCCCGCAAGCAATTGAGCAATTCCATTGGGAGGTTCATTTCAATTGAATTCAAATACACATCCTTTAAAATAAATAAAAAATTAAATTCAAATAAAAAAGAGAGAGAGAGGGTGAGGAAATGAAAGGGGCCGAGAAGATAACCCATATACATGGATGAGAAGCTGTGGTGAGTAGGGGTATTCAAAACCGAACCAACCCAATAGAAAATCTCAAACTTAACCACAAAAACTGAAAACTACAAATCCATTCGGTTTTTTTCAATCAACCACGCGGTTTACTAACGCGGTTTTTGTCTGCAGTGAAATTGAATCATCTCTAAGTGATAAAACCCTAGACACAAATTTGGTAAAAATCTTGAGAGTTGAAAAGTGTGAAGAAGCAATTTTAGATTGGGACTACGTTTCCAAATATGCTTCCATCTCGTGGACAAAATGTAAGTACTAACTACATCTTTGGCGTACAAAAGTTCCAATATGTAAAGGAGAACACAATCGGGTAAATCGCTAAGCATGTCTTCAATTTCATTTTCAGAATCGTCATGTCTCAATCTCTTTGAATTCGGTGGAATCATTATCTCCTCCACTAAGTTAGACATTTAGATGGAAACCTAATGATATCATGCAATAACCATAGTCCTAATCGATTGAAGTGAAAAACAATTGTAAAAATATAAAAAGTAAATTTGAGGAAGAAACAAGAAATAATCCACATGTTAGCCCAATTAATGAAAAGTAAACCATGTGAAATGACCAAAATACCATTAATGAAGCCAACAACTCAGTGTTTTTTTTTTAAAAAAATTGAGTTGGTTCGGTTATAGCCAACCGAACAGGTTCGGTCAGACCCATCCAAACGTGTAATATGTTGACACACACCCCTCTTTTGAATTTTTGTTGGAGACATTTTAACCGGTTGAGTTGCCCTTACCCGAATGTATTCGGGAGGCAGCAGCCGAACGCGTCGGAGATTGCAGAAAAAAGAAAACGCAGTAACATGACAATAAAACACTAAAATGGAAAGAAAGGAGAGTGAGGGAGGGAGTACATGGTGCGTAGAATGCGAGATTCAAGCTTCATAAATGGTTTGAGATTGAGAGGGAGTGTGAGGGAGAGTTAGGGTTCGGGTAGGAATTTGGGAGGGGGTGTGAGAGCGCTTGGGGGGAGAGTGCATGAGAGATGAAATGTTTTTAATTGAAGGGTATTTTAGGGATTTAGGGGGTTTGGGTGTTTGTGGTGACTAGGGAGGGGATCAACTTCTCGGCTCTCTGTTGTTTGATGGGCCAATCTATCCTACCAAAATTTTGAAGAGCTCACAATCAGAGGCGAAGGGAGGGGGACCTAGTGGGGCCATGGTGTCCCCCAAAATTCTAAAAAAAAATAGTTTTGATATAAAAAATAGTCAAGGATATTAGACCCTAAAAAAATTAGTTTTGATATAAAAAATTTCTAAAAAAATAGTTGAATAGTAGATTCAATGAGCAAGCAACAGAGCTTCTTATATTGAGCACAACTTTAGACCCTAAAGATCAATTCAAGTCATTTAATGCCGAGGATATTTATAACCTTGCTGAGAAATTCTACTCTTCAGATTTTTCAAGCGAAAAGAAGATTCAGTTGAAATATGAATTGCCGCATTATGAATTTGATGTGCCTAATGATGCCAACTTTCAGAGTTTGTCCACTATTAGTAAATTATGCCACAAATATTGCCGCATTATGAATCGGTTTTGGCTCAAGTTAATTCGCTGAAATATATACAAAAAATGTCAAAGCAATGAATCGAACCCATCCTCCCGAATTCGGTCTGATTCTTAAGCAAAGTCAATTTCTCACCTTTTTCTGTTGTTTCATAAGCGTCCACATTATTGTTAAATCATTCTTCATTATTATTTTAAATAAAAATCTTGGTACATTATTTTATATTTTTTAGAATGTTATGACTTGAAAATTATTCAGATCTTACCTACTTTTTCACATGTTTAATGGTTGTTAGGTACCTATTTTATATTTAGGGATTTGATTTAAATTTGATCAGTAATGAGTTTAGTTAAATTATCATCAATAGACAGATTATGTATTACTATTTAGGTTTTTAGATATTAATCTTTATATAATCTTAAATATTTTTATATAAAGATTGCATCTACGAATAAGACTAGATTTTTCATATTCTAATAATCTCTTGAAGTGTTAGTTTGATTTTTCCCATTTATAGTTTCTTTATAGGAATATACAAAATACCATAAGGGTTCTTTGGTAATATGGAATATACATATATTAAATCGAATTAACATTTAAATAGTCAAATAATATAAAAAAAATACTCACTCTATTGGCAAAAGTAGGATGATAATTTATAGATAAAAATACTCACTATAAAAAAATTCTTTAAGAACCCATATAAAAAAAATTCTTTAGGACGAGATTATAAAAGAATACTCACAATAAAAAATACTCACTATGTATATAAAAATAAATAAATGTATAATCATATATATTATATATCATTATGAATGGATAAAAGGCGGAGACAAAAGAAATCGGCATATCATATAACACACGTAAAACATACAATTGCATTTTTAAAGGTGCCAAAAATAATTTAATTTTTTGATAAAATGAGATGTATACCTGGGTGTTGCTTATAACAATAAAATCGAATTCCCACAAGTTAACACACGCTTAGCGAAAACATATTATGAATGATATATTACAAAATAGATGAGGCATTCTATTATCGTATTTTTCCTTAGGCATTAGTAATAATAATGTGTTTTTTCTATATACTCATTGAGAATACATTAGATGATAATCATATTTTCATTGGTTTCAATTTTCGTTTTAGTCTTTGTTTGAATATTTTTATATTAATTTTCCTTCATTTAATTATTATAAAACATTATAAGACAAAGAAACAAAATCTTTTCACGAACAAAACCTCTACATCCCATTTGAAATTATAATATATATATATATATATATATATATATATATATATTATATATAAATCTAAATTTAATCTTCTACTATTATATAAATATTTAAAATATTTAAAGTATTACCTACGGTGGGTGGCTAAACAAATAAATTTTTCTCATTTTTGTAGTTTGATGGATAAATTATCTTAGTGTATATATATATATATATATATATATATATATATATATATATATATATATATATATATATATATATATATATTTCTTTCTTTTACTTGCATCAATATTTGTTAAAATTTAATTGTTATACATATGGTGTGCAGTTAGAAATTTATTTTATTAAGTCATATATTTTATCATCGGCACCCTCAAACAAATATCATGGCTCCGCCCCTGCTCACAACGCCATTCAATAAAAAACGTGTACTAGAATAGATTCCTTAAAGATTCCTTAATAAAGTTATGGATAACATGGTTAGCTAATGAACGGTTAGCAGAGGTGGAGAAAATACTTGAAAAAGAAAAATAGAGAGTAGAAAAAATAGTTGGAAAAGATATCAAACAGACAGGAAAATGAGAATAGAAACACATGCTCATTTGGTATGGTATGGCATAATCATCTTATCTTATCTTATCAAAACAAACGAATGGTTGTAGATATATATATATCACATAACCTCCGAGAATGACCCACTAAATTGAGAAATTCTTGTTCTAAAGGAACAACCGTACACAAGTTAGATTTGAAGAATCTCATCAATAATGTCTATCATTCCTTTTGATACTTGAAATTATACCCTGGTGGATGGAGGTGGAGACTGACCAAGCCAACAATGATATTGTTAGCCAAACCAAGTCTGTTTATCAAACCTTGGTGACATAATAGTTTTTTTTATTTTTTTTTAGAATTACAGGTCTACGGTATCTACTAATTTTATTGATGACTAATTTATGTCGGAGAATGTAACTGACCAAATGTATACCGTATGGTTCTCTCTTGCCAATATAATTTTTGACACACCCAATATTCAAACTTAAAACTTTATAGTGGAGTTCAAATTCAATTACTACTTAGACCAACCCTTATTGTTATAGTTACATAATAGTTGGTTGTTATTTATATATATTTTTTAAACGGTTGTTATTTATGTTATATTATTTGCTTAAAAAAAAGTTATATTATTATATTGTATAAAGTCTTTTCGTCGGGCATCGATGTTTGAGTAGCGTTATTCAGCCAAATACCTCCAGCCAAAAATAGCCAAAAATCAACCTACAACACCAATTAACCAAGTTTTTAGTCTACTAACCAACCTGCATTTTCACAAATTTCTAGGCTATTGACTAAAATTTGGTTAATTAATTACTTGGTTAATTGATTATTTGGCTATATTTGGCTGAAATTTTTTGTCCAAATATCATTATTATTGATGTTTTATAATTTCTATGGTTGATAATTATATAATAGTACATCTCTTTTATAAAATTTCTAACGTTTTTAATATTTTTCCACCATTCTTTAAGATTAAGCCTAATCATTGATGTTTTGTAAGCTAAGCATTATTTTTTCCCTGTATTATTACAATTATTTTAATATATATGTTACTCTCACATAATTAATTAAAAGTATTTTGATAAAAAAAATTTAATTAAAAGTATAGTACTTTTAACCACTCATCTTAACAATTTTTATTTAAAGTAATTATTGGATATACAAGATATGTGATTTTTACATAACATCATAATTAACAAATTTTCTTTTCACTTAAAACTATAAAAAAATATCAAAAATTAAAGTTATCTTTACAAATAGAATCGAATAGTTGTTTTCAACCTTGTTCTCCTCAAAATTTATCATAATCTTTTTTAAAAAGGATATTCATTCATTCATTCGTTTAAATTGATAGATGACATCGATGATATAATACAAATTCAGAATTGTTAAAAACACATAAGATGAATATGTGAATACACATCTCCCAATTTAATAACATAAAACGACAAAATACTTACAAATTTGACATAATAAAAGCCACCAGAGTACTCATGCCTTCGGATCTGTAAATTTGAACCCCTAGTCATAGGTTAGTTGATTTGCCGATCTGAACTAAACATAAACCGCAGCAACAAGAGGAGAAATCAAAAACGCCGCACAAAACGACGAACAACAATAACGCCACACCAAGCCGACAAAATCTAGAAAAAAATACGAAATAGAATCAAAAATCTATGTGATAACCACTTATTTAGACTAAAAAAGGCAGAAAAACGATATAAAGAGGTGATTCTAGGCCAAAAACTAACCTAAAACCACCCCCTTCAGTGGCGAGCAAGAAATTAAAGAAGAGAAGGGTGAGAAAAAATTGAGAGACGACGACTAAGGTTTTAACTTATTATAATCTTATATCCTACAAAATCTTCCAGATTTTAATAAAGCTTAACTACACTTTCGGCTTTTATACTTTTAAAAGATTTTATATCCCATCCAAATAGAATTTTTACCACATCCAAGACTCGAACCTGAGACCTTGGGATGAGGTTCGAACTCAATTACCGATCAGATCGATCCTTGTAGCTTCTATTATCAATTATTATTAGAGACGACCAAATTAAAGATCAATTACATTTTTTATGTTTTTGTGTTTCTAATTTGTATTGGTAAGACAATTTGTTTTTAGTAATATGCAATTAAGTTTATATAAGAAAATAAAACACATATAAATCTAGCTAAATAATAATTTGATTAAATATGTTTTTGGTCCCTATAAAATTTGGATTTTTTTGATATTAATCCCTCATGAAAACTTGCTTTTGGCCTCCATCTTTTTTCCATCAATAGTTTTAGTCGTTCATGACTTTTAATTAATAGCACTAAAAATCACTATAAAAGACCCAAAGAACTGCTATTAAAAGTCACTAAGGACTAAAACTGCTGACAAAAAAACTTGGAGACAGACCATGATTCACGACAGTCACTGCTTCTTGCCGTCACTGCCCTCAATTACTCTACTAACCATTAGATCCACTCACTTTAATATTATGGCCCTTGAATCATTTGGGATTAAAAAAAAATAAAAATAATTAAAAGAGGAGAGAGATAAATAGAGATAACTGCTGAGAATCAGTATCCCTCCACTATATGATCTTACTATACTTCTTAATCCAAATATAAATAAATATTTATATTTACAAACTAAAAAAATACCGAAAACAAAGTCAGTATGGACCAACATGGGTTGGTCCAAGTGGTAACTGGACTTGGATCCCACCACAAGGTCTCGAGTTCGAATCTTGGGTGTGACAAAAACTCTGTTGGGAGGGGAGAACCACACGGGCCGTCAAAGCCAAGCGATTGTGGTGTGTGGCGATGTTTTAGGCGTAGATTATCGTAAATAAAAGTGGTGGCTCAGCACAAAAAAACACAGTAACTCAAAAAAAAAAGTCAGTATGGGAGTTCACTAAACCTACAAGTTATTACAATGCTCTTCATTTAATCATCTGAGAAATCCATTTGCAAACTTATATCCATTAAATTTTTGACAAACAAATTCAATCTAATCCGTCCATTGACAAAAAAAGTTTATCCAATCCATTCATTAACAACTTTTTATGATGGATATCCGATCCATCCATTAATGATAATTTAATAAAAAAATTAAATAAAAAAGTCATAGTTTTATATATATATATATATAAGGTGGTGGTAGCGGTGACCGCGCGCCGAAGCAATGAACTCGATGGCCGATGCGGTCTCGACGATCGGTTCGATGGCGAGCGCGCTCTCCAACAACGGTACAGTGGTGCTTGACGAATATATATATATATATATATATATATATATATATATATATATATATATATATATATATATATATATATATATATATATATATATATATATAACAAGAAAAGTCAGTAATATCCTCAATTTTTAACCGTTTACATTTATTTTAAAAGCTTTTCTGTCTTTTTAAAAGTAGATGAATTTACTTTAACCCCCCTTTTTTAACCAAAATTTATTTATTTATTTTAACCCTAGACTTCTTCTTATCCATTGTAATAGTGAAACGCTACTACACTACTCTATCATCAGAAACACACACACACTTCTCAATCTCCATGTTTACTTCGTGCTTCCTCTTCAACAAAACTTGTCCCTGTGTTTTATAAGCCATCTTTAAACGCATCACTCTCAGGCAATATCAACAACTTCTCATTTCTGTTTTCAACAATGCTTCCTCTGTTTTTACAGAATCTTTCATCCTTGTTTTCTCAACAGCTTTCTCTGTTTTAGTCCCTCAACCAACACAATCAACAGTTGTATTTAATTAAATGCTTTAGATTTCTTGTTTTGAGCCTTGGATGCTAGAACTTATTTACTATTTTGCTTTATGTTATGTTTGAGTATTAGTACAATGAACTTTTTTGATGATCACTTATGAATATGTCTTTAATTTTGAGTATACTTATATTTTAGGTTTTATATATGTATGGTATAAAGTTTGGTATATTGTTTGCCTATACTTCTACGTAGCGGTCATACCTCCATCCGCTACGCTGCGCTATTTACTATTAACTACATAGGAATCAAAAAATGAATGCATGTATCTCAAATACAAAGTACCTTAGGGACATTCACCAAAGAGTTTAAGAACATACTCTCATTATGCTTCTGTATATCCGCAAAACAAGATCAAGTTCATTTTCTTTAAGAGGTTGGGTCCATGCTCCTCCTCACGAATGGGTATCTGTGTGCATGATGTTAGGATTAGAGAGAATAGTAGCGGCAATTGTATTAGAAAATGGTGTACTAGAGCTCTGAGCTACTTACCAGTGAAACATAATTCCCTGTTCCCAATTCCCTATATTAACTATAACCATGTTCAGCCCCTCTAAATTAACTGAACAAGATCAACATTCTTCTCTTTCTGATCTCTCCTCTTACCTTCATGCACCTTCCACTCCTTGGCCTTTGGCAGAATCAAGGCCCACATCCCGACCCCACACTCTTTCTTGTGTGTGTGCGTGTGTTTCAATTGTGTTTTGAAAATTTAAAGCTCAACATGAGTTGTAGAAATTCCTAAGTTTTTACTCAATAATTTTGCATTCAATAACCATGATAGATAGTGGTTCAGATTAGTAAGAAATAGTAGAAAAATCAACAATATAAATCGTGTTGAGAATACACTAAACTCTTTAAGCTCTTCAAGAGGCCTAACTCCCCTAAATTCCTATTTCTCCAAAATACAAGGCACCCCTCTCTCTCAATCAATTTATTTCTAGCTGCCTGTTTACTTGAGCATGTGCAGGTCTGTTTCAGTTTAGTCAGGTCAATTCAATATATAGCGAAACATAGTTGGAAAATTGGTCCATTTCACACTGGTCGGTTTCATTTAAAACTGACAAGCAATCCAATCCTTGAAATAGAACATCCATTCGTCCTCTTAGTTTGAGTCTGGATACGATCATGTAAGTAAATATGCAAAAAAAAAAATCTCTACCCATGGGCTTTTAACTTATATACTCACAATACATTACAACCAGAAGACCAAGGAAAACAAACACATAGAAAGAAGCTAGAACCAAACCGGATATTAACGATCTATCACTAAAAGGTTAAAAGCATACTTCACCTTGAAAGATCTAAGATGTTAACTTCTGCAGATGGCGAGTTTTGGAGCAAGAAGTCCACAATTCCATCGGGTAAGGGCGGAGACCGTGTAAAGTTTGCTTTCAATTCTTTTTTTAGCTTGGCAGCTTCTTTCTTTGACTTGGCTTTTTCTAACTTGGCATCTCTAAGAGCCGAGCATAATTCACCTGAAAGTTCTTGGTCAAGCACTTTCAATGACTTTAAGTTCTTCAAGAAAGGGAGCCTGGACTCCAATAAATCAGGAATGAAGGATAGAACCTAAGCAATACGAGATGAGTAAGAATAGGATTATTTTAATCCAAGCCAACTTTTCCACGACAAAATTTAGATTTAAAAAAACTCATATAAAGAAGGAAGTGTAAAGTACCTGAAGAGTACTTGCAGTTAGTACCAATGATTTTATACCAACAAAACCTTGCAACCAGTTGAATAGATTAAAAGCAGGATCCGCACAAATTGACTCAAGATTTGCATCAATATCCACATGTTTAACAGAAGACAGATTCCTCCCTCTGAATCTACTCATATGAGGAACACCGGTAAAAACAAATGTATCAAGACGAGGAGTACATAACTCAACAATCTTCAAACAATTTCGCGAGATACAACACATAGATAATTTAACAAGCGTCGAGCTTGATATGCGAGGGTTATTCCATCCCTTACATTACATTGGTAAAGGAGCAAACAATTCAACTTGTTAAAGGTCAAAAAGGGATCGACAACATCAGTGTCATCATAAAAGGTAAAACCCCATAGATACAAGCCGATTAACACCGGTAAATTCAGCAGGGATTTTGGAAACAATGGTTTCACACCACCTTTAGGAAAAAGACAAAGACTGAGATGTGTTAATGTCTGACATGAAAAGATAGGAGACGGAATTTGCTCAATCTCACAGTCGAGAGTGATTCCTAATCGTTGGATATTGTGCGAAATAGCATATTTCAGAATCCTTTCGAGCAAGGGGAGCTCCGTGGGACCTTGACGGTTATAAATAAGTGCCCGCAGTGAGATTGAGTGGTCTCTACGTGATAAAATCCTAGACACAAATTCGGTAAAAATCTCAAGGCTTGAAAAGTGTGAAGAAATCAACAATAGAATGTTAATATGTTTCCAGAGATGCTTCCACCTCGTGGACAAAATGCAAGTTCTAACAGAGTCTTTGACGTGCAAAAGTTCCAATATGTGAAGGAGAACACAGTCGGGTAAATCACTAAGCATGTCTTCATTTTTATTTTCACAATCGTCATGTCTCAATCTCTTTGAATTCGGTGGAATCATTATCTCCTCTCACATTTAGATAGAAAGATATTCAGCAATAAGCAGAGTCCTAATCGATTGAAGTGAAAACCATTTGGAAAATTATAAAAAGTATATTTGAGAAAGAAACAAGAAGTAATCCACATGTTAGCCCAACTTTGTGGAGGAAGTTGCAAATTCTGTGCCACAAAAGCAGGGAGTTAACTTACCATGCATTATGCAATATGTGGAGGAAAGACTTAATCCACGGATGCAGTTATTTTAGTAAATGATGATCTAGTGGGGACCACATTTAATATGGAAGAATCATAAAAAATGTGGAGACATGATGTTATGGGTCTTCAAAATTAGGGGTGGTGACAATATGATAAATAAGAGTATTTTTTCGCGCAAAACTAAATCAACCGAAAATTTATGAGGAATAACAGCTTTTAAGAAACCGAAGAAGCGTGTTAGTGGTTGATTCATAGTTTTTAATCTAAATTCATTAACTTCTCTATCCAATTTTTGGCACAAAAAGTGAACAAAATCATAAAAAAGTTTTTAATAAATGAAATGAAAATGTGATTTTGATTTTGTTTTTGAAGAAAAAGTGATGATTATTGTAAAAAAACTGATGATAAAGGCAAGTCATTATTGAGTATGTATTTATCAAAATAAAATTGTCAAAAAAACAATATGATAGTAACATTAATTAATTGTTGATGTATATCTTACTGTATGTATTTATCAAAGTAAAATAGCCATCTACTGTACCAAAACATTATGATAAATAAGTTTTTTTTTCAAGTATTTTATTATTTATATTTTATCTACGTGATGCAACGTCATGCTTTTTTCTTATTCATTGTGTTTAACAGCCATATGCTAAGTTTTAAAACGTTAAAAGAAAAGGAACGATTCAAACCGAGTACATGCTATTTGTAGCAGTATGTTTATTAGTTATGACTATTTTGCTTTTTCAGACATTTGTTTTTCAGCAATGTCGAAAAACAAAATTAATGCATCTCATAATTATTATTTTCATGGATATCCTCACATGCAGATTCAAGATTCAAATATGAACGAAGATATGTCAAACCAAAACTAGCAAGTAAAGTTACACAATGGTATTAAAATGGTCTAGTATAAGTGGTACATACATGAACTCCTTAACCATTTAATTAAAGGATTTGATCACTGGTCGGTGCGTGTGGAAAAACACTTAGTGGGAGAAGTCAATCTCTTAAACACCTGGTGGAAGAAGTCAATCCCAACATCCCATGGAAACATTAGTGGTTTAAAAAAAAAAGCAAATTGTTTTAGAAAAAAGTAGATGATTTTCCTGGAAACAAACGCTAAATTTTAAAGAGAGCGATGATGCATATATCACTTTATGTAGCTACGTCCAGTTGCTATTTATTTTGCTATTATTGAACACCCGCTGAAAAAATGTCATTTTCATTCTTTCTGAGGCTGATTATTATTGTTTTGTTGCAACTTCAACACATAAACTTTCATTAGCCTTTCTAAAATAACTATTAACTCACAGTCGCACTGATTAAAGTCTTTTGTAGAGAAAACCAAACCATTTTCTGATAACTAAAGAATCCTGACACTGGAAAAAAAAAGAGTAATATATTTTTTAATCACAGTCTGTTACAGAGGTGTGCTGCTGAATAAGTTAGCCTACGGCACGGCATTCCCGAAAAACAACGGTATTTCTATTTTGAATCAGAATTCAGAAGCATTGGTATTGGGCATGCTTCAAATTATTCAACCTTTTTGTTAGATTTGTCAGTAATCTCTTCTTGAGATGAATCAGCGGCCTTTGACTCATCGAACTCCAACAGCTGCATTAATAGAAAGTAAGATTATAATGATGCTGACACTTTATCATTTCTTGAAGAACTGGGGGAAAGAGTTTTTCACCGATGATGATAAATCAAATTGACACTATTCTCAATTTACATGAAATATAAAACATGAAACATTATACTCCAGTAAAACTAATGATTGAAATCAAACCAGACAGATGCGACACTTTAAAGGGATGGATTAAAATTGATATGAACAAACCTGTTTGACATCACCATTCCAAATGCAGTGAGCAGCCAAAAATCCAATTACAGCAGGTACAATATACAAAAGAGCAGGCTGACAACAGGGATGACAATAAAGGGAAACATGTTAATAGAAAGGCTGCTCTCCAATATCATTAATAGTTCCACAAACTCAGCCAGTCATGTATTACCAAATCATTTTTTATTAATGACTACAGCCCTCATATATCAACCCCCAAATGAAAAAAAATAAATAATAGAAAAACATGAAACAACATATCACTAACCTGTGCAGCCTGAAACCAGTTCATCACAACAATTGTAAGGACCAATCCAAAAGTGTATCCTAAAAATGCACTCTTGAAGTACTGGGGCTGTTTTCCTCTAGATACATCAAACCGCAAAGCCAATGCCACAAAAATACCTGTTTGGAAAAAATACAGTCAATATTCTATTAATAGAAGTAAAATACCTGTTTGGAAAAAATACAGTCAAAAATACTCTTGTAGAGCATGTAAAGATGCTGTTTGTGTGCACATAGACAAACAGATAGATAGGACGTATCAAGTGAGCGTGATAGGTGAGAAAAGTTAATCCCAGCGGTATTGCCACCATACATGGATGATAAATATTTAATATTGGGGACCTTTTATAGAGCTCAAGTAGGCTTATCTTATAACATAAACACTTAAGTAGGTGTTTGGTATAAGCTAATCAAAATAGCTTATGACCTAGCTATAAGTTCTTTTGAGCTTAATTCCTAAGCTTCGAAGAAAAGTTTAGGAAAAATAGCTTATGACAAACCACTCATTGACATAAGCTCTCAATTAATTCAAACAAGTTATTTACCCAAACATGCCAATTTAATATTTGACACCCCCCCCCTCTCTCTCTCTCTCTCTCTCTATTAACAAAATCTAACACAAAATATATACTGAGAACTGAACTGTATTATTACATGTAAATTTCTATTACATGTAAACTTCACAAAAGGAAAACATCAATACATCAACAAAGAGTCATCCTACCAGGAATAACAATATCACCAAGTCCAAGCATTGAAAACGGCCTTGCAGTATCTGCTGTGGGGAACAAAAGCTGCAAAACAATTTGAATGACAAAATTAGGAAGAAATTTATAATGTTCTGATAGTTATCATGGAATGTAGACTATTAAAATTCACATGAAGACCGACCACTGACAAACAAAAACTCAATTTAACTTGGCAGCAAAAAATTTAACCTTTATTGGAGCATCAAATGATTTTGCAACGCTGACCATCACAGGAGTGAAGAAAACCCAGAAAATGTCATATACAAAAAGACCAGCCTGCAAAATACATGAATGTAAAAGAGTCAAAGACCGTATTGAAAAAAAAAATCATATAATGAAAAACATATGATTTATCCTATGCAAACTAAGATCTAACTATATCTGCATGGAATATATATACTATAGTGTGTAACCGGAGGCATTTTTATGAGCTTAGATTTGATTGGAAGGGTCAAAAGAAAATGGAGAGAGAGAGAGAGAGAGCAAAGCAAGCTCAAGGCTTTCTTATCATATTTTAATGCAAACATAAAAGGCAATGTTTGTCTAAATAATGAAAAGGAAAAGAGAAGTGATCTGGTTTTTCTGCAGCCAACGGATTGTTAGTATAGGTAACCTTGTTAGTATAGGTAACAAGATCTTCTAAAACTAGTAATTAAATGTCTTTTGGAAAGTGAAGCTTTCAGAACCATTAAATTAAATTAAATCAAAAGCAATTAAAAGGAAAAAAATACCTACCAACAGAATACCACCAGTCTTGAAAGAGCCAAGAGAAAGCATTTCAATTCCCTGTAAATGTTAAAAAGGAGTATTGGCGTCAATTACTGTTTACTAATTAAAAATGGTTTACAATTTTATGCAAGCATCCTTAGCATAAAGGATAGAACTGTTTAATTTATTTATTTTCAAGCCCATTTTCTAATGAATAAGCTTAATTCTAAAAAGGTATTGCTAGAAACCCAGAAAGTGAATACCGAAAATTAGAATATACATATGTAGGTAAAGTGTCAAACCTGAATACAGAAAGCAAGACCCAATATATTATTTGCCAGCCAATGCTTACGCAGAGCATACCAGGCACAAAAGAAAGTCCCAGGGATTGCAGCAATGATCTGTGACCTTGTAAACTCAATCTCCAAAGCTGTGTAAGAAATATGTAAGGAAAAATATCAATCTGCATGGTAGAAGCGAGTAAATGTCAACTAGATCAAGTGTGCCTTTGTTGAATTTACTATCCCTTCTCCAGCAAATAGTTCAAAATTCATTTAAGAATGCAACTAGAACCCTACAAGATATTGATGTTATCTCATTTAAATTTTAAATAAGATACAAATACGCCATGACCAACTCCTAGATAAATTATATATGCATTGTCAATAAATAAATACATAAATAATCAAACATTTTGACATTCCATTGGTAAATCACAAAACCAGAAGTAGCTATCAGTGGTAATAATAGCCAAAACTGTCGCCATTTACATTAACTGAAATATGGTAGTCGATAACTCCTGATACCACAGTTAAGAGAAAGATTACTGTCAGCAACAGTAAGAAAAAATAAGCAGGCGGGGAGTCACATACAGCGGAAATATGGAAAACGCCAGACTATGAGGTCCTCATTCCAATGCTTTGGCAAGAAACGTTTAATAGATGGCAACAGTGTTGCGCTGTGGACAGTGGAAAAGAAAATGTTTGATAACATGGCACATATGCTGACTAAATAACAAGTTTATTGGACACAAAAGAACATACGAGAGTGCCACAATCCCAAGAATAAAGAAGTAGCCAGTCAAAACAGTGTTCACCAAGTCCTTAGATAGAAACTTGAAGAGTAAGAAAAGTGATAATAGCATTGCACTCCCAACAAACGGAAAACGCATGGCATGTTCATTAGACATTGTCTCCTGCATAATCATAATGAATTATGATTCAGAGAACTCAGATCTTGAAACGTGAAAAGTGCAATGTGAAGAAGAGAATAAACACAGCAACTACTTACAGTTGGGGGAGTTGGTTTGACGGATCGGTAACAACCCACAAATACAGCGAGTCCAGCTGTCAAAATAACATTTAAATTTGGATCTACCTTCACAACTAACGGTGCTAACGTTAAACCTGTCATGACATATAAAATGCAGTTAACATTGTGTCATCAACGAACTGAAATGGACCCACTTTCGTTCCTACTCATACATTAAACTACATAACTAAATAAGCTACAGACAGTGAAATTCAAAACCAATTTTCACAAACATTGTATCCAATTTCAGTTTAATCGTACAGTTTAAGCACATTACTATTGCATTGTAGAGTAGTAGCATGTCTAAAGGCTCATTATAAGTCCCTTCAAGGTCCACAAAAGTTTACTTACAAATGAAGAGGGTAAGGGAACTAAACTCTATCAAGTAAAGCAAGAAAACTTAAGGAAATTCACGAAAAAGAGAAGCAAACCTGCTAAAGCCAAATTCGCAATTCGCTCCGTGTTCTTCATTCTCCTAAAAAATTATGGATCTACTGAAGTCAAGCGTTACGAGAATGGCCTCCACTGCGATCCATATACAACAAAAATGTCAAAAATTAAAACAAATTATAGATCAATCAGAAACAAAATTCGCGGAAAAAACAATGAAATGTGAAAAATCAGAACATTGATTTTCTTGGGGAAGACAGAAACGTACAATGAAAAGAGAAAAGAATGCAGTAACAGCAACAGATCGGGGAAAGAGAAATTGATTTGGGGAAATGATTAGAAGGGTTAGGGTTTAAAGTTTTACCGGAGGAGTCAAAAGACAGAGAGAGAGAGGGGTTAAACGTAAACCGTTTAGAAGGAAGAAGAGTTGTGTTGTGTCACTGCCAATGAGATGAGAAGAGAGATCCGTTTTTGCCAACGTGGCAATGTCTGAAACATCCGAATGGGAGCATGCAGTTGCCACGTGGAACTCAAACCCACCCACGTAGATTTAGGTCTCTCGCCCAATCAAAAACTTGCCAATTGTCACGTCGGATTTCAGAATTTTTGTCCATCCCACAATTATTATGTTTTAATATGTTGTCAAAAAAAATTATGATTTAATATAATAATTCGTAGCTTGCAAATGCTTTTAAAAAAACATCTCTTGTAAATTGTAATTTTGGTTTTAGAGAATTTTGGTTTTAGAGATGGTTTGTTATCGTTTTTTTTTTAAACTTGGTTTGGTATCATTGGTAAGGACGACACGTGTAAAGATTTTTGATACGGTCAATTAATAAATTCATGGTAGGTGTGACTTTCAGAATAAATGAAATGAAAAAGTCAAACATTTTATGATGAAATAAAAAAAGTCAATCATTTTTTTGCAAACGGAACTTATAGTTTTTTCATTAATCTAGATCCGAAATAGTGAAACAAAAAGCCAATCGGCTTATAGACCAATAAGAATAACGTGCTCACTATGATTCTGATCATTACTCACAACATCAAAACCATTTTTGGATCTTTGGATCACAACACTGCTCCCACCAAAGCCACACTATTATGGAGATGGCTCCCCTCGGATCTCCTGATCACTTTATGCCATGCCATATCAACTCTGCTTCCATTTCATGGATCTCTATCAGGTTTAAAAGTATTTTCTCAAACTATGTATTATGCATGTGGTTGTTTATTGATTCATCTCAAATCCAATTGGTTCTAAAAGAAAATGTTGATAATTCATCGGTCTGCACTTTTCATGATTTCTAGCTCCTCAAATCTGAATTGCTCTGTGCTTTTCAAATAAATCACTCACGCACAACCACCGGACAGTAGAAGCATCTATACTAGCATTTTCACTTAGAATGATTTGGCCGATGATTGAGTTTCAAATGAATTTCAAAGAAAATCATCAAATCATTTCCAATTCCAGCTAGAATTTCATTATCGTTATCAGCTTTAAATTATTTTCCTTGTCTGGTGCTCGATTTTATTGACCATTTAATGACATTATATTAATTGGTTATATTTAAATGAGGAGAAACGTTTTGAGACCATAATTGCTTTTCAAAGCAATTAATTATTTTGGTGCAACAAGTGCGATGATTAAATTATAATTATATTGAAGTTGCATGAAATCGACGGACCATAAACTAAGTCACTGTAAAACCGAAGCAACGTCTCTCGCGCTTGCCACCCATGAGAAGTCCTCTTAAATAAAAAGCGAAGCTAACGCGCTCATTGCAATGAAGACAACATGCTCATTCCTCTAAGAGTAATACACAATCATGTCAAAATTCTGAGCAAAGTATAAAGGAAGATGTTACGTAAAACGAGCACCTATGAAGCAACAACACATGTAACCCAAGAAGGACTTGATGCTCGAAGGACTCAATACCGGAAGGACTTGATGGTGAAGAACTATTAAGTGGACCGAGCCTACCTAAATATTAGAACGACTTCACACTTGCGTGCTCGCCGCTCGAGGATCGTGTGTTCCCAACCCGGGTGGCCGGTATCAGAAGGCTTCGGCGGACATAATGCACTCGAGGAAGAAAAACACAAGCCACCTACATCGTTCGGGCCGGCCTAACTATCGGTCGGCGACCATCGATCGGCTTTAAGCATCGATCGCCCAAGTATCGGTCGGCCTAAGCATCATCACCTAACTATCGGTCGGCTTTAACCATCGATCGGCTAACTACCTGGTCCGCCCTACTATACCGTGACTCAAGACATGTATTTAAGGAAATCCTATGATTCCTCCACGGATCTCGTGATTAGTCATTTATTGATGTACTATATAAACAAAATACCAGAGGCCAAATGAAGAGGACGGACACAATTTGACTCTCTATTCTTTATACTCTTATTCTTCTCTATTACTCATCGTGTTCTAACTAAACCCTAATCCAGGGAATAGTTAGGAACAGATTTGTTATCGCTTTTTTTTTAAAACTCGGTTTGGTATCATTGGTTGTCAATTAATAAATTCATGGTAGGTGTTTTAATCATTAAGTTGCAAATACAAGTTGGACTACAATCAAAAGTATGTGAGCTAGCATATTGCATTGATGCTCTCGCTAGAGTATGAGCCACGATGTTTGTTTGACTCTGGATAAAACTAACAGTAAAAGTTTTGTAAATTGGACAATAATGTTTGTCAAGAACGCAAAATAGAGTCATATTCAGTTATAGAATTACATGATCAACAACCGCCTTACAATCCAGCTCAATGGTGACTCGTTGGACTTCCAATTATTGTAACCAAGTGACTGCTACCATCTCAATGCCTCTGCTTTTTGTGGTTGAGGTGTGCCTATGAACCAACAGTCCAACACTTCTTCGCATGTATTACTTTAGATCGTAAGGCGGCCTCAACATTGCATTTGACAAACCGTGTAATACCCAAAGTAATTACTTTATTACTTTGGCTTTATCTTGTTGCCACTTTATTTAGAAATATATGTTTTAGGTACTTAATTGATTTTGGTAGTTAATTAAGCATTTGGTGTGATTGAGTTAGTAATAGAACTAGTTGTGCATAGTAGAATAAGAGGTGTGATTAGAAACTAAATTTGTACTCCTCTAAGCCCAAATTCATAATGTCCAACCCATCCTCAAGTGAACAAACTGAGCTATTGCTTTTGAAGGGTGAGAGACAAAAGGCCACCCAAAACCTCTTTTTTCACGAAATTTCACTGTTCGAACACGGGCATTGAACGAGTTCGAATCATCGTTGTGTTAAATCTTCACCTGTTTGTCGACCTTGTTCGAACCCGCGTTCAACGACATCGCTCGAGTGTGATCGATCCATTGCTCAACGAGGTCATTCGAACAATTGATTTGACGCGAGGTTATTTTTGGAATAAAATTTGTTGGGGGTAACAGGAGGGGGTGTGGGAAAAGCAATGGCCCTAGCTGAAGAGACAGAAGGAGGGAAATTCATTTCATTTTTATTTCAGTCAAGCGATATCCATTGCAATTGATTTGAAACTCATTAACATGAGCGTAAACATAGGCAAACTAGCATAATCATAAGGCTTATTAAACCACAGCTTTTGAGGTGTCCAAAAATCAACTGTTGTTGATGGTTAGTTGTTGACCAAATAACTAGCAGTATTAACTACTTATCTCATAGATTTTATACCTCTTGAATTAAGCATCTTGAATTGGCTTGCCATTTAGTTCGAGAGAAGATTCATTTAGGTGTTTGTTCATCTCCTCTCCACAGACCATCTTTTGTAGAATTGGTTGAGCTATATAGCCTTGTATTGTTTACTCACACTAAGCACGATAAATTATTTCCTTTAATTGATTGATTTCCATGATGGATATACATGTTCCAGCTTGCGGGGCTTATAGAATTGGTTGAACTATATAGCATGAAGGGTTTTTTTCCCTACTAATTGTATTTTCAGTTGCACTCAAGCTTCCTCTACAAGCATCATCCACCCTGTATAATTGTAAACCTTTCACAATGAATCAAATCAGAAAATTAGTTTCTCAATCACAAAGACAACACCACACCGAGCATAATTATAAAAAAGAAAAAACAATGAATTGTTCATGGGTAAAATATCACGTTCCAGCACAAAATTCAATCACTAACAGTCAATCGATGCGATAGAAAACAATAAACGCCAGAAATCAACATAAAGCCTCTACAAACTTACAGGTCAGATTCAGTTTTTCTACAACAGAATATCTGCTAATGAATCATCATGTTTGATCGGATACAAGACAGATACAAAATCTTTTAGCAATGGAACCCTCCTGCAATATCTGTTAACACTCTTCTGATTCCCTTTTCCCCATTGCGGGGTGCGGGAGGAGCTGACGTCTATCTCCGTTTTAATATATATCAAAGATAGGATTCCAAAATTTCATTACTGTCTACTCCACAGCTCAAGGATACACCTTCAGGTTTCAGGGTAAACCAAATTTGGACAAGGCTGATTGGAATATATTTGAGAATGCCTGAGATGAACTTTGGTCATCGGCTTTTATTTTAATATTTGACTTTGCTGACGATGTGTTGATTATACACTCTACAAGATATATTGATGGTTCATCCGCTTTTTGAGCAAAGAAAAAGAACTTGAAATTCGGAGATTGGCCACCGGATGCAATGCATTGTATGGAATGACTTTGCATGTGCCGGAGGAGTGCATTTGGAGTTGTCAAGGATGCAATTCCTTGAGGACTTAAAGAATATTCCTGCATCATAATATTAATGTTACAGTAACTACCACAAATAAAAGAAAATGCTCGACATTTTTTTTTGTGGGGAGGCAGTCAAAGGGAAAGAGAAAAGATACATTATGAATTAAAATATTTCTAGAGTTCAATTAGGATGCTGTCAGTGTAAAATAAAATTTCAATTTTACCCTCTCATGCATTGATGTACTGCCATTTAATGAGCTTGATAATGGCAAGGCATGAGATGTCAACATCATTAGGTTATTTAGCAGACCATGGTGAAACTTTTGACAGTACATTCATATTAAGTCAATGAAATTATAATAATGAAACCGAGATTATGATTTCAATGCAAACCTCCGATACGGATATTGGCAGTTGACGCCACTTCTGCTGAAATGTGCCAGGATCCAGTACAGCTTTTGGGTTGAGGGTCAATGGAGGAGGTGAAGGTGTGGGTGCAGTTGCAACTGGAAAACCTAAACCAAGCAGATCATCAATTGCCAAGCTAGATGCTGGAGCTTGCCCAGTTGTGCTGGTACTTGTGAATGCTAAATCTGCAAGCGGTTGTGAAGCTGCAGAAGGGGCTGATGAACCATCATAGGAAGGAGCATTATAGGCAGAACCATTGCTACTAGGATCTCTAACGTCATCTTTTTCTGTGGTACTTAGAAGCAGATCCTTGTCATTTGCCTCCACTCTCTGAGCTGGAACAACGGAATCTCCAGAATCTGCACTAATAGATAGATTTCCAAGTTCATCTGAAAACTCAAGTGTCCCTCGGTGTTCTTTATCGGTGAACATGTAAGACGGCTGCATGAACTTGCTATTGTTATTTTGGCAGCATTTAATGTACAAGTGGTAAGAGAGAGAGAGGGGAAAAGAGAGAAATAGAGAAATAATAACACAGTTTAAATGGTAAGATGACCAATTTATCATCTTTCCCCCCACTTTATCTATATCTCTTGTTTAAAATGGCAACAATATTTCAATAAAAATAAATTTCAAAAAATGCTTCAAGCAATTAAAATTAATACAAAATCAGTATTTTGGGTTCATTATTCTGCCAAAAAATTGGCTTCATCTATAAACCACTCGTAGAAGCAACTAGAATAATTACCTTTTGATATACAACAGACAAACTGTTAAATTCATCAAATATGCGATCCTTGACTTCACTGCTCTGAGTATCAGCAAATACTGAGACTGCTTGTTTTGGAGGGTTTACCACACTCTCTGCCACTGATACATTGTGCTGTAGAAGCCTGTAATAAAATAAGGCCCTGTCATGAACATCCTGCAATCAACAGAAGCTCATGTAACGTACTGCTGCAATACAAACAAATATTTAATATTGCATTGTTTTGACAATTCAAATAGCAAGCAGTAGTGAGTAGTGACAACAATCCAAACCTGGTGAAAGTCAGCAAGACCAGCGGCCAATGCAGCTCCTAATGCTTTCTGAGTCTCGGGGGGTCTCTTAAAGAAACACTTCATTACTGCAGTAAGAAGATGTAAGCGAACCTGTTTCATGACACAACAGTTGTTCAAAATATAACATATGAAGACATGACATATATTCTTTTTTTATCAAATTAAAAGAATGATTTTCTGATTATCATGCAACAGCCAGCAGGTGTCATGATGTAATTTAATACTGATAGAATTATAGGGCAATCAAATATGACTCTCTTCCAGTTACAAACCCAATAATGATTCCACGGCAGACGTGGGTACTCATTGTATGACGGGGGATGCAATGTGAAGATATTAAGACCATACATCATACATGATGTTTAGTACTATTCATGATTCTGCTGGGGCAGGAGGGAATTATTGAAGAGAGGATTCTCAAGTGTGCAAAGAACAAGTTATGGCTACGCCATGTCACAAAATTGGCAGGATCTATGCCCAATACTAAACTCCATGACAAACATGGGTACTCGTGGGTGGGAACACTGGCGGTGATTCATGTTTCTGCTGGGGCAGGAGAGAATTATTGAAGGAGAAGAATTCTCACGTGCCAAAAGAATAGAATAATGGCTGCCGCTATGCTATGTCACAAAATTGGCAGGATACAAGAAATTAAACCTACTAAAGAATTTGATGATGAATACTTTAAAAATTGAAACAAATCAACACTGTAAAATGGCATCTTCACACGTTATTGTTCACATCATAGTTAATAAAACCAGCCCAGTCTGGCCTGTTTAACCATTGAGCTGGAGCTTAAGTTTGTTCCCACTCAAAGCGGACAGTACTGCAAACTAAACTGGTCAAAATCTCAGTCCAGAGGTTCTTGTCAAACTCACTAAAGCAGGACTCTTTAATATAACTCAAAAGTAAAACATATTGCCAAAATTGAATAGCAAGAATGACACGAGCAGCATACTCTTCACTGCCTCCACACCTTATACAACAACTTCGAATCTATGATTCAATAACATTCATG
Source organism: Oxytropis ochrocephala (assembly GCA_020916435.1). Taxonomy (NCBI): domain Eukaryota; kingdom Viridiplantae; phylum Streptophyta; class Magnoliopsida; order Fabales; family Fabaceae; genus Oxytropis; species Oxytropis ochrocephala. The sequence continues at coordinate 5,480,063 of CM037089.1, forward strand.
GGGCTTAACACCTAATGTCTAGCTACAGTCATGTCCTATATTTATATTGTATAGGGGACAGCTTCTAGCACTATAGTTGACTAATGTGGGGCTTCCTAATATCAGAAGCCAGGATCAATCTTAGTTTTGAATACTTTCCCACTTTTCATTTTTCAAAAATACATTCTCTTACAATGATTGGATAAAAATAAATAATTGTAGTGAGTATTTGAATTGTTTTAGAAGAATTTTATCGATACACTTCTTTATTGATTCAATAGTAACACTCCAAATAGCTGGTATATTTACATATATCCACTTTACCTTTGTAAACTGAATTCTGTTTTGAGAAAATGTTCATGCTTAACAGATGAATTTTACAAAGATACTCTCCGCTCTCCGTCACAAGATATAAACAAAATTGGGTCAATAAAAGTTGAGTCCAAAATACATCAACTTTCATTGACCCATTTTTGCTTATACTTTGGGACGAAGGTAGTATTAAACTTTAATTGAGAACACCGTTGATTTTCTTTAAGACTAATCTAAGTTTCAAGATGAGTTAATTTTATAAATTTCTAACTTGAATCACATACTATTTTATTTTGCGAGTCTTTAGTTGTATAAAAGTTCATTATGATAAAGCATTTATCTAATAAGCAATTAAATTTGTGGATAACATTTAATAAATCTTTCATGCGAATCTCTTTTATTAGGAAAAACTCAAGTCCCACATTGACTAGGCCCACTAGGGATAGTGCTTAATAATAATAATAATAATAATAATAATAATAATAATAATAATAATAATAAGAGCTTATAAAGCTTGGGCACTCCTCAATTCTTGTCTTACAAGCCGGTATGTGGGGTGTGTCAACTCCTAAGCCAAAAGTCTAAGACTTTGTTTTTCAGACCAATACCAATACATTTCCTATTTTTGTCTTCCCTGGGTTTATGGGTCCTATCAAATCTAAATCTCAAATGTGAACATTGCAAGACTGCAAACCATAGAGAGTTGTATATAGTATATACTACCTCGGCAGAATGCTCCTCATCCCAAATTTCAACCAGACTCTCCAAGACATATGGAGCATCATGCATGTCCTGTGAATATTCCCCCAACATCCATATAAGAGCTGCCTTAGCCTTCGGTTCTTGAACATTTTTGCTACTAATATTCCCTACAACAGCAATACAATCCTGACTCCATTGTGGATATTTTCTAAGTAGATCTTTCACAAGCACCTGCATAGATGAGATTATAAACTTTGTTAGTCTATCAGACCATTTCCAAGTCAAATCAAAATGTCATACTCTGCACCTGTGTTCATATAGTAACAGGAAGCAATGCAATAATATTACTCTAACACAAATTCCATACCTAGCAGGTATTTGTCATGCTTACCAGAGCTTCAGATGTAACATAGTCCTTTTCCATCTCAAGAAATTGTAGAAGTCGATCAACAATAGCATTGACATCATACTGCTGCAATGCTATCTTCCCAACAGCCCGAATTGATTCCCTTGCAATTGGAATGTCAACATTTGCAGCATATTCACATAACTCTGTCACTGATGAGGGACACAAGAAGTTTTTATATAAGTCATACCAAAAAGAAAGGGAGTGACTCAAACCAGGGACCATAACATCAAATGGAAAAATGCAATCATCCCAATTCTCCCTCTCCTAACCACCCTCCTCTCTCTAGAACATTGGGGGGGTTACTTACCTATCTCATAGGTGTTACTTTCATTTGCAACTGCAGTCAGCATTTCAAGCTTCAACTTTTTGACATATGATGGCTCATTATACTGGCAATAGAAGTGTTTGTAGTCTGAGGAGAATATATAAGGTGCACGCATGACCAAGAGATGCAGGTGGCTTAATATTGCATAAGATTGTTCTGGACTTCCAGAGCTCACTTGAGTTAAGAGAGGGGCTTTGATGCGCTCATAAACCTAAACAATATTTGCATTAGAAATTACCAGGCTTAAGGCAAGCAATCAAAGTTGACAAGATACAGTAAAATAACTGCAAGATCAAGGCAAAAGGTGTAGATAATATTATAATAAAAATGATAGTTTAAATATGTTGTTATGTAATCAAGCTGAGCTGATATAGGCAAGTAGTTTAAAATGCTAGGCAGAGCTATATGCAAAAATACCCGACTCATCTAATAAACAGTTCAACTCCAACCCCAAGTAGTTCACAGTCATGTGCATAACAAAATAACAGACACGTTCGTACACATACAAACAAACAGATCTTAGTGTATACGAGCAATTCATATATTTTTGAAATTATTAGGCACAAAACTCTTATGTTTCTTGTGTACGTTGTCTGTCTCTATTTTTCTAGTTACTATATATTGTAATTTGCAGCATATAAAATATGGTGTTTGTATCAGTGGTATATTTATTGACTAGTGTACTAATCATGCATATAAATCACATTAGATGATTTTTTTAAGCAATCACATTAGATGTGTTGACAAATATACAATTCCTTAATATAAATAATATATCGCCTATAAATTGAGAGTACATAAACAGATGACATCAACCCCTGAAACTGAACAAGTTTCAAAAATATGAGACAACATGACGGATAAACAGGAAGTGTTGTAATTGAATGTGATGTAACATCTGATATGTTTCATCAACCTACAAGTCACAACTTGCACTAGTTCTTGGTAATACACTAAAGCTTGTGATTCTCCCCAAACCATCCACGAGTTCAAAGTGTGAAGCGTATCTTCCAAATGCCAAGTGACCGCAGATCAAGAACTAGTATAAGTATTTAATAAGTATCTAACTAATTTTTAAAGTTAGTTGTATCTTCCTGCGTGGGTGATTCAGTGAGCTAATAGTGAAAAGTAGAGTGATTAAAACTTTACAAGATACAAATCGAGTATGATCCAGGCCAGAGAACTAATGTTGTCAATATATCATGTATAATAAAAATATGTTCTAATGAATTAGAGGTAGTTTAAATGATGTTTTCAAACATGCAGAGACACACAAATCAATAACATACATGCTGATGAACATCAGCCATAGACTGATACGATCTACTAGTGTTTAAGGATTATAAACAGAACAACGGAGATGAAAATGAAGTTCAGTAGCTGTATATTGATTAAATGGTGAAAGTTACATTAATTCAGGTTGAATTAATGTAAGCAATATACAATGGAAGAAGAACTTCAATGAAACAGTAACAATGGCACTTGTAGAGGCCAAATCTCTCCTAGGAGACAATCTCCGAAATAATTCCAAGCTACCCTCCCACTACAACCGAATCCCCTATATGATTTCCTCACAATTCTCTCTCCTCACGCCCACACCGTGCTGCCAGCTCAGCACAGGTGCCAATTCCACTACTAGCTCATGATGAGTTAGTTACTAGGGATGGATTCCGTGCAACATTCCCCACCTCGGCTACTGTACTCCTCTTTTTCTTACGTGTATATACCAACCCTTTTCCGTACTTATCAATACCCCCCCCCCTCCAAGACTCTCCTTGTCCTCAAGGAGGAAATTGAAAGCTGGAAACTGCAACTTCAGATCCTCTAGCTGCTCCCACGAATTCTCATATTCTGGCAAGCCTTCCCATTTCACCAGCACCTCGAGATGTCCTTGAAGACCTTGTCTAGTAGCTAAAACAGCCTCAGGGTGAGGTTCTAGCATCCAATCTTCATTCAAGCATTTTGGTAATGGCTGTGGATGCACATCTGGTTTAATAGCTTTCTTCAGCAATCCTACATGGAAGACAGGGTGAACCTTGCTGTCTTCAGGCAATTGCAACCTATATGCTACGCCTCCAATTCTCTGCAAGACTTCAAAAGGACCATAGTACCTCGGACTTAGCTTTTGATTCACTCTCTTAGCTAAGCTTCTCATCTTGTAAGGTTGAATCTTCAAATAAACCTTGTCACCAACCTCAAATTCCACCTCTCTCCTATGCTTATTGGCCTGTATCTTCATTCTGTTCTGTGCCTGTGTTAAGTGAAATTGAATTTCCATTAACATGTCATTCCTCTCAGCCAATGATCTGTCAACCTCCTCAATGGAAGTGGGGTGGACGTCTCCTCTCACCAACACAGGGGGTTCTCTCCCATATAGAGCTTGGAATGGAGTAGTTTTAATCGAGGAATGATAAGTAGTATTATACCAATACTCTGCCCATGTCACCCACTTCACCCATTGCTTAGGTGTCCTGCCAGTGAGACAACGCAGGTATGTTTCGAGGCATCTATTTACCACCTCCGTTTGACCATCAGTTTGAGGGTGGTAAGCACTACTATACTTCAACTCAGTCTCTGCCAGCTTCAACAATTCACTCCAGAAATGGCTGAGGAAAATTTTGTCTCTGTCACTCACAATGGTCTTTGGGAAACCATGTAATCTCACCACCTCTTTAATGAATAACTCTGCCACATCTCTAGCGGTGTAAGGATGGCTCATAGTAAGCACTACTATACTTCAACTCAGTCTCTGCCAGCTTCAACAATTCACTCCAGAAATGGCTGAGGAAAATTTTGTCTCTGTCACTCACAATGGTCTTTGGGAAACCATGTAATCTCACCACCTCTTTAATGAATAACTCTGCCACATCTCTAGCGGTGTAAGGATGGCTCATAGGAATGAAATGAGCATACTTAGTAAGCCTATCAACAACTACTAGTATAGTATCCTTACCCTGTGACTTCGGCAGCCCTCCAATGAAGTCCATCGAGATATCAGTCCATACTTGCTCCGGTACTGGTAAAGGTTGTATCAACCCTCCTGGCTGCAATGTTTGATACTTGTTCTGTTGACAAATTTCACAAGAACGGACATACTCTCAGATCCTCTTCCTCATACCCTTCCAATACACCAAATTCTCTGTCCTCTTTATAGTTTTCAACTCACCAGAGTGTCCACCAGTCGGGGATGCATGAGTTTCTGCTAACAACCAGTTAATGCGCACAGAAGTCTCTGGTAGAACAATTCTGCTGTCATAGAACAGTCGGCCCTGCTTCAAAGAGTATCCTGGATGACTATTAGGATCAACCAACAAGTCTTGGACTACCTTCTTCAATGACTCATCCTCCTGCACCTCTTCCTCCAACCCTTTCCAAGCCTCACAGTGAATAGTAGAGAGAGCCGAGTACTGCATCAGCCTGGACAGCCCATCAGCCACACTGTTCTCCTTCCCCGGCTTGTACTGAATCTCAAAATCATACCCTAGCAATTTAGACACCCATTTCTGTTGATCTTCTCCTACAATCCTCTGCTCAGTTAAGAACTTAAGACTCCTCTGGTCGGTATGCACTTTGAAGTGCCTCCCTAGCAGATAAGGCCGCCATTTTTGAATTGCTAGCACAATTGCCATCAACTCTCTCTCATAGACCGACTTACCTTGAGCCCTGGCCGACAAGGTGTGACTCATGTAAGCCACAGGCCTCCCTTGTTGCATCAAAACAGCCCCTAACCCTTTTCCTGAAGCATCAGTTTCAACCACAAATTCTTTTTCAAAATCAGGAATTGCTAGCACTGGTACTGTGGTCATCGCCTTTTTCAATACTTCAAAAGCAGCCTGAGCTTCTTCACTCCAAATGTAAATGATCTTTCTTTAATGGTTGTGTCAAAGGCCAAGCAAGCTTACCATAATTTTTCACAAACTTTCTATAGTAGCCTGTCAAACCGAGGAACCCTCTCAAACCCTTCAAATCTCTAGGTTGAGGCCAATTCACCATTGCTTCAATTTTCTTCGGATCTGCAGAAACCCCTTCACCAGAAATCAAGTGTCCCAAATATTCCAACTGTGCCCGAGCGAAACTACATTTCTTTCTATTAGCAAATAGCTGATTCTCCCTAAGCAGTGACAGGACAGTGATTAAATGTTGCTGATGCATCTCCTCACTCTTGCTGTAAATTAGAATGTCATCAAAGAATACCAAGGCAAATTTCCTCAATACAGGTCTGAGCACCTCATTCATCAAAGCTTGGAATGTTGAAGGAGCATTATGTTGAGCCAAGGGCAAACACTCCTTGTTTTGTATGATAACAAATTACAATTCTACTGATGATTTATTTGAGTTTAAGTGCGAGGACTAAATGAAAGCGTAAAGCGATGAACAAGAGCGTATCGAATTTATCTTGAAGTTATAGAAGATCGGAGGCGAAGTCGCTCAAGTCTTGAAGTTGCATGCCGCTTTACGTAGGACATATGTAAGGTCATTTTACTCACGCTTTTATAACATTAGCAAATTGAGAGATGATGACCAATATTAAAATTGATTTTAGAAAATTGCTTCTCTAAAAATTGTTTTGAAAAATGTTTTGGAAAAATTATTTTTGGCTCGTGAGAGCATCAAAAATGCGCAACATTGCAAGGTCTTTTGTGTCTTTTTACGCAACACATAAAAGGCTTCTCTTAGGTTTTTTCCAACACACCAACACACTCTCCAAATTACTCATTCAGTAGAAAACTCTCTCTCAAGCAAACCCAGCCGCTTTTTCATCATCATCTTGCGAGTTTGAGAGAAAAAAAAAAAAAATCCACTTGTGCATGCGATTTTGAGAGAAGAAAAATATCAAACCTTTGTTCTATCTTTTCCTTCTTCTCCCTTGCTAAAAGTGTGTTGATATCAAAAGTCTATTGTGCTGCGTTTTCATCATCATCTTGCGAAAGGAAGTGGTTCCAAAATCATCTTTCGGTTTGTGCTTCATAATCCCCTTCTTTTTGCGCATCAAGTAAGATCCTTTCATTATCTTGTGCAGCCATATTACTTGTGATTATCTTGAAAACTCTTTTTAAATTTTGAAAATCCTTTTCCAATATTGAATACACTTTTTCAATTCGCATATTGTTCCTAATCCTATCCTATTATCTTATGCGATTATAGTTTTGGAAAAGGAAACCCTAACCTAAATCTTTTCTTCTTGTGCGAATTTTTAGTGGAAAATTACCTTATCCTTTCTTATTCATATTTGCGAATTATATGTGATTGAAAAGAGAAAAATCAAAGTGCAAAAATCTGGTTTGTTGTGAAGTTCAATTTTTGCGAAACATCCTAAACCCTAGTCTTGTGTGTTTGCGATTTTTTTGGAAAAGAATAGAAGCCTAAATTGAATTTTTGTTGATTATTTTTGAGTATCATATCTTGAGAGATCTGTACTTATTCATATTATATTGTGTTTATCTTCTTGAGAGAAAAAATTGGAAATATCTTAGTGCTAAATCTTTTCTTATTGTGCGTAATCTTATTTTGCGAAAACCAAATCCTAAACGATTGAATCTTTGTTTTTTGCGAAATATCCATTTAAAAGAAAAGAGAAGCTTTGTCAAATTAGTTAGTCACACTTCTTTGGACTTGCATTGAGTTTACTTCAAAAAAAAAAAAAAAAAAATCCTTGCCACAAATTGTTTGGTATAAAACTATTTTACTCTCTTATTAAAGAAGTTGTGGTTTATTAAGTTGGTATTGGATTATCATCTCTCTCATATTGCAAGTGTTATACTAACGTGGGTGATTTGATCATAGTTTGATTTGTATACTTTACTTCACTTGGTGTTGTTTATTGTGTTGAAATCACGAGATAGGTTTCTTGGGTGATTCGTTCGGGGAGTTCGGATCGTTTGAAATCCTAGGCGGGGAGCTCGGGTTCTCAATCGGGGAGATTGAGAGGATTGAAGTGTTTGTAACGTGGGTGTGCGTTGTAAAACATTCTCTATTATAAAGGTTATCGTTCCCAAAGTCCAGAAGGTTGAAAAGCGGAGGCCGAGGAGTAGAGACTTCAATCCGAACCTCGCTATATCGCGGTGTACTTCTATCCCTATCTCTTTATTTATCTTTTATGCACTTTATTTATATGAATACTTACTGACGACCTTTAGCGTTCTTGTATCTATATTGAGGAGTGCATTTTGATTATTATTTCTTTTAAAGCAAAGCTCATGCATAAACTAGCTAGTTGAAATACCTTTTCCGCAATTATTTTTAAACTAGCAAATCAAACTGTTTTCTGAAAGTTATTAAAGAATTCTATTTTGGCCAAAAACCTTATTCACCCCCCCCTCTAAGGTTATTCTTTAGTCTAACAAGTGGTATCAAAGCAGGAAACTGCATATAGAGCTTAACATCTCGCATTTTTACGATCATGGGTTCTTTTATTAAAGAGGTATGTCTTTTAATAGGCCACCTTTATTTGATGGAACTAACTACGACTCTTTGGAGTAGTCGAATGAAATGTCATGTCATGGGCTATAGATTTTTCTGCATTGTGGAGGATCATTGTAGATGGACCGCTCACTCCTATGAAAATCAAGATTACAAAACCAGGTGATGCAGTTGACAGTGATTCTACTAAAGCAACTGGTAAAGCTGAAGAAGTTCCCATTGAAGACATATACACTATTGAGCTAAGTGAATTGAGGAAGTCCGAACTTGACAAAATCTCATTGAATGCCAAAGCAATGAACATTCTACACCTTGCTCTGTGTGAAGAAGAATATGGTAGGGTAAAAGGTTGTCGATTTGCTAAGGAAATCTGGGATTGTTTAGAAAGCTACTCATGTAAGTACAAGCCAAGTCAAAGATACAAAAATCCGAGTTCTTACTTACGAGTATGAGGCTTTCAAGATGAAGGAAGGTGGCCCATTCTTTTGCCATGCACCGAGAGGTCGAACTTAATTGTTAACAACTTGAGAGCACTTGGTAAAAGGTATTCTACAAAGGATTTGAATGGAAAGATACTTGCCTCATTGTTGGTGACTTTTCCCCAAGACATGTGCTATCACTTTGAAGCTAAGGATATTGGTACTCTACCTACAGAAGATTTAATTGGGTCTCTTCTAGCATTTGAAGTAGTATTGGGTGCTAAGAAAAATCAAGACAAAGAAGCGGTAAAAGAAAAGAAATCTCTTGCTCTCAGAATGCGAAAAGTTCTAAGTCGGGTAAGAAAGTGGTTGAATCGGAAGATGAGTCGATGAAGAAGACATGGTTATGCTTGCTAGAAAATTTAAAAAAATTCATGAAGTTCAACAAGTTTAAGAAAGGTGATTATTCCAAGAAATCGGGTATAACAAAGGCAATGATCATGAGAAAGAAGGCGACCAACCAAGATGTTTTGAATGCAACAAACCAGTCATCTCAAAGTAAATTGTCCTAAGTTAAAGAATAAATACCCAAAGAAGAAAGCAATGAAGGCTACGGGATGACACTTGAAACCGAGGGTGAAAGCGAGGAAGAAGAAGAAGAAGTTGCTAATGTTGTTGGTCTTGCAGCAGATTATTCTCCGATGATACTTGGGATAATCTAAGCGATGTGATGAAGTAGATGATGAAGTAATCGCGCTTCAAAGCTAGCTTGTCTCATGGCAAGTGACTCGTCAAAGGTAACAAACTCTAACCATTCTTTTTCGATTCGATGATTCTTGTGATGATGAAAGTAGTTATCAAGATTTGAATGAAGCTTTTGAAGCTCTTTATTGTAAACATGAAAATCTTTTGATAAAATCTAAGAATCGAAAGAGAGCAACAAAAGCATGACTACTCAAATCAAGACTCTTGAGAATGAAGTAGCTAAATTGAAAAATGAGCTAAAAATGCCAAACCCTTCAACCTTGAGTTTCTTGAACTTAAACAAATTTTTGAAAAAATCAAGGTTGAAAATGTGAATTTAAAAGAATCATTGAAAAAATTTGAGGTTGGTGAAAACACCTTAACCAAGTTACTTCACTCTCAACATGAATATCTTGGTAGGAGAGGTATTGGTTACAAAGGTGAGTCTAGCTCCTCAAATTTAAAAGGGATATGGTATTTGTAATGCTTCTTCAAGCAAGACACCTAGTCCATTCTCTTGCACTTATTGTCAAAAAGGAAATCATAGTACTCTAAAATGCCCTATTCGCAAATTATGTGAGCTTGGTACTCTTATACCGGCTAGCAAGAAACCAAGGTGGATTGTGAAAGCAAACCCTCGAGAACTCACCCCCATGGACCCAACAAAATTTGGGTACCTCGCACTAGTGTTTGATTTTTCTTTTTGCGGTGCGTAGACTATCCAAAAGGGTAATGTATGGATGGTAGGCGGTGGTTGCTCAAGACATATGGTGGTGATGCTTCACTATTCTTGAAGTTAAGCAACAAAGCTAGTGGTTCTGTGAAGTTCGCCAACAATGAAACCGCTTTCGCGTAATAGGTAAAGGTTGTGTGGGTAAGGAAAACACAATCAAAATTAAAAATGCTTTATTAGTTGAAGGTGTTAAATTCAATTTATTAAGTGTAAGTCAACTATGTGATAATGACTTTGATGTTTACTTTTCAAAAACTAAATGCCTTATTATTCATGAAGCTTCTAACTTTAAAATTGTCGGCTTTTCGTGAAAACAATGTCTACTATGTTGATTTTGACAATGTTAGTGATGATATAGTATGCATGCCTTCTTTACTTGATGATGTTGACTTGTGGCATAGACGCTAGGACATGCTAGCATGGAACTTTTATCTAAATTATGTGCAAATGAACATGTTAGAGGTCTACCTAAGCTTAAGTATGAAAAAGGACAGCTATGTGACGCATGTCAATTAGGTAAGATGCATAAAACCTCTTTCAAATCAAAACCTGTTATCTCTACCAAAAATGTGCTTGAATTGTTACATCTTGATTTATTTGGTGAAATTGATGTTGTAAGTCTAGGTGGAGCCAAGTATGTGTTCGTAATTGTTGATGATTATTCTAGATATACTTGGGCTATTTTACTTGCTAATAAAAGTGATGCTTTTAACGAGTTTGCTAAGCTGTGCAGAAAATTACAAAATGAGAAGAACTTAGCTATCAAAGAAATAAGAAGCGATCATGGAGGAGAGTACGAAAACTCTTCATTCAAATCTTGGTGTGAAAAGCATGGTATTCATCACAACTTTTCGGCTCAAGGACTCCTCAACAAAATGGCGTGGTGGAAAGGAAAACAGGACCATACAAGAGATGTGTAGAACAATGCTAAATGAGCACAATCTTCCTAAATATTTTTGGGGTCACGCAGATTGATACTGACATGCCATGTGCTAAACCGAGTTTATCTAAGGCCTTCTCTCAACAAGGCATACATGAATTGTGGAATGGTAGAGCTCCAAACATTTCATACTTCAAAGTTTTTGGAAGTAAGTGCTATATTTTAAACACAAAGGACAAGTTGGGTAAGTTTGATGCAAAATCAACTGAAGGTATTTTTATGGGTTATTCTAGTCATAGTAGAGCTTATATTGTTTATAACAAAGTTGATAAATGTATGCAAGAATCTATTCATGTTTCTTTTGATGAGACTAACCCCTTTGCTAAGAAAGTTGATGATGAAGATGAAGTTGTCGAAGTTGACAAAAGCGAGAATGCCCGAACCTAACAAGTGAAAGTGCCAAAGAAAAGGAGGTGGAAGTAGAACCTCAAGAAATAATTTGAATTGGGAGCGAGAGCCCCAAGACACTAATGATCATCTCCATGGAAGAACACATGATGACTTGCCTAAAGCTTGGAAATCGGTTCGAGATCATCCCATGGAGCAAATTATTGGTAGTCCATCAAAGGGGTAACAACTCGCTCTTCTCTTAATCTTTTATGCTTTCATAGTGCTTATGTCTCTCAAATAGTTCCTAGTAACATAAAAGAGGCTCTAGGTGATCCAGAATGGGTTGTGTCAATGCAAAAAGAACTTGAACAATTTGAACGAAACAAAGTTTGGCATTTAGTCGAAAAACACGTTGATAGAAGCTATTATTGGAACTAAATGGGTTTTTCGCAACAAACTTGATGAAAGCGGTGTTATTTTATTGAACAAAAGTCGTTTAGTTGTTCAAGGTTATAATCAAATTGAAGGGTGGATTTTGAAGAAACTTTTGCTCGGTGGCTAGATTGGAATCCATTCAGTATTATACTAGCCTTTGCTAGCCATATGGATTTCAAACTACACCAAATGGACGTCAAAAGTGCCTTCCTCAATGGATTTTTAGAAGAGGAAGTATATGTAAAACAACCCCACGGTTTTGAAGATTTTAAAAATCCAAATCATGTTTTTAAACTTGACAAAGCCCTTTATGGATTAAAACAAGCCCCTAGAGCTTGGTATGAGAGATTAAGCAAACATTTAATTGCAAATGGTTTCAAAAAGGGTAAGCTTGATTCTACCTTATTCCTTAAAACCAAAGGCAAACATCTCATTGTAGTTCAAATCTATGTTGATGATATTATTTTTGGATCTACTAATGATGAATTGTGCAAGGAGTTTTCTGACATGATGACTAGTGAGTTTGAAATGAGCATGATGGGTGAACTAAACTTCTTTTTGGGACTCCAAGTGAAACAAATGAAAGAGGGAATATTCATAAGTCAAAGCAAATTCTCAAAAGAACTACTCAAGAAATTTGGCATGAGTGATGCAAAGACAATTGGCACTCCAATTGGCACTACACAAGATACGCATGCTATGTGTATCTTGTCTTTCGCCTCCCTTTGCATAATGTAATTTGTTATCATCAAAAAGGGGGAGTTTGTTGAGCCAAGGGCAAACACTCCTTGTTTTGTATGATAACAAATTACAATTCTCTTGATGATTTATTTGAGTTTAAGTGCGAGGACTAAATGAAAGCGTAAGCGATGAACAAGAGCGTATCGAATTTATCTTGAAGTTATAGAAGATCGGAGGCGAAGTCGCTCAAGTCTTGAAGTTGCATGCCGCTTTTACGTAGGACATATGTAAGGTCATTTTACTCACGCTTTTATAACATTAGCAAATTGAGAGATGATGACCAATATTAAAATTGATTTTAGAAAATTGCTTCTCTAAAAATTGTTTTGAAAAATGTTTTGGAAAAATTATTTTTGGCTCATGAGAGCATCAAAAATGCATAACATTGCAAGGTCTTTTGTGTCTTTTTTTACGCAACACATAAAAGGCTTCTTAGGTTTTTTCCAACACACCAACACACTCTCCAAATTACTCATTCAAATTAAAACTCTCTCTCAAGCAAACCCCAGCCGTTTTTCATCATCATCTTGCGAGTTTGAGAGAAAAAAAAAAAAAATCCACTTGTGCATGCGATTTTGAGAGAAGAAAAATATCAAACCTTTGTTCTATCTTTTCCTTCTTCTCCTTGCTAAAAGTGTGTTGATATCAAAAGTCTATTGTGCTGCGTTTTCATCATCATCTTGCGAAAGGAAGTGGTTCCAAAATCATCTTCGGTTTGTGCTTCATAATCCCTTCTTTTGCTTGCATCAAGTAAGATCCTTTCATTATCTTGTGCGACCATATTACTTGTGATTATCTTGAAAACTCTTTTTAAATTTTGAAAATCCTTTTCCAATATTGAATACACTTTTTCAATTCGCATATTGTTCCTAATCCTATCCTATTATCTTATGCGATTATAGTTTTGGAAAAGGAAACCCTAACCTAAATCTTTTCTTCTTGTGCGAATTTTTAGTGGAAAATTACCTTATCCTTTCTTATTCATATTTGCGAATTATATGTGATTGAAAAGAGAAAAATCAAAGTGCAAAAATCTGGTTTGTTGTGAAGTTCAATTTTTATGAAACATCCTAAACCCTAGTCTTGTGTGTTTGCGATTTTTTTGGAAAAGAATAGAGAAGCCTAAATTGAATTTTTGTTGATTATTTTTGAGTATCATATCTTGAGAGATACAAATACTTATTCAGTATTATATTGTGTTTATCTTCTTGAGAAAAAATTGGAAATATCTTAGTGCTAAATCTTTTTTCTTATTATGCGTAATCTTATTTTTGCGAAAACCAAATCCTAAACGATTGAATCTTTGTTTTTTGCGAAATATCCATTTAAAAGAAAAGAGAAGCTTTGTCAAATTAGTTAGTCACACTTCTTTGGACTTGCATTGAGTTTACTTCAAAAAAAAAAAAATCCTTGCCACAAATTGTTTGGTATAAAACTATTTTACTCTCTTATTAAAGAAGTTGTGGTTTATTAAGTTGGTATTGGATTATCATCTCTCTCATATTGCAAGTGTTATACTAACGTGGGTGATTTGATCATAGTTTGATTTGTATACTTTACTTCACTTGGTGTTGTTTATTGTGTTGAAATCCGAGATAGGTTTCTTGGGTGATTCGTTCGGGAGTTCGGATCGTTTGAAATCCTAGGCGGGAGCTCGGGTTCTCAATCGGGAGATTGAGAGAGGATTGAAGTGTTTAGAAGCGTGGGTGTGCGTTGTAAAACATTCTCATTATAAAGGTTATCGTTCCCAAAGTCAGAAGGTTGAAAAGCGGAGTCGAGGAGTAGGACTTCAATCCGAACCTCGCTATATCGCGGTGTACTTCTATCCCTATCTCTTTATTTATCTTTTATGCACTTTATTTATATGAATACTTACTGACCTTTAGCGTTCTTGTATCTATATTGAGGAGTGCATTTTGATTATTATTTCTTTTAAACAGGCTTGCGCAAACTAGCTAGTTGAAATACCTTTTCCGCAATTATTTTTAAACTAGCAAATCAAACTGTTTTCTGAAAGTTATTAAAGAATTCTATTTTGGCCAAAAACCTTATTCACCCCCCCCCTCTAAGGTTATTCTTTAGTCTAACACATTAGTGAGCCCAAAAGGCATCACTAAATATTCATAATGCCCTTCATGCGTCTTGAAAGCAGTCTTAGGAATATCCTCCTCTCTCATCCTAATTTGATGATAACCTGACTTTAAATCTAACTTGGAGAATATGATTGCACCCCCTAACTCATCTAACAATTCATCAATAACTGGAATTGGAAATTTATTGGGAATTGTTACCTTGTTTAGGGCACGGTAATCAGTACAAAATCTCCATCCTCCATCCTTTTTCTTCACCAATATTACAGGACTTGAAAAAGGACTTTCAGACTGGTCTCACTATTCCAATTTTTGCACCATCTCCTTCACAATCTTCTCAATCTCATTTTTTTGATAATAAGTGGTATCTATAGGGCCGCACATGAGGAATGGAAGCTCCTGCCTTCAACTCTATCATGTGATCATGTTGTCTTTTAGGAGGTAGTCCTGCTGGCATGTTAAAAACATCTTCAAACTGATCTATTATGACCTTCCAAGGATCTGCATCCTCTATCCCTGTATCAGCTTCATCTCGGATCGGCCTCCTCCACCACTATCTCCTCATCTACCTCAGAATCACTACCTTCCTCACACAACATCAGTTTCATGTGTTTCAGTCTACACACATGTCCCTTACTCCATTTCTCACCACACTTGAAGCACAAACCGAGCTTCATCTTCTCCTCCCACTCAGTTGTACTCAACCTCCTTCCTCGGCCTACTTCTCCTCCTTTGGTATCCTCTTTGCTTTTCTCCTTGTTCTCCTCCCTTACTTCCTCTTTTTTGAATTTATTTGGATCCCACTGACTACAGTACTTGGATCCATTTCCTCTCCACTCCATTCCTCCCCTGTTTCTCTTCTGCTGAGCCGTATTTTTTTCCTCCACAAGCAGAGCTCGATCCATCAAACTTGACAGATCATCATAACCATACAATTTGATCCGCAGGAACGATGCTCTGAATACCAAATTGATACGATCTACTAGTGTTTAAGGATTATAAACAGAACAACGGAGATGAAAATGAAGTTCAGTAACTGTATATTGATTAAATGGTGAAAGTTACAAACAATATACAATGGAAGAAGAACTTCAATGAAACAGTAACAATGGCACTTGTAGAGGCCAAATCTCTCCTAGGAGACAATCTCCGAAATAATTCCAAGCTACCCTCCCACTACAACCGAATCCCCTATATGATTTCCTCACAATTCTCTCTCTCACGCCCACACCGTCTTTGCCATTTCGGCCACGGTGCAATTCCACTACTAGCTCATGATGAGTTTAGTTACTGTGGATGGATTAGTGCAACATTCCCCACCTCGGCTATTGTACTCTCTTTTTCTTACGTGTATATACCAACCCTTTTTCCGTACTTATCAATACCCCCTCCAAGACTCTCCTTGTCCTCAAGGAGGAAATTGAAAAGTCGGAAGCGCAACTTCAGATCCTCTATTTGCTCCCACGAATTCTCATATTCTCGCAAGCCTTCCCATTTCACCGGCACCTCGAGATGTCCTCGAAGACCTTGTCTAGTAGCTAAAAATGACCTCGGGGTGAGGTTCAGCATCCAATCTTCATTCAAGCATTTTGGTAATGGTGTGGATGGATGCACATCCGGTTTAATAGCTTTCTTCAAAGAATCTACATGGAAGGCAGGTGTGAACTTGCTGCCTTCAGCAATTGCAACCTATATGCTACGCCTCCGATTCTCTCGCAAGACTTCAAAAGGACCATAGTACCTCGGACTTAGCTTTTGATTCACTCTCTTAGCTAAGCTTCTCATCTTGTAAGGTTGAATCTTCAAATAAACCTTGTCACCAACCTCAAATTCCATTTCTCTCCTATGCTTATTGGCATGTATCTTCATTTTGTTCTGCGTGCATGTGTTAAGTGAAATTGAATTTCCATTAATGATGATTCATTTTAATTGTCCATTTTGAGAGATGAGAAAGTCACGATCCTATCGATTGGTATCGAGCACTCGATCCGAGTGCTCAAATGAAGAACAAAGTTCTTTGTCATGGAAGAATTTACGGAAAAACAAGCATTGCACAAAGAAACCGAGAATGGAAGGAGGAGCTTGACACAATCAAGCGACGCTTAGAACGAAGAAGAAGCCGATGCGGAGAACTCTCGAGAGAAGGATTTTGAGATCTACTTAGAAATGAAATTGCAGTGGTTACAACGGTATTATGTTCTTTGCAAAATCACAAGCATCGTAAAAGAAAACAAGAGAACGAGTAAGAGGATGGATGGAATGAACCAGACTTCAAGGTTTATGATCGTGGTCGAGAGGAACTAGAAGAGGCAAATTCAAGAAGAAGACGAAGTCGTGAAGATGAATTTTATGATAAGCTTGAAGAGATGGCAGAAATTTGAGATCGTATCTCTCAAATGTTGCTGTAAAATCAAGAAAACCGAAGAAGAAAATCCGAACTAGAAGATGTGAAGCTCGAAACAGATCAATCGGAGTGGAACGACGGTGGTCATGTAGATGAGATCGGTGGTGGCATAGAACCACCATGGAAGCCAGCGATGGAGGCAAATGTAGAACAGACTCGCGGAGGAACCGACGTCGGAAGATTCGCCACGGAGACGAGCGGATGGAGGCGCGACCTTGGGTGAGTGTCGCCGTCACGATTTGGGAAAAGCTTTTTCTCGCGAAAGCAGGAATCGCGGCAATGAGAGAGGAGAAAGACGAAAGGGCTGGAAGGAGCGGCGGAATCGTGAGAGGATCTCTCGACGACGCCGGTGAGGGAACAATTGTCGGAGGGCGAAGGCACGACGGAGCGACAGCGCGAGGCGCATGTTACTTGCGAATGGGAGAACGATCTCTCTCGATCGATCTGCTGCAGTGGCGGCCCGGCATGAGGTGGAGAGTGAGATGAGGCGATTGGATCTTGGTGGAATTGGGCCTCTTGACCGTCCGGTGGGTCGCTCCATATCTGATATTTACACCCATCCAATTGCTGGTTAGTACTTCTGATCTATTTGATATAAAGAGGGAGGTGTTAAAAGTAAAATCTGAAAAGGAAAATAAGTTGTTTGGGTTTAGTTGGTCCCAAAAGAAAGTGGACCTCACTTTTAATCCATTGGGCCAGACTCACAATTTTATTATTACACCTACCATATTTACTAATAGTGGATGGGTGTTGCAAGTAGAAAAGAAAATGGACAAAAAGAAGCTTAATGGGTATGATTGGGCTCAAAATCTAGATTTGTCTATGAATTTTCAAGCTGAGGCAAGTGTATTTGGGTTTGTTGGTGCTCCTAAAATTGATGTGGATGTTTCAAATGTTGTTGTTTCATTTAGCAAAAATAGAGAAGCCACAATACTTCATGATATGGGAGGCCGCTTTTCAAATTCATGCATTATTTGGTCATCATGCTTCAAGCTTTGGGATCCCGGTGGAAGACCATTGATGGTTTGTTTTTTGTTATCTTCACCTTGAGGACAAGGTGAATGTTTAGGGGGGGAGTATTGATAGGATATTAAATAAATAAATAAATAGATTGTAAGGGAGGGAAATGTGAGTTGGTTGTAACCACTTGCTTATGTGACAAAGTGGAGGGAAAATGGGTGAGTTAGTGGAGTGGAGGTTATAAATAGGACTTGGGGCATTAGAATCATTAAGAAAGTATTTGGGAGTTATTCCTTTAGGAGAGATTAGGCCTCTATAAGTGCCTTTAGGAGACCCTAGGCTTCTCGAAGTGCCTAGTTTATCATTTACAGTTGTATTTCAGTTTTATCACCATTAATATACAGTGATTCAGTTTAATTGTCCCATTTGAGAGATGAGAAATATGTTCTAATGAATTAGAGGTAGTTTAAATGATGTTTTCAAACATGAAGAGACACACAAATCAATAACATACCTGCTGATGAACATCAGCCATAGACAAAGTTAACTGTAGAAATACTTTTGTAGTTGCCAAGACAACTGCACCATTTGCATGCTGGAGTCTGTCTTCAAGGAGATTCATTATATCAAATATTTCACTGTTATCTGACGGAATGTACTTGGCAACCAATTCCAGCACAAGACATTGTGCCCATTCACTAAATTCCTTAATGCTGCAAGTGCAAAAAAGGAACTGATAAGTTGTTTAAGATTGGGATTTTTGCTTTTATCTCGACATCTGTCACAATGAAAAACACATTTCACAGTCTAATACAACCACAGTCGGCACTTACGGTAATAAAACATTCTAATTCACATGAGTGAAGTAGCTATTCAATCAACTGTTTACTACCACCATCACACCAAATATAATTGATTTATAATGCTTGTAAGGACAACAAAGCTAATATGCTGGCAGATTATATGGTAGCTATGGCCTTTTTCAAAATGAGAAATAGAAAAATACACAAACATTTTTAAAAGGGAAACAAAGAAGAGGGTGGTTGAGAAGCTTCAGTATATCTGTTGTGAAGTAATAAATGAAAAACATAAATTGAGCATCACAGCTTTTCCAAATAGTTTAAAAGGAGTACCACAGCTCAAGAAACTACTTGTGAACAGATTACCGATTCAGAAAGTAATATACAACTGGCTTGCTATGCAGAGTTTCTCTCTCCCTGGATGCTTCCTCTGAGGTGGTTGATTCTAAGGTCCAAATTTCTTGTAAAGCAGACAAACAGTTTGCGACTACCTGATAAAACAAACATAACGTTGTATATATGTAAAGTACAATTGTTTTGGTGAATGCCGTGATTTCAAAATCTTTAAATAGGAAATCTTTGCCCATCCAGATATATAGGTGAACAAGAAATGAAAAGCAATAGAAAGAGTAAAAAGGAACATAAAAATAAAAATAAAAAAAAGATTATAATAGTTGGAGAGAGTGGAAGATCAGCTTAAATGTGTAAGTAAGTTTCACTTTGACAAGTAGTGACAGATTAAACTCACACATGATAAAATATAAATGAATAAGAAAATGAAACTTTTTACACTTTACAGAGCCAAACGGAACTGTTATAAATTATGGGTTGAGGATGAAGTCACCATAAAAACATAATCCTCACCTGAGTATCTTTATCGTTGAGCATCAGATGCTTCAGTGTTTCTGGAAAATCTGCATCAATACACGTGGAAGCTGATATATGATATAATTTCAAAACCCCAATAACAGCCACCGTTCTGACATAGCTATTATTGTCCTTCAACCCAGACCCTAATGGCCCAACCAAATACTCCACCAAGTTTGTCACTCGGAGTGAACACAAACTCCTCAACGCAAGTCCACGAATCATTGGATCTTCATCCTTGCAATCCCTTTGTAAAAAATTAATCGTCAAGAGAGCAAGATCAGGATTGACCTTGGCATAGTTTCCAACATATAGGTAGCACATTTTTTTCAGAACAATGTCTGATGTTGCTGAGCACATTACCATCTCACCAAAGAGAGATGAAACATCAATACCTATAGTCATGTTGGAAATGACCTTTTTAAAGAGATCCCTCTTAGAATCATCAACACCCGGAGCTCGACTCCCAGCAAGCTGCCGGAGCTGTAACTTCAGATCAGAGACTTCACTCTTCCTGGATAAATTAAATGTTTGGTCAGAACTTGAAGTTAGATATAGCAGCTTGAAGAAGAAAGAATTGACCACATGCATAGAAGAGAATCGCAATACTAATAATCTATGTAGCATCTACACTTCAGACGTGCCGTGTCGGACACTGATACTGACACTTCAATTACTTGTAATTTTTCAAATTAAAATCGGTATCAAGGTGTTCGTGTTAGTGTGTCTCTCTCAGTGTCGTGTGTGGTGTCGGTGCTTCATAGGTAATAATGAAGAGCGCATTGGAGATATAAACAAAAAAAAATGTTGGAAATAGCTAATGCACCAACTCATTAAAATTAACATAGCTCCTTTTCTTATTCCAGAAAGGAAAAATTAACACAGTCGATGAATTAGGAACACTATACTCTGCTCTGAGGCTTAGTATATTGAACTTAGTTCAGAACTCATAACACATAAGCACAGCAAAGAGAACAAAACTCAATTACTCAACGGCATTGGATCTTTAATGTTCATGATAACCTAGCAAAAAAGTTAAGAACGTGCTTAAACAGATAATTGAGGACACGTTGCGATGTAAAACCAAAAAATACGGCAATTAGTTACAACGATGAGTTCAAATTGAAATTGTGAATCATTGAAATGGAAAAAACGAAGAGATAAGGGAGTTAAGGGTGGGAACTGACCCCGATGGTTGCGACGGCGAGGCAGATCGTTGAGAGTGTGGTATTGGCGGAGCCATGAAGCCTGAATGTTGACTCAGAACAAACGAATGGCTAGATCGACCCGTTTTTGGAGAAAGAAATAAGATCCAAACGAAGAAGATCGGTAATTGTGTAGTTGCGGTGATGGTGATTCAGGTTGTAAATTAAATTTTACTGAAAATGAAAATGAAAATGGAGTCAGTATTACTATTGGGTAACTTCCAATTTAGGATGAGAAAAAAAAAATACTGCCCAGAAAAAAAAAAAAAAAAAAAAAAACTATTAGTGATTGATTACACCTGCAACAGATACACTTTCGACGTAGGAGAGGCTGAAGTGGCAAGATTTTATTCCGTTTTATTTTATCCTTTACCCGTCCAATTCCTAGGCATTTTATTCTTGCCGGAAAAAGATAAATAAATAACCTTCTATGTAGTACATTTTTTTAGTAAATAATACTTTTTTTTGGAGGGGAAAAATTGATAAAATTTTGGGGTGCTTTGATCGATTAAGAAGAAAAATGGACAAAAATTGGGTGGTGATAAAAATGAGAATAAAATAAGAACAATAGTTATTATGAATGTGACTAATAAGATTAAGGATCGAATAATATTAAATCTCAATCATTGATGATATTTTATATACTAGTGAGAGAGTTAGTCTATCTCTTACTCTCTTTTTTTGGTAAATAGCGAATAGTTGATCTCTTACTCTAAAAACACTTATTATTATGAAATGAAATGATAAAAAATGGTTGCTTCCACGTTCTTTTCTTTCCACATCGATAACCTCGTTTAAGACCCCATCAAACACTAAATATGACCTCTTCCAACGGAGTTTCGAAGCTTAACTCATCACATTTTGAGAGACTATAGCAATTATTTCATAGTTTTGGAAAATAAACATTTAAAAGAGAGGGAAAGATGTGATTAAAATTGATTTTGAAAATGCCTGTGACACTGTGTTAGTTGGGATTTCCTTAGACTAACTCTCCATGATTTTGGATTCCCTTCTCGTACCATTGAACTTGTTATGAGCATCACAACGTCCTCCACTTTGGCTTTCAAATGGAATGGTGAGAAGTTACATAGGAGGAATTAATTTGGCCAGAAAATTAGGATACACATCTCGATCATAACGATACACATTATTTTAAAAATAAATATCTGTTTTAGTCCTTGACAATTTATGTGTGGGACACTTTAGTCGCTAACAATTTTTGAAAACAAATTAGTCAGTGACATTTTCAAATTTCGACAAGTTAGTCCCTTTGTATCTAATGCTTAAACTGTTAGTTAAACTTCCCAATGAGGCATGTTAATTGCCCATGTGAAATGTTAAGTGACACATCAAACTCGTTTTTATTCAATTTAGTCACCACTTAAACTTTTTGAAATTTTTAAAATGAAACATTTTAGTCTTTGCATTTCTTGGGGCATGAAAACAACAAAAAATTTAGTCTTTTCCTCTTCCACACAAAACCAACCAGCAACCCCAAAAACAACAGGAAAAACGCGAGGAACCAAAAACAACAATGCATGGAAATAAAAGTAGAAATGCAGAGAACCATTGTTGATTTTGTGCTTTCAAACTGTTACTTTTACATGCTAAATGTAGTGGTCTTTACTTGCCTAATTTC
This sequence comes from Oxytropis ochrocephala, assembly GCA_020916435.1. Taxonomy (NCBI): domain Eukaryota; kingdom Viridiplantae; phylum Streptophyta; class Magnoliopsida; order Fabales; family Fabaceae; genus Oxytropis; species Oxytropis ochrocephala. The sequence goes on from CM037089.1 coordinate 5,502,517, forward strand.
GGAGCAAAAATTTGCTATGCCAAATCTATAATGCAATAATTATTGCCAAATTTCTACTAAATATAAGGAAGAGAGACAGTAAACTTTTACTAAAATAATAGTTGTAACACGAATTTGGATTTCATAAATTCTTATCAAAAATCACGAGAGATTAAAACTAATGAAAATAAATATAAGAAATAAAAATAAATGAAAATTCTTAAAGGACAAAAACAAAAAATTTCAAATTTTATAGAGAATAAAAATATATTTAACATTTCTTTCAAAAATCTAATCTTTTGAACTTTGAACTATTACAAGACTTTTTTTGTTAGGGCTGGATTGAGTTTTTTTGTTAGGCTTAAATATCATTTACCCACCTGCAAATATTACCATAATCCATTTACCCCCCTGTAAAAATAAAAGTTTTAAAATGCCCCTTACAAATATATAAAGCTTACTGCTACCCCTCTTTGTTAGATTATGTTGACACGTTAAGTGTATAATGGGTATAAAGCTGTTTATTTGCATTCCCCATCAAAATATAAATCGTTTACTGATTCACACTTGCAGAGGGTAACTAGAAACACTTATTATTTGCAAGAGGACTTTTAAAATTTTTGTTTTTACTGAGGGGTAAATGGATTATCTTGATATTTGCGAGTGTAAATGATATTTAAGCCTTTTTGTTATTGACGAATTTGGGTCTGCGAGAGAAAGCAAACCAAGGTTTTTGCTTTTCCCCCTCCCCCTCCTATTTTTCACACCCCTTAATAAATTTTATTCCAAAATAACCTCGCAAAGCGGCTGGCGAGGGCGTGTTTAACGACGGTTCGAACGACCTTGTTCGAACACATTCAAATGACCTCGTTCGAACAGGTGAAATTACGCACAAGAGGGTGTGAAGTCAATATTTAACTCACGCGAACGATGTCATTCGAACGAGTTCGAACAAAGTTATGCGAACACGTTCTAATGACCTCGTTTGAACAAGTGAAATTGCGTACAAGAAGGTGTGAAGTGAATATTTAACTCACGCGAACGATGTCGTTCGAACGGGTTCGAAGGTCCGTGTTCGAACACGTGGAATTTTTTGAAAAAAAAAACGCTTTGACCGGTCTTTCGGTCATTTCACACCCTTATAGGATGTGTTTTGAGTAGGAGGGGCGTGGGAAAAGCAACACCCCCAAACCAAACCACATCGTGGGCAATAGAAATCGTTTTGCTAAGTTGCACAGATATCTCCATTTCCACACTTCCCGCGAGAGCCGAAAAGAGGATATGGTTGTTCTTCACCATCTCCCAAGGTTAACCTTTTCCTCTCTAATTTCATCTCCCTCTTTTTCTCTACGAGCCTGTTCCACTCACTCCTTAAACACCCTCTTCCCACCACCCAAATCCACTCTCACTACTTCAGAACAACCCGTTTCCATTACCCCTTCACCCTTCACCCCTTCAACTCCCCAGTTATCTCTTGAAAATATATTCATTCCTCCAGAAACATCTTTCTCTCCAGAACATTCCAGAATCTTAAACGGTTCCAATATACTACTCAGTAAATACGCTACTGATGCTCAGATTCAACAAGCCGAATTTGTTAAAAGCAGTGTCAGAACTGAAGATTGTCCTTCCGATGGCTTTCCCGAGTTTGCCCTAGTTGGTCGCTCTAATGTCGGAAAATCATCGCTTCTTAACTCTATTGTTCGCCGCAAGAAACTCGCCTTAACTTCAAAGAAACCCGGTATATTATTATGCTTTAATTCTCTTATTTCTAATTCGTGATATCTTTTGCTATTTCACACATATGGTGGTATCTGAAATTCACTTCTGCTTGCATTAATTTATTTGTTTTTTGTTTTTTTGCAGGTAAGACACAATGCATTAATCATTTTCGGATTAATGATAGCTGGTTCCTGGTTGATTTGCCTGGATATGGGTATGGTTCACTACTCGATTTTAAAATTTTGGGCTGGAATTAGTGACTCATATATTTGATATGCACAGACTAGTATGGTTTGCAGATACTGTTTATGAATATTTAATGTCAGACTTCAGAACAGTAGGATTAGGGTTTCACTATTTATACAAGATTGGAAGTAATTTGGTATGGTGTCTTGTGATTTTTATAAAGCCTTTTTTCTCTGAATCACTGACACTTCAGATTGAAGACATGCCCGGTGTCTGACATGTGTTGTGTTAGACACCGACACCAACACTTCAATTATTGTTATTTTTCAAATTTAAACCGCTGTCTGTGTGTCTTGTCTGTGTCATATCCGATGTCTATGTCAGTGCTTCATAGTCCACATTAGTTCTATTTAGCATGCTTATTGCTATCTTATGATTCATACAATTCGTATATCGATTCAATACGAAATAAAACAAAAACGATGCATATCTTAGTGTGTATCTCTTTTGCACCTGAATCCCATCATGAATCTTGATTCGCTCTGTTGAATCTTACGATTCATGAATTTTGTTGAATCTCACGATACGAATTCGCACGACTAAAATGCCTCCTCGAAGAGTGTTTTTTTTTTTTGGAAATTTTTCTCAAATTGTATATGATAAGCCAAAAGCAATCCTTCTAAATACCCCAAGTTAGATTGACTAAGAAACAAACCTAGTACACTGTGTTTTTGGTCTGCACTTCCTCCTAAAATGCGGTTTTTTAAAACTTTTTCTGCCTATTATTGATAACCATGATTGGTCCCCCACCTCTCTTTTATACTACTGTTTTCTTATTTTATTTATTTATTTCCCAAGTTTTTTCTGTAGTCATTTTTTTTTATTGGGTATGAAGAGTAGTTAGATTTTATTTTTATAGGGGTTGAATCAAGCACATGTTATGTTTATTTATGACTTGAATTATTTTGAAGTTCATGTGTTTTGCTTTTTTTAGTTATGTTACTTAATTTTACTTAAAAATGTTATATATAATTTTGATCATGTAGACACGATACACGATTTGGAAAATAAGTCTTCGGATACACGATATGTATCCCAATTTGATAACCATGCTATTTCGTGCTATTAACGCTTTTTTTTTCCAGGATAACTGCTGATCAATAATTTGATTCTGTTCCCTGTTCTAAAAGCTAATGACAATTGTATGTTGTTTTGTTCTTTTTATTAGGTATGCATCTGCGCCACATGAACTTAGAATGGATTGGGGAAAATTCACCAAAGACTATTTCCTTAACCGGACAACCTTGGTTTCGGTTTTCCTTCTAATAGATGCTAGCATTCCTGCTAAACAAATTGATCTTGACTATGCCAGTTGGTTGGGTGAGAATCAGGTAATGTATGAAATTTTCTTCATTAGCAAAGGCAACATGCTTAATGCTTCGTGTTTCCAACCAATCCTGCATATGCTACTTGTTGCATGGGTTGTATTGTATGGTATGGAAACCCAGCTCATCTTTGGCTTCCTGATGGACAATAGTTGAATGGCCATATTAGTTATTGGCATTTTATCTTTATGCAATGTAGACAATGTGCAATGAAAAATGTGATAATGAGAATATTACTTTACACTATAGTTATAGAAACTGAAATCATTGAAATGATTTGATTGTATCTGTAAGTTGGCTGGCTATTCTCAGCTAATCTATACGGAAGCCAAAGAAATAAAACACTGTTTAACTTTTACTAGGAACCGGTCGTTATGATATGTGAACAAGTTAGAATACTGCTACTGCATATGTTAGTCATCAAAATTTATATGTCGTTTATGAACTGAGGTCAGTATGTACATCAGAAGAAAATTCGATTTTAAGAAATATAGAGAAGAGTCCATTCCTAAATGCCAGGCTGTTAAAAGCAGGGAGCCTCTAACTAAATAGGATCACTTCACACCTATCTCACTAATTTTGTGTCGAAAAGAGAGCCCACTCCTAAGGGTCAGGTCATAAAGGGGGAGAGCCTCTAACCCTCTACTTTAAATGGGAGCTAGGCATGGTCATGGATCAGTTCAGGAAAAAAACCAAACCCAACCGAACTGCACCAGAAATACAATTCATCAAAAAACTGAACTGAACTGATTGTGTTCCAACATGATCCAAAGATTCCAAACTGAACTGATTCTAGGGCTTGGAGACCGGTTCTTATCTTGGAAATCAAACTGGGGTTGTAGCCGTATATGGCTCTAAATAATTAATAGTGGTTTCAGAGCATCTTCGCAAAGAGCCTGGTGAAGTCAAAACAGATTCTAGGATTTACGAGTGATGGATTAGAAGACAGAAAGGAAACAAAACAGAGCACACGCTGTTTTTTCTGTCAGCAAACTGTTTATTTTGTGAGAGATGTCGTTCGGTTCTGAGAGAGTTTGATTCACGATCTGTTTGATAAAGATAGAATCAGTTATTTGAAAGCCTAAATTTTTTCATTTTTCATGGTACAATTTAGTTCGGTTCCTAGTTTGGTTTGGTTCATTGGTGTTTTTTGATCAGGTCTAACAGGAGCTTCATAGAGTAGATCATGTCTCATGTATTTAGTATCGACACTTCAGATTGAAGACGTGTCTAATGGCTGACATGACACACATGTCAGACACCGACACTCTAATTACTTCTATTTTCTCAAATCATTATTGGTGTCTACGTGTCATTGTCAGTCTCTGTCGGTGCTTCATAGTCATGCCTACCAAATACAGGACTTGCACTTCTGTGTCTAGAGTTATCACTTAACCTAGCAGAATATATAGTTTATTTTGGTAATCAGAGCTGGTTTAATATAGTTATTTTTTCAGATCCCAATGACAATAATCTTCACAAAATGTGACAAGCGGAAGAAGAAAAAGAATGGGGGCAAAAGACCAGAAGACAATGTGAGTGATTTTCAGGACTTGATACGCAGCTCCTTCCAAACTGTGCCTCCATGGATCATGACAAGTAGTATCACCAATCAAGGTCGAGATGAGATACTTCTCCATATGGCCCAGCTAAGGAACTACTGGCTCAAGCACTAGTTCATGACATCCTGTTGTCAGAGATGGTAGGTCAGTCTACGATACTTAAAGTGGCTGTACATTTGAGTTGCTTGCTGAGTAGTAGGGGGGGAGACTCTATATCTAGATGATTCAAAGTTCTAAGTTCATCTAATTTTCCATGTTTGTAGAAATAGAGAAGTGGCTTTGAATTGATTTATACTGTATGTTGTATACAAAATCTAATGAAATACATTTTCACAGCCAAAGTAAATTTATATCAAGCAAGTTGTGTGTTTTGTCCTCCGCCCAAAAGAGTGTTCTCTGTTTCCCTGGCACTGTAATGCAATCTAATTTTCATTAACACTTCAGATTTTTACATTTCATTAACACATTTTTTTATTAGCCAGCAATATAGTACGTTTTATTTGCTAATAACATATTGCAATGTTATTTTTGGTTTGATTGACAATTTTGTGAATGGCATACCGCCCTTAAGGTTTCACTTTTATTGTGGTTGTTTTTTTTGGCTAATAATTCTTCAGCTCACTTCGGTGTTACAACCCAGTTACAGTTACAAAGAGAGTATACTAGGTAATACTCAGAAGACTAATGAGACATGAAGGAGTTTGAAGAAGGACTTTCAGGGTTTAAATCCGAGTAATTAATATTTCTTCCATTCCTTAATCCGACTAATTAATATTTCTTCCATTCCTTAACTAATTACTAACTACTAATGTTTGTCTATTTAAACTAATAAAAAGGACACTAATGTATAGAATTTCCTCTTCTCTATGTCGAAAAATGTATAGAATTTGCTTCGAATTAAAGGGTGGCCTCCTAAGCAACTCCAGTTTTATCAACATGGCAAAAAATAAATCGGTGAGACAAGGTAAGATAACTCGCTAATTTTTTTTTTGCATGTTCTAGAATCTTTAATATAAAATACGTTAAAATAGATTGGACTGGTAAAGACGTAAAGTATCAACTAATCATTTTTTTTATGGAATCAACTAATCAATTTAAATGGTGAGACAAACAACTTTTTATTACATTATAGATTCCAACTTTTTAGGGTTCATTTGCTTTAGATTATGATTGTGATAAAATTATTTTGAAGAATTAACTTTTTTTTGAAAAAAGAGTTTCAAAAATTTAGTTGTGTTTGATAATGATGTAAAAGTGGTTTAGACTAACTAAATTTTTTTGAGTGATAAAAGTAGAATATTTTTTGTGTATAAATATAAAGGATTTAGTGTGTGTTTGGAGAAGAACTAGATTTTAATTTTGGTGTTGGATAAGCCAAGATCCATTGAAGGTGTTACTACAGTGGTTGTATGGGGTTTTTTTTGGGTACCCCCACCATATCCCCTTATACCCCCACAATAAAGTGAAACCTCAAAATACCCTTCACCAAACGTATTTTTTTAAATTTTTTTGCACCAATCGTATATATTTTTTTTTGCACATATATACAACCCTATATATTTTTTTCATCGTATATATACACCCCAAGGCGTATATACGATTGATGTGAGGTTTGCCGCCAATTGTATATACGCACTGGGGGTGTATATACGATGAAAGCAATAATATAAGGTCGTATATATGTTCATTTGAACATATATACGATCCCTATGGTATTTTTATTTTTTTAGTCAAATAAAAATTAATATAATGTGTAGTTCGTTAACACACGTGGCGATGTTAGACGTCGAACGAATAATTTAGGCTAAAAATCGGTTTTTGGGCAACCTACTCCGATCATAATGTAACCGTACCATTAAATCCGAAAAAAAATCACCGAGAGCATGAAGGAACTCTTACGGACTACTGGTCTCAAAATCCCAAATTTCATCGTTTATTATTTTTATTAATTTTTTTAAATTTTTCATAGTCTCCAAAAATCTAAAAAATTTGCATAGACTTATTTTGGTTTTGTTAGATTTTTAGTGGTGTTTTTATAATTTTTTGATTAGTTTTGACTTTAACTTGAATTTTTAGTAGCCTTTTAAAAAACAATAGTGAGGGTGGGAGTGGGTATTTATAGTTGAGGTAAATGATTATCAACGGTTGATTTTGTCGGTGCAAACTACACCGTTGATTAACTTTGAAAGTGAAATCCTAACCGTTAAAATTTTAAAAAAATAAAATTAAAAATTATATAACAACCCATCGTATATATGTATTTTGGACATATATATGATGTCTATATTTAACACATCGTATATATGTCCTAAAGACGTATATACGATTGCATCATACGCAGCCAATCGTATATACGTCTTTAGGACATATATACGATGTGTTAAATATAGGCATCGTATATATATGTCCAAAATACATATATACGATTGGCCTTTTTTTTTAAAAAAAAATACATTTCAAAGGGGTATTTGGGGATTACATATTATGTGGGGGTATATGGGGTAAAGGTGGAGTATGGAAAAAAAAACAACCTGGTTGTGTTTAGAGCTATCAAGATGGGCGGCCCGACTCGGCTCAATCGACCCACTAGGCCAAACGTAACATTGGGCTGGGCTAGGCCCGCCTAATTGTCGATAGGGTTGTGTTTTGTGTAGCGCAACCCTTGTGTCAAACTTCTGCGAATGATTTTTTGACCATTTGACGAAACATGGGAGGTGAGTTTAGAATAAGTGGGAGTGACAATAGAGGTAAATCATCCTTTATTGACAAAGTTTAGATCCTCTCAAGTACTTGTTGTGTCAAATAGAAAAGAAAGTGATACATACAATAAAATAATAAATGCAATAAATATTATTATATTTTTGTAGTGCACTCGCTCTTCTACTTGATACAATAAGTAATTGAGAGGATTCAAACTCTTATTTACATGGGAGAAGGACGGGAAATATATGGTATGATTGCTAGCATTGAAAACAGAAGATAAAGATATATGGCTATGAAAGCGATCTTTAAATGTGTTCACACTTCACCGTTAAATTATGCTATAATATTTTTCATCCTTTGATGACTCTTTATAGCAATTTTTTTTGGATACATAAAAGTTTAGGTAAGTTGGGCTCCGAGGACTCACTAGGGTCAGGGCAAACTTCAAGTACAAAAAAAATTGATGATCCGTCTAAAGCGTTGGCGTTTGCGTGGAAGCTCTTATAAAAGGTTGGCTACAACTACAAGAGATGCACTACAAGATATGAATGCTATTTCAAAGAAAAGGAAGATTGTAACCATTCATACTTTATGGGTCCATTCCCATTTAGTATTTGGTCCCAAGTTTATGATTGGATAGGGTTACTAGACACTCTTGATAGTTTGGAGCTTGCATAAAAGGGAAGAAGCATAGAAAAGTGAGGCACGTTATTTGGGTAGCTGTTTGTTGGACATTATGATCCCAAGGTATCTTTTGAAGGGCACTAGCTAATTGTAGGATAAAGATGGTTTCTAGGGGTTGGTTTGATCGTAGGTGGCAAAATCCGACTTTTAATATAATTTTGCTTATAAAAATAATTGCGTGGGTTTTCATTTAGAATTGATTATTCAAGTAGGAAGATTGATTTCGGTTAGTAAGGAGTTGGCTTCACAAGTCTTTGGTTCAACTCCCACCGCTGAGATGTGAGGATCTCTCTTTGGTGAGTGATCCGTGAAGATCTCTCTCTGTGTAGTCACAAAGAGCCTCGGAGGCTGCTCCGACAGCGCAGTGGCTTTCTGTTCCTGTTCAACTCACCTAAACTTTTTAATCTAAAAAAAATTGATTATTCAAAGCAAAACATAGAAATTCTTGCTTATTCCATCAAAATTAATTTTATTCATCGCAATTTTGTCGCTCAAACACAAGAATATTGATTTTCAATTATATTGATCTTATTTGAGCTGTCCAAACATAGGAACTATTTTTGAAACTATTTGAGAAAGCATATTAAGACAACTTATGACATGTCAATAAGTTATTTTCAGCTTATTTTCAAAAGCTTTCTTTGATAGCTTACGAAAACAACTTACAATTAAAGCCTTTTATTTTTTTTAATTTATCTTTTATTATAATTAAAAATACGTATACATAAGTATATACTTATATGATAAGCGCTTTATTAAAATGTTCATTCAAACATATGGCCTATTCAAGATAGCTTATAGAAATGATGGCTTATGATATGTCCATAATTATTATTATTTTTTATAATTAAAAGATTTTATTGATAGAACCTAGCACTTCCAACAAGCAAAAGTAGGAAGAGATGATCAAGGCGAAGATACATCAGCATAACCAAATAACACCCAAAATAATTACAACACCCAATTGTCGAAGCCAGAAAACATCTGCACCATCAAACAACACCCTCTACAAAAATATCAAAAAAAAAAATGGCAAGAGACATAGGAACCCCTATCATTATACCAAGATAGCCCCATAAACAATAAAATACAAAAGCTAAACCCAGAATGATCACAAAAACACCAATACCAAAAAAAGAAAATACTCCTAGAACAACGTCAAGAAACATCCCAAAAGCATTGCTCAGCTCAAACGAGGATCACACCCAAACACCAGAACGCAAAACTGCGTCTCAGAGCAAAATCAACCCAAGATCAACAAGGTGTCTCCCTTCAACTACTGCCAAACACCTCTTGCGAAAGCCCGCTCCTTAACAACATGACATGAAAACTAGCAAACACCTTGAAACAGTCAGCAAAGTAGGAGCTACACAATAAAACCTATAGAAGAAACCAAAAGCGAAGTAGAAGCTACACCATAAAACCCAAATAAATACCCATCCAAACCCCATAATAGAGGCTGCACCAGGAAAACATATCAAGCTGAATACTTTGAGCCAAAACACCTTGAACAACCCATCTATAAAAAAGACTTCAAAATAACACACCCAACTAACGGAATCATAATGAGACTACATAGTCAAAAGAAAAATAAATAAAACACCATAGCAACAACCATTGACTGAGGTTGCCCCGAGACTTCACATAGAGACAGGGGGAGAATAACAAAACCTATAAATTCCTCGTCGGAACTCCTCCAAAACTCCACTCACCAAAAGCCAATGGTGGTCAAGAGCCAATGGGAAGTGGGGTTGACGACGACGAAAAGGGGGGGGAGCCCTTCGGCGAATTGCTAGCTTCTTGAAAACCGATGAGTTCGAATCGAACCACCATGTCTCCAGATTAAACCACACGAAAGGACCCCTAGCGGTGCACACGACTCTGTACCTTAACAGAGGGTGCTAGTTTGGATAGTTTTAACGGAAAAGCTTAGTTTATTTTCGTAAACTCTCCAAAATAACTTATGATAACAGTTTATATCAATTTTTTTTTGACCAAGTTTATATCATATATATGAAAACAATTTGATTTGATTTCATATTTTATTACAAAGTTACCTTATATTTTTTTTGACAAGATAAAATTACCTTACATGATAATATAAACACTTAATTAAACTGATTATCCAAATACATCCTTAATATTGTCATAACAAATACATCCTTAATGTATACCATTTGTACTGATACTTGTAATATATTTTCTCCAATTATTATTAATTATTATTATTATTATTATTATTAGCAAATAACAAGTCAGTTTCATAAGAAAAAGACTATTTGGCTGTCTTGTTGTGAGTAGTGATTTTTCCTTGACAGACATTCCATGGAAAACCAATCATTTGATCCAAAACCCTAATCGCATTTTTGGACTATTGATGTATGACCTTTTCGTTGACTAATAACTCCTTACCATCTGACTTGATGTTGACTCTTCCCATCCACCATTCAATTCAATTCAATTCAATCTCTGTATATATAAAATGTGAACCACCAATCGCATTTCAAAGAACAATAAATTTTAATTGGGTATAAAAAAATCAGAGATAATTAATTAATTAATTAATTATGAGTTTGAATTCAGCTTCAGGAATGTAGTATCGTTAAAACTCTTGAGCGAGTGTTTTGCCGCCTTGGTGGTCCTATCCAACTCGAGAGATTAGTTTATATAATTGTACGACTAAAACATATGGTCCATAGCGCGAATCCACCTCAAGACGTATTGATCAAAACCGTTAGGATAATGAATGATTTGGAGTATTGGACCACAAAGCATTTAAGTGCTTTTAACTCATCAAACCAAAAGATGGTCCTGAATCTTGATTAAACTGATTAGCTTCCATGTGCACTGTGTGTACGTACCTTGTGCATTGCCCTGTCAAGCTTTGTGGTTCCTATATCTTGTAGAAGGACCACCTTAAATGTTGCTTTTCCTAAGTGCAACACTTTAAGATAAGATTTTTTGTTTTAAATTCCCATCTAAAGTAATATTATACCTTCAAACTAGTTAAAATTGATAGGAGCCTAATCTTCCATTTTTTGCTTTGATTGAAACCTGAAGTATATCGATTTCCAACACATACATGTCCACAGGACCCTGATAAATATCAATCTAATGCAATGTTCTCAAGTGGGTATATATTGATTATCATTCCTTAAAGTATATTCTGTTCTCTTTGCTAATTAATAAGGTGGGTATATATAAAAATAGGTATTACATTAAGAGGAATATTAGAGTATCAGAGCCCTTTGATACGTCCCCAATAACCATCCATAACCTCTTGATCTGTACCTAAGCATCCGGAGGATGGTCCGGTCCTCCTACGAGATCGTCTTGTTGTGGATGAGTTTGGAGCAGGGGCTCGCGCGGGTTGTACCTGCAAAGACACTCTGACACTCAAGTCAAGAGAGACCGGTCTAATAAGGGTATGGAAAATGTACATTTTCTCGAGGGTTGGTCCCTATTTATAGGAATCGGAGTCGCATAGTGACCGTAGAATTACTAGGGCCGATCCCGACCGTAGATATTGTGTGTCTAGATGCGCTCCCTGTAGCGATGAGCTGGCTTCATAGGCCGACATCGAGCCATAAAGTGAAGTGGGCCCTCTGACCCAATCCAGAACACCTCTCATAATGGGATGTATACATATAGGTTGAGACTCATATTTGAAGAGAAGATGTTGAGTATCTCAAGCGTACGAAGTCACAAATCATCAAAATAAAGAGTATACAAGAGGTTATATCTATGAAGCTATCACCATAAGATTTTAAGAATAAAATGTGATCTAAGCCTCATATTATACATCAAAAGAATAAAAAATAAAAATAAAAATATATATACCAACCCAACACCGAGAAAAAGATTTTATTGGAATAAAATATATTAGATGGAGTATGAGTGATATTTTAACCCTTTAAATCAAATAACGTGGTCTATTGTTATGTTATAATTTATATATTCTAAAGGATTCTCATACACCAATTTGAATAGGTAAATTCTGAAAATCTACTCTCCCATAAACTAGCCCAAGAAATTGTCTTAATCTGAAGAATTAAAAGCATTGCAAAAAAAAAAGTAGTCCCATTAAGAAAAAAATTAGGGCCAAATAATATTATTAGTTGAAAGACTGAGTGCTTTCTGTGAAAGCTGTTCTTGTTGAAAGGAACCAGAACTAGGAAAGTTGGGTAAGGTACGTATAGTGTCTGCAACTTCTCTATGCCAATTCTTGATCACATTTGTCTTAATTAGTTAATATATTTTTTTGTGTGTGTAAATCGGATAACCGCTGCGCGTAATTGTAGAGACTAATCATTCGAATCGGATAATTAAGACGACAATGAGTGGAAATACTCTGCCCCAAGAGTTTCAGTGTTGCTGCATTCTCAAAGTTGCATTCGAACTTATGACCTTGATTAAGCTACAATGGACCCAAACTATCTCATCCAATCGCTATTGAGTTAATCATTGGTATTTGATATAATGATGTTTAGCTAAATGACTATTAATGTTAATATTGCCAATTATCAAAAAAATTAACATTTGATATAATACTCTACATGCTCAAAAAACAAATAAATAGGATTAATTTTAAATTTAGTTTTCTCACTTTTCCGAACCCATAATTTGATCCTTCTTTATTCTTCATAATTTTGGTTTCCTCACATTTTTATTTTTCACGATTTTAGTCTCTACATTTTTTTTAATTGCACTTACAACTTAAAAAATCAACAAACTTTGAAAAAGTGGAGATCAAAATTAGCTACAAAATTCACATATTTAGTGGACTAAAATGAATTTCAAAAAATATGAGAACTAAATACGTGAAAATAAAGAAGGAAATTAAAATCGTGGATTTTGAAAAGTAAGGACGAAAAATGCAACCAAGCCAAATAAATAATTTTTTACTCAACCCAAATAAATATTATGACATAAGCATGCATGTGTTTTTTTTGCTGTACACAGAGGCGGACCCAAGGCTAGCTGGGGGACTTGACCCCAATTTTTTTATTTCTTGTATAAAAATATTTTGATGCTCTTGAAATTATAATTTTTCACTATGACCCCTAATTTTGCACTGAATTGTATTTGTACCCAACAACCTCACACAAACTCCTCACTCACGAATCTCATTTCTCTTGTGGGACAATTATGAGTTGTATGATTTATTTTAGTTATATATATTTTTAGTGGTATGTACTTTTAAAAAACTTCCTAGTCTTAGGTCCAGGATCCGCCACCGGCTATACATAGGAATGCATATTTTATACTAGATATTATTTATATAACATTTGTTCACTTACTCTTAATCTTCATATTGATATCTAATGACTTTTTTTGTTAAATGGAGTAAGAATGCCACTCAAACTCACACATGATTGTGAGATCCTGCGCTCGAACTCAAAACATGGTTAATAATATTGATTTAGGTTAATAATATCGATATTTATGTTAATGAATTGGTTGGAAGGCATGTGTGGCTATATGCCCATGTGAGAAGTGATTAGTGAGGACTGAGGAATAGTGAAGGGCAGTTGAAGATATTAAGGCCCAAAAAGGGGCCCAATATTGATGACTCGTGATTTTGGTAGGCGTAGCCTCTCTTCTTATGATTTAATACGCTGCAAAAGCCAAAATACAATTCGATGTGTGCTTATGTCATACTCATATACAATATCTATCTATGCAATCTTTTCAAAATTTAGATTCCTAGCTAATATTCCAAGTAATAACCATAAAAGTAGTATATGAATTGTCTTTTTTGATAGAAGAAGTATACGAATTGTCAAATTGTCGAACATTCTTCTACATGCATGATTAGTACATATCATACATATATACACCCAATACGCACTTCTTAGATATTTGCATGCATGTGCTTAAAATATATAAATATTTTGCATGCATGCAGCCAAGTTTTTCTCATCATTATTTCTTTTTTGGTAAATGCTCATCATTAAATTTTAGCAGCATTTTATGTATATATGCACCCCCTCCTCTGATTTTATTTTTCTACATTAATATATTAGCTTTTATTTGTTTTTTTGATAAAATAAAGTTGAGAATAAATTATTGTAATAGTAAAAATAAAATAGATTTTATGCTTTTTACTATTACAATAATTTATGCTTATTACAAATAGGTTTTTCTACATTAATATGCTTTTTACTATTACACACCACAAAAATAGACTAAAAAAATAATGTCTATACATATATGTGCAAAGGCACCAGAATCTACAAGCCATAAAACACGGGTAGACTTAGGCAAATTATCAAGAACGAAAAGACTAATACCAACGCATAAGATACCTGGTTTGTCACTATCTGTGACAGAAGATTTGCCATTTGATTTTGAATGTAAGTCATCATTTGCTGATATTGCTCAGTGGAAGGTAAAGTTGATGAAGTAGGAGCTTGGATGTTAGCAATTCCCTTGTACTTCTTGTGACCGGGAGGGTATTCGTGGAGCTTGAAGCATTTGTCTTTCACATGTCCAAGAATGCCGCAGTGACCACATAAAGGGCAATCTTCCTTGTTGTGTAGTGTGGCAGTAGTAGAGGCTGTTGATTGTTGAATAATATAGGCCAAAGGTGTAGTGGGAGGTAGAGTTAGGGTTCCTACCTCTCGTGGGGTTTCATCTTGAATTACTAGGACGAACACTTGGGCAATTGTAGGAGGGTTCATTAGAAGAATTTGACTAAAGCTCTCGTTGAGCCCCATGAGAAAGGTGAGAACATATTCGGAGTGAATGTGAGTAACCAAAGGCAGGGCACCACCTCAATTACATCCATTGTTTAGAATAAATTCGTTGAGTTGCTCCCAAAGCGCCATGAGTTTGATGTTGTAGTACTCATTAACAGAAGAAGAATCTTGAGTGCAATTGACGAACTCGCAACAAAGTTTGAACATGTGAGGGCCATATTATTGCTTGAATCGCATTTCAAGATCAAGCCAAATATCACGGGAGGTGGAGGAATAGACAATGCTCACAACAAGTTCCTTGCAAACAGAATGAGAATCCAATAGGCAACGACGTTGTTCCATTAATGCAAAATTTAATTCTAAAAATTGCAGCATATGCCCTCTTGCTAAACAGAAACATTTGCACCTCAAAAAATTTCACCTGATATTCTTGATCTCATACATTGTGACACATGGGACCCCTTTTCTAAACACACACATGATGGCTACCAATATTTTCTCACAATTGTAATTGATCATTCTAGATTTACACGGGTGCATCTTATGAAACATAAATATGATGCTCCTCACTTAGGCTCTGTTTGGCGCAACCCATCCGCTAGCGGATAGCGGATGAAAGTAGTGGATGGAACTAGCGGATGAAAAGTACACGTGTTTTGTAAGCACCAGCGTGTAGCGTTTTTCGGGTAGCGTTTAGCGTTTTTTCAAACGCTACTTCAAATAGCGTTTCAAAAAACGCTAGCGGATAGCGTCTCACTTTTTTTGGCATTTTTACCCTTGTTATTTTTCTTTAATTTCTTCTCTATTCTTATTAAATAAATGTAATCATGAATTAAATAAATATATCTTTTTATGTCATTTTACATTTATCAGCTAGTTCAACCGCTAGTTTTACCAAACACATCAATTGCTATCAGCTAGCTCATCCGCTATCCGCTATCCGCTCATCCGCTATCCGCTAGCTTATCCGCTACCTTTTACCAAACAGAGCCTTAATCAAAACCTTGAAGTATGTTGAGACACAATTTGGCAAAACCATCAAGATAATTAGAACCTATAATTAATGCTATGGAATTTACACTAACAGATTTTTTGCAGAACTTGGGTTCCCTCCATCAATTTTCATGTCCATATAGGCCACAACAAAATATTGTTTTTGAAAGAAACCACCAACATTTGTTAAATGTGGCTAGATCGTTAATGTTTCAGGCAGCCATTCCTCTTCAATATTGGTGAGAGTGTGTCTTTGCAGCCACATATCTGATCAACAGAACCCCTTCTCCCAATTTGGATGACAAGACCCCATAGGAACTCCTATATTCCAAACCTCCTGATTACTCACAAATTCGAGTCTTTAGGTGTCTTAGTCATGCATCAACCATCTTGGCTCACAGACACAAGTTTAGTCCTAGGGCAACCCCTTGCATTTTCATGGGTTACCCTCAAGGATATAAAGGGTACACAATTTATGATTTGCACCACAAAAAAGTTCATTATCTTCAGAGATGTTACCTTTCAAGAGTCCATCTTTTCTTTCAAGAATTTGCCTTATATGGCTTACCTAATCACACATCTGACACAACTAGTCTCCCAAACACATCATCCCTCCCTATCAACTTTGATTACCCTCCTCCACTAGAAAACACATCTGCTAACCGAGGGGCTTAAATGTAAACACTTAATATTTGCAAGGATCATTTTAAAACTTTTTTTTACTGGGGCCTAAATAGATTATGACCATATTTGTGGGGGTCAAACATATATTTAAGCCTAAAACAAAATCACTATTACTAGTACTTAGTAAACTTTCAAACTCATATCATTCCAATTTTACAAATTAACAGAAATTAATTGAGAGGTACTTCTTACACTATATATGCACAAATAACATCATCGCTCCTTGTACAAAGATGGAGAAAAAATGAACGAGTCATAAAGCACGGTACAACAAAACAATGATACAAAATCTTTAAAGCTAGGGTGAGAAAATTGAGATAATTTTCTTCTCTGACTTTACGTGCAACAATTATATAGGAGTCATTAAATCAAAATTCATTCTCTGTCTAAATTTGACTGCTCAATTGTGGTTATACTAGATCCCAGTTTGATATTTTTCTGAATTTGTAGTAAAATGAAGAAGTTGGGTCTGTAAAAACCAACACTGTTAGCTCAGTGACTGAATCTATCTTGGGATACAGGGGTAGATCCGATACTTCTGAGTTCGATCGTTTTTTGTAGTGGACAAACTCAGTGTTGATCAGTGTGAAATTTGATTCTAAACACGAGCAGAAATTAATTAAAAGCGTTGAAACACTATGAGTAGCTAACAATGTTCGGAACAAAAAAGTTGGGGATGTAAAATTAACGGTAGTTGCTTTATAAGCATAGATTGGGCCATTTGTCAGAAACAGAGGAAAAGCAGAAGATCATCTCCATGACCCTTTGCGATTCTAAGTTCTAACCACCCAGAATTGACAGTTTAGCACTAGGGTAGGGTGACATTGACCCAAACACAGTTACTCTTTTTTCTTTTTCTGTACTGTATAAAAATAGTACTCCTACTTTCCTTTTCTTATTATGATTACAAAGATTAAAAATCAGCGTACTACGTGAGTAGCTAGTGGTTAATCACTTCAATGTTTTCTCAGACGGTCTTCGCTGACGCAGCACCAACTTGCGGCAACTGAGGATCAAAATCCGTAACAGATGTGGGGCTATATGTCTCTGCATACTGCTCTCTGCCCAACAAAGCACGGCAAAGGCATGGAATCACTTTTAAGCTGAAGAGTAGTACAAGTACTTTGGTAAAGGGTGGTTGCTACAAATTGCTATTGAATGATGATTGTCAAGCTACCACCAGCCACATATTATTATCACATATGCCTCTTGCCAGTCATTTCCTGTTACTTATATTCGGATGATCGGTGTTAATTTAATGAACTTGGTGAGTTGGTAGTAAATGTCATAACTATTCAACTCCAATTCCTTATGTATGCACGAGTATACTGCAAGTATTATTTGTAAAATAAAGTCGTAAATTCACACGTAAAGTGAAGATACTATGTTCGAATTTGGGTAACTAACATCAATTTTGTCGGTTGTTTGTGATAGGTCTTACGAATAGTGTTGTATAATATACTATTTACCTTCTTTTTTTACAAATGGTAGGGGTGGCCGGATGAAACGGTATCCACGTACACATAATGATTTGTGTTGTACCTAGTGTTTTAAGAATCGAACTGGGCTGTATAGCGATTGGTTCAACCCCAATTGAACCACAGACGGGCTGAACCGTTCAGAACCGAGTTGGATCGAATTGAACCGCGGTTCAACCGTTTTGAACCGTCGCTTGACTTGAGTTGAACCGCCTAAGATGTATTTTTTTGATTTTTGATTTACTTTTTTTTTCCAAAATTTAATGTTTTTTTATTTTTATTTAACTATTGCTTATCTGGTTCAACTATGGTTGAAACAAGTGAACCAATTGAACTATGACCTGGAGGTCTCACCGGTTCAATCTCCGGTTCGGTTTTAAAAACATTGGGTGTACCACAAATTTGTGCTCTTAAGACTATACTATTAACTAATTTCAATACATTATTAACGGTATAATTTTAAACTCTAGTATGAAATTAAATTGTTGTCCTGAAAATTGTCATATTTTGTTGTACAAGTAGTAATATTTCTGACTAAAAGCACAGGTTTTTTCAGCTGAAAATTAAAGCAAGAGTGGTCCTGATTCCAACTTGGAAAGAAATCATTTCAATAACGAAATTGCATGGAAGTAGTAAACAAAATGGTACACTATCTTACACATCATCCCAAATTAAGAAACCATTTTTTCCTTGTGGTCTTATTTAACTATTCCTTTCTTCTCCAAAGAGTTAAGAGTATATTTTGACAAAAGTAATAAGCAGTTTAAGCAATCAGATAACCAAACATAGTTCAATTAGCGAGTTAAGAGATACCGAAAGAGTGTATCAAATGAGTGCAACAAAGAGGTCTCAGATTCAATCGGGCAACAAAAAAACATCAGAATGTCATGGTATATTCCGAAATATTGAAGAAAAAAATTGAAAAATAGATTTAAACCGCAATCATAGCTTTCTCAATCGCATACGATACCATACACTTGTTCTATAGGACATTTTCCAGACTTCCACAACCCACTCTTTTTGTGTCTCTATAAAGTTATAACTAATTAGGAAAAAGAATGCAATGTACAAAAGGTACTAGAGAGCCAAGGTCCCCCCTACAAGGAAAACCACCATCCCTCCTTCCTTCAATATCTCCTTATCAACCCACCAAACTCACTGATGAATAATACTGTAAATTGGACCAAATACATCAACTTTCGTTGACCATTTTTTACTTATAAGTAAGACTAGAAGGAATATCTAGGAATTGTTCTCTTGCTTTATGCCCATTTCTCCATGTATGGAGTTTCGTTTTGGTACCGCCATTTTTTAAAAAAGAAATCTCATTTTTCATTCAGGTATAGTACCAACTTCTTCAATATATTCCTCGATGAATGTCTCCGACTTAACCAAGAGACACTATCAATATGGCTTTTGATATCTCTTGTGTCTCTGGCTTAGCCAAAACCAAATGTAATGTAATGTAATTTATGAATGAATTTGATTGTGGCAAAATTGAGCGAGCAAAAGTAGCTCTATGATCTATTAATCTATCACTTAGCTTCCCAACATTGTTCAATGTCTTGAGCTATTCTCTTGGAATCCATAGATGCACCAAGAAGTCCCTTTTTTGTAAAACCTACAGCATATAACCCATTTTCACCTTTCCACCCATTTGGAAATGGCTTCCTAGGGAATCCATCTTTCTTTGAGAACATCTCCTCTTCCTGCATATGCATCAATCATTTCGATTATATTAGTTTTTTTTATAAGCAAATGTTAGTCGTTATTAAGTTAGAGAAAGAAGAAATGTTAGTTTCCAGAATTTGAACTTTAAACCTTCTATACATGGAGTTATTCTATGTCTCTTAGGTCATCAATAGAGCTACCAGACAAATCCTAAGTTGTTTGCGTGGAACAATATTTGAAAAATCAAAAATGCTAACAACATTTTTTTCCTCCTACAAAACTCACGTCATTATGAAGTGAAAATCACGTGAGTTCACAGAGAGTGTCATGTGTTGCTAACATTCTTCTTGAAAAATCCTTCAAAACTCTGATGATGACTTATATTGTTTCCTAAAAAGCTATTTAAAGACTTTTATATTCTCACGGCGAGACATTGACCTAATCAATATTATTTCACCAATAAAATGAATATGAGTGCCTAAAAACTCAACTCATTTATTTTTGTCAAAAAAACAAAAAAGAACATGTCTATCAAGTCATCCACATGAGTCACCTATTAATATTAATATTAATATGGTCCACCAGAAAACTACTGTTTTTACTTTTAGTAAAAAAACAAAACTCCATTTTCAAAAGAGATAAATGGGTAAGTGTATATGATATCAATATTCATACCTTGAGCCAATATGGTACGTTGCTTTTGTAACCAGTTGCCAGTATGATAGCATCAAAATTCTCTGACCTTCCATCCACAAACTCCACCGTATGACGTTTTAACCGCTTTATACTCGGCTTTATCTACATTCATTACAAGTTTCACACACTCAGATTTTATCTAACACATTAATTATTAACCACTTCGTCTATAAAAAAAATCATCATCACCATGCATGACCGAACAAATCTAAACTCCGTGCTTTCAACCAAAATTTGATTGAAAACACATGCAAAATGATCATGGAAAATCTCTTACCATGATTTTCTAAAAAAACATGGTATTTAGGGTCCGTTTGGATAAACAATTTAATTAAGTGCTTATGGTATAAGCACTTATCGTATAAGAGTTTATGCATAAGTTGTTTTTATAATACAGGATAAAATAATGTTAAATTATTTTTCTATAAGCTATAAGCTGTTTTCATAAGCTATCTTGAGGAGCTTATAGAAATTAGCTGAAAACAACTTATGAACATGTCATAAGCTGTTTTCATAATCGCGCTCCCAAACAGCTTATGATCATGGAAAATCTCTTACCATGATTTTTTTAAAAGTTCTAAAAAAGCATGGTATAATAAAATGAATAAAGAAGATTGTTGTGAGTTGTGAGCCATGATGAAAAAAATGGGAAGAAAGAGAAAGTACCTTAATGTGACCAGCTTTAATCTTAGAAAGAGTACCCACATCAAGGACAGGAGTTTTTCCTGAAAGGTTTTTGAGTTGAAGGGGACCCAAACGAGGCCTATCCAATCCAAGTTTAGCAGTGTCCCCAAGCATAAGCCATGATACCATGAGAAGAAACCCATCCACAACTCTCAATGGAAGCCACTTTAGTAACCACATGGACAACCCAAAAGTTGATTTCCCCAGCATCTCTCGTGGTAGGACGTGTACCTTCAGAACCACCACAACAAAGCAAATTATATATCATTCATTCATTCTTTTTACACATTCCCATTGGAACTTGAAACTAGTGGGTGAGTGGAGGGGGTGCAACAATGAAAAGTTTCAAAATTTTGAGTGTTTAAACCATGCTACCGACTCTCTCTCGATCTCATTTGTATTTTTTAGGTTAATTGAAGAAATGATTAGATCAGATATATCAATTATTAAATAAATCTATGAAGTGCTTTTTTTTGCTTATCAAAATTTGTCAAAAGTCATCGCAAAACAAATTAAAAATGGGTTGGAATAATCTTTATACTCCTCGATTGAATATTACTTTTTACTTGAAAAAAAAACAAATTTAAAGTGAAATAGAAAAAAGGAGTGTTTTTTTGACTCTACTTAAATTAGATTTTTTCATATTGATCAAAATTCTAAATCAGAGGGACACCGACTTTTGAAAACAAAAAACTTGCATAGAATTTTTTTTTCTCCTCATTCTGTGTGAAAAACCATTTTGAGACTCTTCTTAGAGATTTTCGATAAAATTGGAACGATACAGAAAAAACTAATATTAACTTGTGCAAAGATGACGGCACGAACAAAAAAAACATTTTGAGAGAAGGAGAGATAAAGATTAAAGAGTACTTACTGAATCTCTAACAACAAGAGAAGGAGTAGAATCATGGTTACAAAGATCCAAACAAACTTCCATACCAGAATTACCACACCCAACAACCAAAACTCTCTTTCCTCTAAACTCCTCACCACTTTTATACAAACTAGTATGCTTTATAACCCCATCAAATTCCTCCATCCCTTCAATATTCGGCACAACCGCCTCGGCATTCTCTCCGGTAGCCACGATCAACCATCGACAAACATATTCCATTACAATCCCTTCCTTATTACAACTCTTCAATCTCCAACACCCGATTTTCGAATCGAATTCCGCATGCTTAACGGTCTCATTAAACCTCGGTTTAATACAAAACCTCTCAGCATAATTCTCCAAGTAACCTATAAACTGTTGTTTAGAAGGGTAAGTTGGGAAATCAGAAGGAAATTCCATGAAAGGAAGTTCACAAAATTGTTTAGGTAAATGAAGACGTAAACGATCATAGGTTTTGAGTTGCCATAAAGAAGCTATACAATTAGATCTCTCTAATATAACACATGAAATGTTTTTTTGTTTTAAACATGCTGCTGCTGCTAAACCTGAAGGTCCTGCTCCTACAATAACAGGACCAGGAATCCAAACACAATTGTTGTTGTTTTTGTTTTTGTTTTTATTCATGTTGTTTATGAATAAAGGATCATGAGCTTGTTTTCCTTCTATTTCTCTTAGCCAATAATCCATTAAGAATGAATTATTGGAATGAAGAAGAAAGAAGCGTTTGGAGATGAATTTGAAGGAAGAACAAATTGTTAGGAAAAAGCGCGTTTGAGAGGAAGAAGAGAAAACAGCTAGTTAGCCGCTGAGGTGAGCGGTAAAACTTTTTTTTGGAGTAGTGAGTGGATTAGGGTATGATTTTCCACTTGTGAAAAATGTTTTTTTTTCTTCTCTCTCTTTTTATTTTCTCTCTCTCAAAATGTTTCTGTTGAGTGTTTCGAATGAAAGGGAGGAGGGTTAAGCGGAAGGATGAGCAACCAACTATAGGGCTAAATTTAAATCAGCATTCAATACAGAGAGAGAGAGACTGAGAAGGATGTTGATATCTCTGTGTGAGTGTATATATATATATATTCCTATTGTATGATTTTTTTTTTTTTGGATTCAAGGATTTACATGGACAAAATAAAATCTAGCTAAGTGGTAAAACATAGTGGGGTCATTTTATTATGGGATATTAATTAATTTTAGCTGAATGCTAAATACACTTAGAAAGCATATAGTTTTGTTGGCTAATTAAAGATACGGATTTTACATATTTAACCCTCTATATGGAAATGTCAATGTGTTCGTCAATATTTAACACTCCATATCTTAATACTCTTAAGGCTAACTTGAATGTAAGTAAGTATAGGGATTGTGTTTTGGAGCCAATTTTTAGGTGGACTCCACAAACATTTTAGTGAGTCCTACGAGCAATGTGTGAATAAGAAAAATAGAGATATTCAATTTGCAAGAAAAATGCATGTGTCTTGGGTGGGTTCCACTGTTGTAAAATATATATTTTTTGTTATCGTCTTTTAATCATAAGGAAAAATGGATCTTAAACAAAATTGGTGAAAAATAAAATTATTTCGTGACAAAATACGTAAAGTGTGGTGCTAAACAGTGTGTTTTCGAGTACTTTACGATTCAAAAACGTTTTAACTGTTCAAATAGGCAAAGTTCATTCCTCGATAATCAGGTTTGTGAAAAATAAAATTAATTTCCTGATAAAATATGTAAAGTGCGCTAAACATTTTGTTTTGGGGTTTAGGGTTCGAAAATATTTTAGATGTTCAAATACGCGAAGTTCGTTCCTCACTAATCGAGTTGGCGGAAAAAAATAATTACGTGAGAAAATAAGTATAGGGAAACACTAAGCAGTGTTATGAGGTACTTTACGATCCGAAAAAAATTTATATGTTTAAATACACGAAGTTCGTTCATTAATAACCAGTTTGGTGAAAAAATTAATTTATCGACAAAATACTAAAGTTCGACTATAAGCAATGTGTTTTGGGTACTTTAATGTTCGGAAAAAATCGCTAACTATTTAGTTTGTTCTTTGATAACCGGTTAGGTAAAAAAAAATTGTGACAAAATGTGTAAAGTACGGCGCTAAACAATGTGTTTTTGGGTACTTTAGGGCTTGGATAAAATTTTAACTATTAAATATGCCAAGTTTAACCCTCAATAATTGGCTTACGCAAATAAAAATTAATTTCCTGACAAAACATGTAAAGCGCGACCCTTATTAGTGTGTTTTGAGTACATTAGGGTTTGGAAAAAATTTAGGTACCCATCACAGACTCCCTTCTTCGGCAAACCTCTACTTGCTTCAGAAGACCATCACAAGTTATCAACAAGAAATTTGTTAAAACAAAAGGGAAGTCATTATAGAGTTGAATTTAAAATAGTTGGGAGATTCTAGATAATAATTTTAATTTTTTCCTTGAATTTTTATTTATTTTTGTTTTCACTTTTAACTTAAATTATTCAAGTGAGCATTTTTTCCATTTTAAAATTCAACCTCGATATATGTATATATTTAATTTGTTTCATCACATAATTTCATCTATGAGTTAGATTTGCTTTTTTCATAGAAAAGTTCTCCAATAATATATTGCCTATCAAATAGTTCAAGTACGAAACAAATCAAAATATGTATAGTACCATCTATTTTTTAATTAAAAAATCTCGTACATCCCACGGGGATAAGTTCTAGTTTTACCTATTTAAAGATACCTAATACCTAATTTATAAACAACAATATTATATGGACAAAAAAATTTAGACAAAGATAGACAAAAACACCAAGTTTTTTAGACTATTAGCCAAGTGATCAATTAACCAAGTTTTTAATCAACGCCTCGAAAACTGTGAAAAAACAGGTTGGCTAATAGTCTAAAAAACTTGGTTAATTGGTGTTGTAAGTTGATTTTTGTCTATTTTTGTCTAAATTTCAATGTCCAAATAACCTTTTTATTTATAAATAATAATAAATAATTTAACATGCAACAATGTTCTTGAAGATAGTCGGCGGCCGCTGGTAATCATTCTCATTGCCCAATAAGAAGTTACTCAACTTGGGCCGCTGGTAGTTTTTTAGTGAAATTCATTTAAACCAAAGTCAAATATTATGGACCACAAGATTCAAAACAGAGTCAAATGTTTTTTTTTTCTTTAGTCTTTCTTTTATACATCTTTTGTAAATTTGTGCATTATTTTTTGCACTCGCGTACCACATTATATATATATATATATATATATATATATATACAATTGAGAGTTTTACATCTCACTCATCAAAAAGCCACGTCACCAGTCGAAAAAGCCACATCACCAGTCTGAAAAGCCACACAACCTTCAATAAAAATAAGTGGCGTACACCTCAACAAGAGGTTTGATCTGACGCTTTAGGATCCCCGATTTGTGCCACATTAACGCATCAGACGTACCAAATTAGTCCAAAAAAACAACAATGTTATCTCACAAATTTTAATCCAACGGTCGTTTATATAAAGATAGGTTGATTCACTATAATCAACGGTTCATGTATCTTAAAATTTCGGCTGTAAGTTTATTAGTTATTTGAAAATCTGCATTAACTACACTTAATTCACGCATTAAAGTCGTTAAAATCGTCCAAAAACAATGAAACGGTTACAATTGATTGTTAACTGTTGATCACAGTCAAATTCATTTGATCCTCGATTAAATTCAGAATAATATGTTAAAATGCGTAATAATTGTGCCCATAAATGTAAAACGGACCACATACTCAAACCTATGAGTATATATGAAGCCATTTGACTAGGAGTAATTCTGGGTCAACACCAACAAATCACAATCAAACTCTTTTACTTCTATAGTAAATTCGAAATATTGTGTTTTTAAAACTCTTTTAATTCTATAGTTAATTGAATTAATTGCAAATTTTCAAGGTTTTTCCCTCCTATGTGTATAATTCGAATTCTAATCTTAATCAAGGTTCTTCTGGTCTTTCTTAGTTTTATCTTCATCCTTCTTACTTTATTTCTCATATTTTCATGCAAATTTGCAGAAAGTGAAGAAGAAAGTCGTGAAGCTATCGGTGACAACCTAGTGATGGAGCCCCTTCTCACCTCTTGAGTTTGCAGCGTATTTCAGTTTGCTCTAGGTTATTTGTTCTTCTTTTGTTCTTTCCTTCCATTTTTTTATGAGCAGGCGTCTCCATTTTACTTCAGTTTTTTTGTTTCAAAAAATGATAGTAACAGTTTTTTTATATTTTCACTTTGTCTTCACGTTGTCTTGCAAGTCGAGTTTGTTTCTGCAGTTCAAAGGCTTATGAGTTGTTATGCTTTCTGCAATTCAAACTTCAATGATGGTTTCAGAGGGAATTCAAAGATTACTAAATTATTCATATAGTTTGCTAAAATGTATTATTGGGTTGGGTATTATTGCCAATTTAAAATTTGTTGACTGATTACATGGAAAATGATTTGTTATTTAATTTGAGTTGTTGTTATTTCAGTTGATTAAATTGATCTGAAATTATCACATTAGTAATGTCTTATCACTTCTCAGGTTTTCTCGGAAGTCGTTTTGATTTTTAGATCCTTCTTAATCTTTTTTTTTTCATTCCAATTAACCTTTTCTTTTTACCAGACCTATTTGAATTTTAACGATCTCTCTTTTAGGATAACTGGGAGTTCATAACGGGATACTCTTCTAGATTTTGTTTGTATTATATACACTACAAAGACAACGTGATGAGATACCCCAATTTATTTGTCCAATGGTTCAAGAACTTCCTGAAACCAACTAAGCAGTTGAAAGTATAAGCTTCTATTTGTAATTATATATAGAATCATGTTTGATTTGATTCAATGTCAATAAATTTGATTTCTAAATTAAACTTTTATGTTTATTTTTATCCTTATATGCACACTATTTGATTGTTCTCTTACTATGGATCTGCTTCCCTAATCATTTGGTCTCTTCCTATTTCAGTTGTCTTTTTCATTACGAGTTAGATTTTTGGTGAGCATTTAGTTTTTAATTATTCGTGGTGTTTTGCTTACTAAATTATTCATATAGTTTGTTAAAATGTATTATTGGGTTGGGTATTATTGCCATTTAAAATTTGTTGACTGATTACATGGAAAATGATTTGTTATTTAATTTGAGTTGTTGTTATTTCAGTTGATTAAATTGATCTGAATTATCATATTAGTAATGTCTTATCACTTCTCAGGTTTTCTCGGAAGTCATTTTGATTTTTAGATCCTTCTTAATCTTTGTTTTTTCATTCCAATTAATCTTTTCTTTTTATCAGATGGTGAATTCCTTGAACTGAAGGAATCCAAAGTAAAATCTCCCTTCCCTATGTTTACTTTTTAGTGGAAATTTCCCTCTTACTCTAAACACCATTATATTTATATAGTTATTTAAAATGAAACGCATATGGGTACTCATATATTTACTGTGATTTAAAAATGTGTTTTCAACTAATTTCTACTATGCTTTTTATTGGTATACTTTTGCAAGGGGCAGTGGTGACGAGAAAGGGGTCGGCGGCGACGACGGGGACCTGGGATGGGGAGCGACGATGGGAAGTCAAAAAATAAGTATCTACGCACATTTACTTGACACATAACTGTATCATATACATATGAAATAAGTATCAAGTTATGTCTTTTGCTTTGTCCCATCCTAAATTGAATTTCCTTTAGCACTATTTTTAGTTAATGTTTTATTCTTGCTTTTATTGTGCAAAACCATACGTATTCTAAGTACTCATTCATCACTAGAGACTGAATCATGACTTATTTATTGTTCTCCTTTGTTTCAATGTTATTTTCCTATTATTGATCAAATATTGTTGATCAATAATAGGAAAAATAACATTGAAGGAATCCAAAGTAAAATCTCTCATCCCTATGTTTATTTTTTAGTGGAAATTTCCCTCTTACTCTAAACACCATTATATTTATTTATTTATAGTTATAGTTATTTAAAATGAAACGCATATGGGTACTCATATGTTTACTGTGATTTAAAAGTGTGTTTTCAACAAATTTCTACTATGATTTTTGTTGGTATACTTTTGCAAGGGTCAGTGGTGACGAGAAAGGGGTTGGCGGCGGCGACGGGGAGCGACGACGGGAAGTCAAAAAATAGGAATCTACTCACATTTGCTTGACACATCATTGTATCATATACATATGAAATTAGTATCAAGCTATGTCTTTTGCTTTGTCCCATCCTAAATTGAATTTCCTTTAGCACTATTTTTAGTTAATGTTTTATTCTTCCTCTTATAGTGCAAAACCATATGTATTCTAAGTACTCATTCATCACTAGAGACTGAATCATGGCTTATTTGTTGTTCTCCTTTGTTTCAATGTTATTTTTCCTATTATTGATCAAATATGGTTGATGCTCTTGAGAAACAAGAATATATTTCTGAGAAATGATTTTGGTTACTTGGCTCTCATCTTTCTAATAAAATGCTACTAGAAAGAAAGTCTATATCATTTATTAGTTTTGAATTTGGTTTGCTCCTTACATATAACATTATGTTTGGAAAGGGCATAGGCCTTGCGCTCCTCATTTACAGAAGCATCGAGCATATATGGATAAAATAAAAAAATCAAATACTAAACTATTAGTAATGTACAAGATTAACTAAGATTTTTGGATTCAAACTCTCAAGTTAGATATAAAACTATAACAGCACAATGAGTATCACAACTTTCCGACTCCTTCACCAACATCGGGAAATTTGCTTACACCTGGTAGTTGAATGTATAGATCTGACTTTCAGCTAAAAAATGTATAGATCTGATTGTTTGATGTTTTAATTTCTCAGTTTGTCTATACAACAATAAAACTATTACAATCTTTAAATTGTATACCAGAAATCATAGAAATTTGACACCATGCATAAAATTTACACTACTATGTTTATTTTTTAGTGGAAATTTGCTTACAATCTTTTTTGCTCACAATTAATTAATTGAATCATAAAATTGTCACCACTGAAACATACAATTCTAAAGAAGAGAACTACCCACGTCCTCTTGGATTTGGATCAAAACAGCAACATTTGAACAATTTCTAATTCTCGTACACTTTCCAGAATAGCTAAGGAATGTAAATTGACTTTATTTTATCTTTAGCTATAAGAATAACTTGAACAATTTCTTATAAGAAATTCTGTTAAACAGGTAATTAAGGCAAACAGAGCTACACGGTCTCCATTATAAGATTAACTGACTTTAAATTAAACAATACTATTTGAGTTCAATTAACAAACAACATCATTGTATCTTATCCTATAAAACAAGTAGTCAAAATTAGAGTACTTAGTATTTTAAATTCTAATCCTCCATTATTTTATATTTAGTAAACAACCAGGTAGGTTTTTTGAGATTGTGGAATATACTTATTTTAATCAAAAATCATTGTATATGATACTAAAAAATTACTGAATTTAAATATATCCGAAATGTACATAAAGTCATTTTATATAACATAATGATTTTAAAAACGTCGTTGTACGAAGAAACACATATGCATCACACAAAGAAAACTATAGCGGCAAACGAAAATTCTTAAATTCCCGATCAACGAATTAAAATGTTACGTTCAAAAGAAATGTATACATGTGCTGGCACGGGTGATACTGATACATACTAGTATATATATATATATATATATATATATATATATATATATATATATATATATATATATATATATATATATATATATATATATATATATATATATATATGGAGCGTATCGGTAAGAATTAGTTCTTACCGTAAAAAATGAAAACTCTTAATTATAATCCTTAGTTTCTAAATGGATAATTTCTCTTCTACTTAGTCTTTAAACTATACTACTCTGGTCCTAACCAATATTATTGATCCAGTGGGTTAATCTACCTTGGGACACTAAAGGTCGACCCAATGCTCCTAGGTTCGATTCCTATAGTGGATAAATTTGGTGTTGACCAGTACAAAATTTGATTCTAAACATGAGCAGAAATTAGTCTTTCGTTGAAAGTATTGGGACACTCCATAGATAGTCAGCGTTCGAATCAAATACTAATCTGATCCTTATTATTATAAGACAATAATGCAATTTTAAATTTATTGAATAACATATGGATGATCTGGTCTATCTGCTTGTATCATCATAGTAGAAATGTTTTTTAATTTAATGTACTTTTATATGGAGAATCATCTCAAATTGAAGACAAATATCTTTGAAAATCTCTCAAGCTAGAGAAGAAAATCTACAATCACTAATTGAGGAGAGAATATGAGTTCTCCAATTAGCAAAAACTAATCTCTATTATAACAGAGAAAAATATTTTTTTTGCTAACTAGAGAGGAAAACACACACATCTCTAATTAGATAGTTAGCAACAAATTATATTTACATTACTTTGAATTGCATCTTATTTTGTATTTTAGGGATAGATTTTGTATATTTGGTGACTAGAAGTTAACAATAAATTGATTTTTTTTTGTTACAAAAATTTAAAGTGAGGGGATGGCGCCCCAGTCCAATATAGGGGACCTTTGAGTTTTTAAGCACTTACGAAAGTAATTACATTTACCTCAACCCAAAGAAACTAGTGGGGAGTTGAACCCTAGATCTCTCGGTTGCAACTCTTGTCATACTCCACTAGGCCAATATGTAACTTAATTTGGTTGACGACGTGTTGGAGCATTTGGTTGGCTAGAAACGCTCTCATCTTCAAGACCGAGGCGCCTAACATTGATTCTATTATCTCCCGTATCAAGCAATTATCTTGGAGTTGGTTGATTTATAGATCTCATTGTAATGTCAATTCTGATATTTCTTCTTGGTGGCGTGATCCACTTCATTGCCTAAACAATATGTAACTCTTGTTGTTTTGGTTTGAGCACTCCTAATACTTTATCAATGAAGTATTGCTTATCTAAAAAAAATACTCTACTAGGCCAACTCTTTGGGGTTAACAATAAATTGATGTTAGTGACAGAATTGTCATTTGAAGATTGATTGTAATTTGATTTTTCTGATAGTATTAAATTCTTATTATAATTTCACATATGTTTGGAGACAAAATAAATAAATAATAAAATGCAACTCTTATTAAAACCCTTGTTTTTTAAATACACGTGGTGAATTTTTTGGAAAACGGGGGATATATTGTTAAATACCAAAATATACCTAGAATAATTAAAATTTTATAGAGAAATTAACTCTATTTGAGTCAATATTTTGAAAACCGAATCGGACATTGAACTAGTGAGACCTCCGGGTCATGGTTCAGCCGGTTTAAACTGCTTAACACCGGATAAAACTGCTTTTAACCACTGAAATAATCGAATTGTGTAAGGTGTCGGATCATGATTCAACCGGATTAACCGCTCCATTTGGCTCGATTTTTAAAACAATGATTTGAGTATTTTAATTTTTCTACATAAGAAACTATTATTATTTTTGTTCAAGAGAATATCATTTTTAATTAGGTAGTCTTTGGAGGAAAGTCCACCAAGACTCCACTAAATAGATAAGAGAGTATGAGCATGATAAAATTTGTATAAGAGAGTTCTCGAGTTCAAATTCTTACAACTTTTTTTAATAAAATAAATAAAACTTTATTTGTAAGCTCTTAAATAGCACCATAATTTTTCATATTTTGAACTAAAGCGTCATTTCCTCACACTAAAAATATTTTTACTCAAAGAAAAAGTAATAAAGAGTTCATAAAAGAATGAACTAATAAAAAACATTGATGAAAGTAGCCGAAAGCTACAAATACAACAAAGATTGTGATTGTACAAGGATAAATATAAATATTATAATAACCTCATAAAAAACATTGAAAAGGTGCCTAGTTACATTAGTTAGTCCCTCTCAAAGGATTTAGAAGCTAACCTAGTCTATTAACAACCTATACCCTAAAACACATTTTTCCTTTTTAATCTTCTACCGGCAATATTATTTTTTTATACCTTTTTGGGTCAATTTATTTTTTTAATTAATTCCTTAGAAATAGGTTAGGGACAAAAGTAAAGAGGGATGTTCACTCCGGAGGTGGGGCCCAATCAAGTTAGCTCCAAAAGCCCAAATCAACCAATAAAACTGGGCCTTCTTAACCACGTCGGGTGCCAGGGACCACGACCCACTATGATAGGCTTCAACCGAATTCAAATAATTTTTTTATGTTTTTTTACTAGAATAATTTTTTTATGTTGACGTTTACAAAATAAAGTAATATTTTTAAGAGGTTAAATATTATGTACAGTCATTTACCAAAAAAATATATTATGTACAGTGGGCATAAAACGTTTTTACACTCCAACTAATCACAGATCACAATTCAGATGATTTTTTATGTAGGACTCAACTATTTTAAAGACACGTAGATTGTGATTTGTCGACGTTGTAAAAAACTTTACAATAATAGTGTATTTAAAATAAATAGTATCTTTTACACAAATCTTTACATGCTGAGATATGGTTGGATATCTGTGTTAAATTTGCACTTTTTTTTTACTAAATTTCAAAAAATTTGTATGTTTAAATCAAATAGTCACATTTGTAAAAAAACATTTTTTTTAAAAGAAAAAACACATTTGTATAAAAACAATTATTGATTTATTCCAATTCTAAAACCATGTGATTTTCTTTTAAAATAGACTACAACGCGCACGAGTAATATCCTATTATTTGTATAAGTAGAGTTAGAAAGAATTCAATTACAATAAATCTTTCTCGTTATTAAGAAACGAAGTTTCACAACTTTAGAATATATTTTTCTTTTGACATTTTTGATCATCACCAAATACATTTTATCAGTAATAAAATTATATTAACAACATGTAATATGTTCCTGGTGTAACTCAAATACAAAATATAAAATAATTATTTTGACATTTTGTAACATTCAACCATAAAAAATTAATAGTAATGAAATTTTAACAACAACTTGAAATATTTACCCATTGAATCAAAAGAAATAAAAAATATTGTTTTCGAAAATATCTAGTACGTTCACGGCTCAAGAAAAATGTCCATTTATAAGAAATAAAGAGATGAGAGAGGGAGAGAGAGAGAGAGAGAGAATAGATGTGAGAGAGCTTGAGAGAAAATTGAGAAATATAAGATAGAGAAGTAAAAAATGGGTGTTAAATGTGAGATAAAATAATTTAACAAATAAAATAGTTTATTCATCAATTTTTCATTGAAAGCACTAAGGGTCTATTTGAGAGTTTAGAGGGGAGGGGAGTGGAGTAGAGAGAAAACTATAGAAATCTTTCATTATAATTGAGAGAGTAATTTTGTAGGCAATGATAAGAGAATCTTATGATTAATTAATATCTTTTTTATTTTTTAATGCTATATAAAAGGATGTAAATGATTTGAAGAATATTCCTAAGTCCTCTCAAACCTTGCTCCAATACATTTTTTGAGTTCCTCCAAATTGGGAGGATTTTGTTTTATGAAGGAAAATAAACTTTCCATTTTTTTTTTTTTTTACAAAGCTCCCCATTGAAGTTGATGCTACATCCTTCATTCTATTTTCCTTTAAATCTTCAAGTCCTCCCTCCAAACTCCCAAACTGATCAAACTTTTTAAAATTTGTTTGATCCAACTTTTTAAATTATGCTTTGCAAATCTATATTTCCATTAAACATTATATACAATATTGTTTTGGACTGGGCCGACAACCCAATCCGCTCAAGAAAGTCGTGGCTAGCCCAAACCAACAAGAAGCATCACTACAAGATGATCAGCACTAGCATACGCA
The DNA here is from genome assembly GCA_020916435.1 of Oxytropis ochrocephala. Classification (NCBI taxonomy): domain Eukaryota; kingdom Viridiplantae; phylum Streptophyta; class Magnoliopsida; order Fabales; family Fabaceae; genus Oxytropis; species Oxytropis ochrocephala. Next base: position 5,536,322 of record CM037089.1, read on the forward strand.
GTATCAACGACCCAGATCGACCCAATCGATCCAAAGACCACAAACCATCGCCTGGTACTATATATAGGGGTCCACCACCACCACGACAAAGTACACTTTTTCTGACCCATACGTCATTCCTACTTTTTACTCTTACCCCACTGACTTGGGCATTAGAGTGCCTTTGCATGTACAACCGGCCGAGCTCTGCTCCCGACCTACTCATTCAGTTGTGCGAGCCCCATCCCCGGTCCATCAGTAGCGCGGCCTTACGCCTCAATCGCTCCATCCCTTGGGCGCTCAGGTGCAGATCAAATATTTTAATTATCAAACGGATCATTAGGTGAGAAGAAGGGAATTAGTGTGGAGACATGTTGAACAAGATGGGAGCTCATGCATCTCGAGAATTGGTGGAGATTACAACTTGACTTCATGGATACTCACCCGATCCCGACCCAAGTTTGACGAGAAAGCCCACTTTGACAAAGAGCGGGGGCGGGGGTTTGGGGATGTTAATACCCACCTCGCCTATTAATCATCATAAATATTTATTTATTTTTACCTTTTTAATAAATAGTGGTGGAGACCCGCAAGGAAAGTCGACGTTTGGGACATGGATGGGATGGGCAAATCCCGATCCCACTATAAATAGGGTTGGGGATGGGGGACACAAACCTACTCCGACCCGTCATGTTGCCATGCCTAATCCTCCACTCCTAGCATTTTGGGGTGCGATTGGAAAAATTAAAACTATGTTATTCCTAATATAAAATGATTGTATGTTGATTAATTTTAATTACTTGTAAGAGAGTATTTGTAAAAGAGTAGGCTTTACAACAAAATAGGAAAAGGATCCAAAATGGTCATCATTGACATTTTAAGTTTTAGATTTTGTTCAAGTATTCGCGATAAAACAATAGAAAAAAATTAAAAAGCTAATTGATCATTGCTTTTAATTCTTGAGACTTGTGAGGCTCTTGCAATGATGAAATGATCACCTTCAACAACAAGTACTCTCTCTAGACCTATTTATAAGAGAAAAACAACATTTTTTTAGATTTATTGGGATACTAATGTAACTAGACTATAAGATAGTCCAAATACATTAGAGTCATTAGGACTACTATTTAGTTTTTTAAAAACCAATATAAAGTTATCACACAACCCAAAGAGAAAGATCGAAGATCCAATTTAGTTGCCACTAATATCCTATATTTTTATAAATTATAATGATTTACAAGATTTGATGGAAACAAAATTTTAAACTATTAAATTTAGTGGCTTCAAGACTTGCATATCTTCTATTATAGAACAAGTGTCCAATTTAAATTAGACAAATTTAATACTATATCTTTAAAAAAATCTTCTTGAGATCAATCTTGTATTGTTTTCTATATTGTTGGGAAAGTAATCATTTTTTGATAAAATTAAAGGGAAATGGCATTAAAATAATGAAATCTCTGGGCTAGAAAAAATATGTGGGCCGAGCCCAATTAGACAGTCTATAGTACTCACTTTGGGGGTGAAATTGTCAATTGTATTTTTTTTTGGTTAATTAAATTGTCAATTGTATGAAGAACCATGTGAATAGTGCATAAGACATTATATGAAAGTTTCCCTTGCAAATTATCTTTACTAATTGTAATATTCAATATCTTGCATACTGTATTTTTTTTCATGGGGGAAACAATATTTTTAAGTATAAATTAGGTATCCTCTGCGCACAACTGTATATACTAATATTCTCACGAGCCGAGTAAGACCATAATGGACGGTAAAGTTCTCCCTCAAGAGATTTAACGTTGTTGTATTTTCAAGACTGAATTTGAACCTAGGATATTGGTTCAAACAATCTTTGTTAACTATTACATATAGTCCTTTTTATAATTAAGAAATTAACAACATACTAAAGAAATGCATTGAAATGATTTAACTTTAATCAATGATAATATAATTTTAAATTTTATTCCAAAAATACTTTTTGTATTAAATGAGTGAAGTGGCTGGCTTATCACATCTTTCTTGCATGGTGCCTAAAAAAATCTTTGTTGAATAATGGAGATGTGAGTTTTATAAAAGGAACTCAAAAGTTAACATTATTGAAGTGTTTTTTTATATCTATGACAATATAATTTGTTTCAATGGAGGACTAGACCAATACCCATGACAATAATAGAAAATAAAATCAAAGCAATAATAAGGAACCCTTAATTTAAGACCTCCTAAAACAATCCATCCTAAAGATAAATTATAAGACAGTCTAAAGGACTAAACTACAAAACCGGATCAAAAGGAGACAAAGATAGAATTTGTCCTTGAACGAGTATTATATTAAACAACTAATTTCTTTTTTTGCCTCAATTTCTTATTTTGGGTCTTGGACACAACCGCTTCGAAATTATCATATCGCGCAACTGTTTATTGGGTATCGATAGCCACGTGATCACCAACATCATATGACACTTCACCCCAAACCTTTGCAAATTTTTTCTCATGTCATATGCTACCACTAGGTTACAAGTAGCATCGGGCGTTTGAGACATTTTAGCGAATCTAGCCTAATAGTAGGAGGTTGAATCAATATATAGAGTCACTCCAAAGACGATTGATTGGAGTTTCAATATTACAACCACTAATAATATATAGGATCATTGGATGAAGTTAGTGACATTAGCCAACTTCAAAATGGAGTTTAGAGATGTCTTTATGACAAACATTTAAAAATTTAATTAATAGCAGTATTGAAATAAAAATATTAGTTGAGTTAAAATTGAAAAACTTTGATTATATTTGGGATCAATGATATATTCTTTTTTGCTTATACTATATGAGACTAGAGAAAGTATATCGCAATTATATATATTTTTGTTCAGACCATTGCTAGTTACTTTTTCAACGAAAGTCTAATCTTTATTTGTGTTTAGGATCAAAGTTCGCACTAGACAACAGTACCAAATTTGTCCACTACGGAAATCGAACTTGATAGCATGAATCAACCCCATATCCTAGGATAGATTATACCATGTAGCCAATTGCAATTATATTTGAAAAGTAGGGGGAAAGTAATGATAATTAAACATTCATTATCAAGAGTCCAAACAGTTATGCCAATAATCATTTGTTGAAATCTGAGACCCGCATGCGCCTAACCATATACACTTTTTGAGGTTTAAGTGATTTTAAACTAGTATTGGGGTTGACATTCTTAAGCATTTCACTTTAATTATGCATTAATAAACCGAAAGCTTTAAGGGGGTTTTATCCTTATAAAATCACCACCTTAATATCTAAACAGTTTTTATGCATTGAAAACTATAAAATAAAAATTCAATCAAATCATCAAATAATTTAGTGGGGACGTGAGCAAAAGGTTATAGATTTAAGTGGCTATCCAAAGTACTTCAAAAAGATTTAAGCACTTGAATTGTTTAATGTACAGGGTAAGGTACAGGTAATTAGAACTTTTATAATTAAAGCATGTTTAAATTATACGAACATATTTATTACATTTTACTCCTTTATTTTTTTGGAACATTCTTCTCCTTTTTAAAACATAGATGTGGCATATTTGAATACAAATAAAATTTAGGTAATGAGCATAGCTTTATGTGAGTTTGTTAATTCTTAAACTTGTTTTTTCTCCTTCTTGTATCCAAATATATATATATGAGTTAATTTGTTAATTCGTAACCTATTTTTTATCCTTTTTTGGGATTATTATTATCGACTTTCATTCAAAAAAAAATTACATTAAATTAAAAAATTACTCTCAATTTCATATTAAGGCTCTGTTTGGTAAAAAGTAGCGGATGAGCTAGCGGATAGCAGATGAGCTAGCTGATAGCAATTGATGTGTTTGGTAAAACTAGTGTTTGAACTAGCTGATGATAAATGTAAAATGACATAAAAAGATATATTTATTTAATTCATGATTACATTTATTTAATAAGGATAGAGAAGAAATTTTAAAAAAATAACGAGGGCAAAAATGCCAAAAAAAAGTGAGACGCTATCCGCTAGCGTTTTTTGAAACACTACTTGAAGTAGCGTTTGAAAAAACGTTAAATGCTACCCGAAAAACGCTAAACGCTAGTGCTTACCAAACACGTGTATTATTCACCCGCTAGTTTCATCCGCTATTTTCATCCGCTATCCGCTAGCGGATGGGACGCGCCAAACAGTCATATAGACAATTAGTCCTTAACTTTATTTAATTTTGATATTCCTACATGCATTTTAGAAGTTGTTTTAGAAAAGTGGAGTGATTATTAGATTGCTACATTTTTTCAATCTCATTACCATTCACACATTTTAAACAATAATAGTGAATGCACTAATACTTAATTAAAGTTATTAGGCAAATTTTGGTTACAGTAGAAAATTAGGTAAAATTATTATTCCCTTTCTTTTATTTATAGTTTTTTTTTTAAGTTTATATATAAAATAAATAAGCGTAGTTTATTGTGGGATAAAGGGAGTATTAACGGACAAAAATATAGTAGTGTGAAAGCATATGGAAAAGGTCCAAAGATACAAAAGTAATAACTTCACCTTGAAGTTCTGATAGAATATGCATAGCACCTTGATTCTTGTTGAGAAACATGGCATCTCTTAGAATGTGGTTTGTGCCTAACTCAACTTTACAAAACTGGCTTGTAAGGTGAAGGTTGTCTCTTCATTATAAACTCTCTTGAGACCTTATCACTAGTCAATGTGGGACTTGGCATTTTCCCTAATACACCCCGTCACGCGCAACACTTTTTTTTGGGCTTGTAGCATTTTTTTTAATGGTAGGTGGCCCAATAGATCTAGGATAGGCTCTGATACCATATTAGAATGTGGTTTGGGCCTAACTCAACCCCACAAACCGGCTTGTAGGTTGAGGGTTGCCTCTTCATTATAAACTCTCTTGAGATCTTATCACTAGTCAATGTGGGACTTGGGATTTTCCCTAATAGCATCCATGGAAGATTTAAGAAGAAAACTCTAAATTACTCTTATTTTGTTAAAGGTAAAATGATACAAATGAGAAAGTTGAAATGAGATTACAACAAACCTCTTTATATAGGCAACTACTAACTAACTCACTAATTACTAAAGCTATATATCTAATACTAAAGCTATATCTCTAATAATTCTTGTAATTGTTATATTTTAGTTATTTTTATGGGCGCTTTTAGGGTGATGGAGCAAATCAAACCTCTCACCGGTGAACTGTTAAAATTGATTGTAGGATATTGTGTAAAATACTATGAGTAGTTAAAATTGAATCAACTGATATTAAATCTCAATCTTTGATGAATTTTTATACTATATCTGACGGTCATATTTAATGGTTCACCGATGAGGGATTTGATTTGGTCCCTCACCCTAGAAGCACCTTTTTTTTTAGGTAAGCACCCTAGAAGCACCTTATTTTTGTTAGCATGAGTTCTTTTACAAGGGTTTAAAGATGCTTTTTCAATTACCAACATGATGTGGCACAATTGGCAGATATTTAGATCCCTTAATCATTTGATCATGATTCAATCTCTAATCAATACGTATGGAAAAATATTTATTGGGAGAGATCAACTCTTTAAATAAATCACCGATACCTCAAAGGGGGTTGTTTGCATTGTAGGAAAAAAAATTGATTTTGATATTCCAAAAGAGTTATGAAACAAGACAAAAGTATAATGTGTACACTTTTAAAAACTCGATACTTAAAGCCAAAAGAAATTTTATGTCATCTTCTTTATTAATTGTTTTTCATTTCCATGTATTTCTTTTATATTTCCCTCTTTCTCCCTTTTCCATTTGTTCTTTCACTTATAATTAAATTCTTTCCAATCAAAGCTTTCTGATTTAACCATCTTTCACTCTCTATGATAAAGACATTTTGATAATGAACAACCCATTTTATTTATAGCGAAAAAAATACAATTATAAAATAATAAACTCTTGAAAGTAAAAATCAAGGCCAAGCAATTATTAAGCAAATGGCTTGACAGCAATATGCAAGAGTCGACTTGTGGTTAATTATAAGAAAATAATCTAATTGCTTCCACTCTTTGTTCATGGAGCAACTTATATATATTAAGACACAAAATCGGCATGGGTCTTATTCTCCACTTCTGATTCTCATTTTTTTTATTAGTATCCACAACTTTAATCATTACTACATAATTAAATCTCCAAGTAGATTGATTAGACAGTCGTGGAAATGTAGACTTAAAGTGCATTTGGCCAATGTGATAATAATAACTAGTGTCCTTTTTAGCGATTTTATATTTAAGTTGTTCACAAGCTCAGTTTCATGAATGGGAATAAATCCTTGCTAAGTAAGGCAACCGGCTTTCCCTAAAAAAAAAAGTAAAGGCAGAGATTATTAAATATTAGAATGAATCCTTGTCTGAAAAATCTCTAATTTTTTTATGCAAAATCTCTAATATAACCTAAACTATATAGGAGAGAAGCTCTCCCTTTTTCTTTATATAAAGTAACATTTAAGGTTTTTTACCAAAAAAAAAAAATTAGTAGTTTTTTTTTAAGAATAAAGAAAACAAATATAATTTTATGAATGAAATATAATTTTAATATGTTGTCCTTAACAATTCTTTTTTTTGTTGATAACTGTCCTTAATAATTCTTTGAGTAGTTGTCCATTATTATAAACGAGAATAGTGCAAGATTATTAAAACTAAACACGCGTACGCGATTAGAGATAATGTGCGAGCACAACGAAACATATTTTTGAGCCTTTCTGAAAGCAAGGAAAATAATTCATTAAAATTGGACATTCAACTAAAAACATTTTTTATTTAATTTCAATTAGTCGGACAAAATTGGGTATGACATGGGGTACAAAATAAGGGGTACATTTTAATAATAAAAAAAGTGTTGGACAAAAAAAAAATTGTCAGGGGTATGTCGGTCCAAAAATATAGAGTGGAGGTATATTGGAAAATAGTGAGGTACAAAATAAGGGGTATATTGGTAAATGGTGGGGTACAAAATATAGAGTGGGGGTATGTCGGTCCAAAAATATAGAGTGGGGGTATATTGGTAAACAGTGGGGTACAAATGAGGGGTATATTGGTAAATGGTGGGAATAAAATTTTCCCACCAAAAGTGGATAAAAAAATAATGTTGGACAAAAAAAAAATTGTCAGGGGTATGTCGGTCCAAAAATATAGAATGGGAGTATATTGGAGTGGGATACAAAATGAGGGGTATATTGGTAAATGGTGGGAATAAAATTTTCCACCAAAAGTGGATAAAAAAAAGAGTGTTGGACAAATAAAAAATTTGTCAAAGGTATGTCGGTTCAAAAATATAGAGTGGGGGTATATTGGTAAATAGTGAGGTACAAAATTAAGGATATATTGGTAAATGGTGGGGTACAAAATATAAAGTGGGGATATGTCGGTCTAAAAATATAGAGTGGGGGTATATTGGTAAACAGTGGGATACAAAATAAGGGGTATATTGATAAATGGTGGGAATAAAATTTTCCCACCAAAATGGAGAAGTCAACTATCTTGCCTTAATAGTTCTCGGATGTATAGTGGGGGGTATAATAAGTTAAGGGTAATGCATATATATACTATATTTATAGGGGGGGACAGTTCGAGAAAAAATTAATGTTGTGTTGAAAAATACATGAACACTTAACTTAAAGGAAAAAATTGCTTCAAAAGAAAAATGCAATAAAATATGCATACGTTTTGTTTGGTAAAAAAAAATAGCGGATAACAAATACCGGATATATAAGCTAGCTGATAGCGGATAAGTTAGTTGATGACGAATAAAGTATTTGGTAAAATTAACAGTTAACTAGCTGATAAACATAAAATAACATAAAAAGACATGTTTATTTAATATTTATATTTAATTAATAGTTAGTTATATTTAATCAATATAAAAACTGACAATTTTTTTTTGACAACAAACTGACAAAATATTTATAAATTGTTATTACTATAAATTCATGATAATTAAACTAATTTTTAAGATATTTAGAAATTAAGTGTTTTTTGTTGACACAATAAATTAAAAATTTTAAATTGTTATTTTAGTAGTCAAGTTTATTTATTACTCGAATGAAAGACTAACTTTTTGTAATTTACTTGATAATTTAATTAATTAATTAATTTTAAGAGTGTACTTTATTGCTTTAAATTTATATTTTATTTGTGCGCGGGTGAAAAAAAGAAGTTAGCTACAACTACATACATAGCATAACATAATTTATGTAGTGCAAAAAAATGGCTATAACACAGTGAAGATGAAAGGTGTAATTTAAAATTAAGGATAAAAAAATTATTTTACATTATTGAGGACAAAGAAGGAATATGGTAAAAAAAACTAAAAATATGAGATGTTATAAGTTATAAGAACACTGATCAAAAAAATGTTATAAACTACTCCAAAAATGTTAGCCGCTAATGTTTGCCAAAACACCTCTAATTTTTTCATCTATTATCTGCTAGACAAATCAAATATGTTTTAAACTAGCGGATGAAACTTATCAAGCAGAGCCTTAGTGTCTACAAATAATAAGTTTTTTGATAGTTGTTCGTACATAGACATTATACCCATGCATCACTTCCTATATATTTTGTAAAGGTCTAAAGTATATAACTTTGCTAGTGGATTCTCTCCTATCATATTCCTCAAGTGTAGCATTCTCTCTCGTCTTATTCTTCAAGTGTAATTAGATTATGTCTTTTTATTTATTTGATATTACTATTTTGTAGTGTTTTTTAGTAGTTTATATAGCATTTTTTCAAGCACTACTTGAAACAGCGTTTGAACTTATAATGAGTCATTTTTTTCTCATTTTCACATTTATTAATTTAATTGAATTTATCATTTATCCTCCATCTAATAAAAATACTCTTTCATTTTTGAACATTAACTACAAATATTTATTTATATCATTTTATATTTATAAAATAGTTCAACCACTAATTTTATAAAATAGTTTAAATTTAATCTATTAAATTATCTGTTATAAAATAATTTATTCGTAATCCACTAGCTTACCCATTATCTGTTAATTTTTACTAGATAGAGTTTTAGTTTTGATACTAGCTAGAATTAATAATTAATTTACTCGATATAGAGAAAATGACATTTGAGAATGAGAATCCATAGTCTCACTCCATCATGTACTCTATTGTAAATTTAGGTAATAATGAAACGAACATTAAAGCTGCCTATTAGCATTTGTGAATCATTATCAATTGGAGCTTGATTCCATGTTCGTTTTTTATTATATAGAGAGAGGTTGGCCAAAACCCAAAAGCCATTTTGCTATATAGTACATAATAAAATTCTTTAGCCACTATATATGTACTAGACTCTAGTACATAATTTTTTTGAGGTGTGGAGTACTAGACTCCTGTGATTAATTATAATACATGCACAAAGAAATGTGTGATAGTAATGCAGAAAGATTTGTCCAATAAAATGACCTATATACGATACCTTAATATTCTAGAACAAAAAGGGGCCCTCTAGAAAAGTTATGTTTTTTATTTCCAACTTTCCATGTGATTATTATATTTTTTGAATAATCACAGGGCTCAAGGTTGCTCTAGATGCATTTAGAAGAATTAGGACGTACACCTGTACGATGCATATGATGTAGTTATAAGAAGTTTTGAAAAAATGTTAAAAAAAAATTATGTATTGTAAAGTTAGTGGTTGATATGAATTGATAATTTACAACCAACAATAGGATTAAATTTTTATGTTAACAGGGTTGTGTTTATATATGATATATTTGCGAATATACGTACCAATGTGGGGTGGTGATTCAGAATGTGAGAAACTTAATGCATAAAAACTTTGATAAAAACACTCTTTAACAATAATGAGGGCAAGATAGTTCACAAAAAAATGGATGTGTGTACTATTGGTTAAAAAAAATGGTTGTGAAATTTTCTTGTAGATATTAACTAACCAACCATTATGTTATATGGGCTCAACCATTCTCATAAAAATAAAGGGTTTTTTTGTACCCCCACCATTTGACTCTATACCCCCCCCCCCACGGCATACGGTGAAAAGACTAAAATACCCCTAAAAAATTACAAATTTACAGAATAGTGACCATTTCTCACTTCCAGGAGATAAATACGATTTCCAGCAAATTTCACATTGTATTTATCTAGATACGATTTCCTCCTAGAAGCTTTAAAAAATCGTAAGTCGTATTTACCTTCATCAAACATAAATCTGATTTTCCTTAAAAAGTCGCATCGTATTTACCTTATTCTGAGATAAATAGGATTCATTGTTTTTTTTTTAATTTATTTGGTTTTTGTTAGGGAAATCGTATATAGGTAAATACCACTTGAAAAAACATATAACGTATTTACCTATTACAAACATAAATCCGATTGGTTCAATTTTAGTCAGGGGTATGTCCGTCCAAAAATATAGAGTGGGGGGTATATTGGTAAACCGTGGGGTAAAAAAATCCAAAATAATATGTGTGTAACAATGAGGGGTACATTTTGGTAATAAAAAAAGCGTTAGACAAAAAAAATAATGAGTGAGACCTTAATTTTTGCTAGATTAATAATGGACATAAAGTTTGCATTATTTACAACTATTCCATCAAAAACCCCCCAAATCCCCTCATAAAGTAGTTATTGTATTAATAAAGAGGGAATTGGTCAACAATTGAACCGGGAAGGAGCAGTGTGTCGTACCTGGTTTAAGGTTCGTCTCAATCAATTTAGAGCCCTTGTTCAAATCTTAAAATTGAGTCCTTACTAAAGAATTAGTTAACTCTTCAAATTTTTCTTTTTCTTACTTATCTTATATCTAGATTCATACTTTATAATCCTAGGAGATATAGTAGAAAGAAAAAACATAATAAGCGGGTAACTAGCGAAAGCCCTACATAACGGTTAAAATAAATTAAAAAATTATTAAACATTTGGTATAAATGAAATATATGAAATATTTTGTAATTAATTTATATAAATATAATTCTTTTTATGCAGAGTGTTGTTTTATATATATATATCTTATTAAAAGAAACCCGAAAATGTTGGGATAATTACAGTTTTGGTCCCTCTATTTTTACCAACTCACAATTTTGATCCTTTAAGAATTTTTTTCACGAATTTAGTCCCCCTATTTTCACTAGCTCACGATTTTAGTCCCCCAATAATTTTTCTCACAAATTTAGTCCACCTATTTTCGCCAAACTCACGATTTTAGTCCCCCTATTTTTCCAATTTTTAAAATCAAAGTCCCCCTTTAGGAAAAATATGAGGACTAAAATCGTGAGTTGGCGAAAATAGGGGGACTAAAATCGTGATTTGGCAAAAATAAGGGAACTAAATTCGTGAAAATAATTCTTGGGGACTAAAATTGTAAGTTGGTGAAAATAGGGAGACTTAATTCGTGGAAAAAAATCTTGGGGGACTAAAATTGTGAGTTGTTGAAAATAAGGGGACGAAAACTGTAATTAAGCCACGTTTACGACTTGAATCTTTACAGCAACCACACCATAATATAACACTTTTTTTTTGGGGCCCATAAAAAATGGATTGGGTTGAGGCTCTGTGTTACAACACATCCATTAGGTCGGGCCTGCCTGGTTCAGTATAAAGTATCGTATTTATATATTTTTTGATTAAGTACTGTATTTATTGAAAGCCAGGAAAAAAGAGGCTTGGAAATATTTTGTTTATTGAGAGTATTTTTATCTTTTTGCAGAGTCGGATGGGGTATTTAATGAGTAGGAGGGGAAGTGTAATAAATCTGGGCCCCTTAAGAAGGGGTGAAGAGCTATCAGGCTCAAACCCATGGCACAACTCACTAAACCCACTGTATTAGCCATTTATTTTGGTTGTTAAAAACACCCCCTAAATTTTGAGGGACACCCCCAAATAAGGAGAATCAGAATTCCAAAAATACTCTTCAAAATCTTATTATTATTATTATTATTATTATTATTATTATTATTATTATTATTATTATTATTATTATTCTTATTATGAATAATTCGATGTCTCTTCATATTTCTATGATGCTATTGTAACTACAATTAGTAAAAGGTCTTCACTCCTTGCAATTCCTCTTTGAGTTAACACCCTATTAGTCTTTGAAATTTCACAAAAGTTCAATTTAGTCTCTTACATTTATAATATATCAACTTAGTCTCTGACTTTTATAAAAATGTTTCAATATAGTCCTTTTTTTGCAAAGGGACTAAATGGAAACATTTTTTCCAAAGTCAGAGACTAAATTGATATATTGTAAATGTTAAGGACTAAATTGAACTTTTGTGAAATTTCAAGGACTAATTAGGGTATTAACTCATTCCTCTTTATTACATATGTTAAGACACATTATGTTAGGCCTTAATATTCATTTGTAGGTTACAAGCCTTTTGTCCTATAAATAGGACTCATATGACACTGTAATGTACACACATTGAAGAGCATGATACAAAGACTCTCTCATTCTCTTCTTCTATCTTCTTCATCTCTATTCTCTTATCTTTTGTCTTGTATTTGTTCTTACTCTAACTTTGGTTAATTTCATAACACGTTATCAGCACGAGAGTCTACTAAAATGATGACTTGATCAACTTGGAGGCTATTTTACAAAAATTATTTTTCTTCTACTATATTTTGATTAATCTAACTCATGTTGTCATATTCTTTCTTTTATCTTATATTCTAACATGTTAATCTTTTATATTTGTTGCATAGAAATTTCATTGATAATTTTGTTTAGCTTATTCCATTATCATGTTTGTATATTCTTGATGAATTTTATAAAATTATTCAAGCATCCCTATAGGATTGCGTAAAGATTTTTTTTCTTTATCATTGCTCAAAGAATGATGGTAATTGTATAAACTCATGGTATAATTCTCGAAGAACAAATAGTTAGAGAGTATGATTTTTCTTGATAATCACTAATGAAAAATTTGTGGTTAAGTTCTTGAAGAACTAAATCTTTAGACTATGATTGTAATCTAAAAGATCTACTTGAGCTGAGTTTAATTTGAAACAAAGAAAAATAAAGGGGAATATATTTCTTCCTTATAAACATATGTAATTTTAGGCAAATTTATTATTTGTTCTCGCAATCTTTACTCCCAAATCTATAACTAAATATAATCGATAAATCTTTCACTATGTTTCATCTATGTTTTATTAATGTTTATTTTCTTTTAATCTATCGGTTTTTCATGTATTGCAACGTTTTGTTACTTGTTTTCCAAATCCATAATCCCACCTTTCACAATATACGGTAAAAATTGCATTTGAAAGAAGATGAGCCCAAAAGAATGGGTTAAGAAACATACGTGGAGATGAACATGAACCCAAATTCATCTTTTAAATTTTATTAAAAACTGAATTAAAAAATTAACAACTATATTTGGATTTGCCATGTCAATAACGCTACAAACCAGCCACATCACTCATGTAATAGACATGACATGCTTTTGGAAACGAACAATGGATAGAAGGAAAACAATGTACACATTTTAAAAGTTGAATGACCTAAATAAAAAAAAAAACTTGAAAGACAAACCAGTACAAGAAAATAACTTAAACGATTTCGGGAGCAAATTTGCATTCAAATGTTACGAGGAATAGCTTAGTGTTCCACGAGAGTAAAGTCATGCAATAGTCTATAATTAAATATGGAGGAAATCAAATAAGATCTCAAATGCAACAAAAGAATGTCTATTTTGGAAATACCAATTTTGGAGGATGCTTTGTCAACCTTCTAGTTGTCTTTTCCTTGATTTCCCTCTAAATATTATTTCCTATCAAAAGAATATGGTACCATTGAGTGAATTGGACTTAGTTGAACTCATCAATACCCCTTCCATACATTTGAAGAGAGAAATCTGAAGATTAAAACAATACTAAAGTCACCGACTAGCACATCAAATCAAAAATTAATGATTCAACAAAATGGATGCATGTCTCTCAAATACAAAGTATGTTAGGGGTATTAACCAAAAAGAGTTTAAAAACATACTCTCGTTATGCTCTTGTATATCCAGCAAATGAGATCTAGTTCATTTTCTTTAAGAGGTTAAGTCCATGTTCCTCCTCACGAATGGGTATCTGTGTTTAGGATGTTAGGATTAGAGAGAATAATAAGTGGTCATTGTATTAGAAAATAGTGTACTAGCAATGAGTTACTTACAAGTGGTACCAAGCAAAAAACTCTCTCTCTCTCTCTACCACTCTCTGGTTCAACAAAAACACATAACTAACTACACATTATTCTCTTCATTCCCTGTGTCCAATTCCCTAAATCCACTATACCCACAATCTGCCCCTCTTTCCTATCTCTCCTCTTACCAACATATACCTTCCATTCCTTGGCCCTGGCAGAATCAAAGCCCACATCCTAACCAAGTTCTCTGTCCTGTGCGCGCGCCCACCTCTAAATTCCTATTTCTCCTCTCAATCACTTTATTATTTCTAGCAGATTGTTTACTTGAGTATATGTAGATTTGTTCATTTGGTTCAGACTTCTCAATTCAACATATAGCAAAACATAATTGAAAAACTTGGCAGAATGAAGTTCATTATATAGTGAAATATAGTTGAAAATTTGGTTCAAATTTCAGACTGGTCAATTTCATTTAATACTAGCAAGCAATCCAATCCTTACAATAGAACATACATCCTCTTAATATGAGACTGGATATGATCATGTAAGTAAACATGTACAATTTTTTCTCTACCAAAGGGGATTTTACCTTATATACCCGGACATTACAACCAGAGAACCAAGGAAAACAAAAATGGAGAAAGAAACAAAAACCAAATGAGATATTAACAATATATCATTAAAAAGTTGAAAGCATATTTCATCTTGAAAGATCTAAGATGTCAACTTCTGCAGATGGCGAGTTTTGGAGCAAGAAGTCCACAATTCCATCGGGTAAGGGCGGAGACGGTGTAAACTTTACTTTCAATTCCTTGTTTTCTTTTAATAGCTGCCTGACAGCTTCTTTCCGTGACAGTGACTCGTCTTTTTGTAACTTGGCAACTCTAAGAATCGTGCATAATTGATTTGAAAGTTTTTGTTCAAGCACTTTCAATGACTTTAAGTTCTCCAAGAAAGGGAGCCTAGACTTCAATAAATCAGGAATGAAGGATAGAAC